>CM042428.1:30736110-31153610 GCA_023631565.1 Gymnocephalus cernua
AACCTTTTCACATGCTGTAGGCTCGGATGCTTAAGTTGCATTTGGAGATTGGATGTGAAGATGAGAAACACTATTTTCAAACCAGGACCACCAAAAACTGGGATGGAGGATTTTAGTGGTGGTGACCCACAAAAGCTCACCCACAGATACCCCACCCACCGCCCTGATTCTTACATTGTGGACACATCTAGGACAAAAGTATTTTTTATAAATATAGCCTAGTTTTCATTGCCAAATCTTCTCAAATGAAGTTGAGTAGAATTATATATATATATATTGGGTGATCATTTTTTTATGACGTACCTGATCCATCTCTGCCACTGATGACCATGGATGCATTGAGTGCGACGTCATTTCTGTATTTTGTTTTGCTTTTTAAAAGCTGACTTGTCAGAAGCCATAGCCCATGTGCTGAGCGTTAAATGTCCTTGTCACATCAGCACCTTGAAAGATAAGCAACACGTGGTAGCCCATAACAAGAAGTAAAAGAAAAGTAGTGTTGTGGGTTAATGGGCTCTGACTAGTTTATTCATAGCTAGATGTAATACTGGACAAAAAGGATGGCCTACACCAAACCCAACAAATAAAAAGGCCATTATAACACAGTTCAGTTTCAAAGATATGGCACTAGTTTGCACTACATACTGGCTTGTGTGAAATTAGTTTTGTTTTCATGAAATCACACATATGTATTTCATACATTCTACATTACAACACTGACTGTGTCCTCTTTGATTGTTCTTTCATTTTCATTCCCCTCTTCCTCTTTTGGTCAGAATGTGAATGCCAACCCGCGGGCCACAGCCCAAGACCTGGCAGGTTTCTGGGACCTGCTGCAGCTTTCCATTGAGGACATCAGCCTCAAGTTCGATGAGCTCTACCATCTCAAGTCCAATGACTGGCAGCCAATGCCGTCTGCGGCTGCCCAGTCGCCCCCTGAGCGGAAGGTACTTCCCACCCCTGCTGCCCAGTGCCCTGGCTGGGGTAGGAAAGCCGCCGAAACCGGCCTCTCTCCTCCCACCACCACCACCATTTCTCCCACTCTTTTTTTACCTTCTTCCCCCTGCGTGGGATGAACTCTAATAGGGCCTCCCTGTTAAATACAAAGGGCCCAGAGAGATCCCCTTAGGCATGCATTAAACAATTCATCTCAAAGAGGGCTGTCGTTGGTGTGTTTTTAAATGTAAAGCCCTGCTTTGAGCATGCATGTCTTACTTAATGATGTGCTGGTTGCAGTGGAGCATGGCTGATACGATGCACTGGCTCATGTGACAGAGTGTTTTGGCTTGTTTTTGTGTGTCTGTCATTGTTTCTCTCTGGTTTGTCTTTATATATTTGTGTGTGCGTGTTTTTCAAGTTTATGTATCTGTAGCTGAGGTGCTCTTGCTTTACAGTATGTTGTTTTGCAATGCTAATGCATTGACTGTGTGTCTTGTGATCCCTATATTGTGCTTTAAGACTGATCCAATCTGGCCATCAATTCATGTTACCATTTCATGTCTTCAAAAATGTTCATATAAATAACTGCTTGTTCCTGTTTTTCCAGTTGTCTATTTGTCAGTGTTTTTCTGTTTATCACCCAAAACCACTAAATGTTGTTGACCGCTTTGGTAACACTTTATAATAACATCATTAATAAATTGATAGTTAAAGCAACACTATGTAACTTTTACATGTTGTGATTTGTATAGTCACAGCGTGTACAAATAACATCACTTGAGACACAGCCATCTTCTAACTGTATACAAACTGGGAACTATATTCTCAGAAAGGGAAGCAGTGCTACTTGGGCGGAGTGATACGCTGCAGCTCTGAGCAGAGCTGCAAGCATATCACTCCGCCCAATTAGCGCTCAGCAGAGCTGCAAGCGTATTACTCCACCCAAGTAGCACTGCTTCCCTTTCTGAGAATATAGTTCCCAGTTTGTATACAGTTAGAAGATGGCTGTGTCTCAAGTGACGTTGTTATTTGTACACGCTGTGACTATATAAATCACAACATGTAAATAGGAGCATGTTGCCGTTATTTTGTCACTTACTCGGAGCAGTAGGCTAGTTGGAGCCGGTTACCTCCAGGATCTGTGCTAGGCTAAGCTAATGGTGGAGCCGTCAGACAGAGTTACGACACCCACGGAGATGAGAAGGGTATGTATCGACTTGTCTAACTTGTCGGGGTTACGGTGAATAAGCTAATGTCCCAATAAGTCGGCGTGTTCCTTTAATTAAACGTAATAGTTATTAGTTATTTTACTGTTAATACAAAATGAAAGTTATTGTGTCATTAATTTAGTGTAATGTAAAATTTAGATAGTTAATACTTAGTCAATCGTTAATGATTGTTTTATATACCATCTATAAGCAGCATAATTAACAATTAATAAGTGGTTTATAAACCATCAAGTGACATTATTTTTGGCCCCATTAAATCTTTTTTTGGTGAGCTATCAAAAAGATGATTATTGGATTAGTTGTGCACTGATAATAGCTATCCAAATGTTTATAGATGTTTTACAAGTACAAACTTTACAAGTATTTATTAACCATTCACAAGGTATTGTAATCATCAGTTGCAACTTTGTAATAGCAATCCAAATCGTGTTTATTTCTTAAAGGTTTACAATAATTTGGTAACCATTAACAAATACTTAATGTAATATATAAAATGTAAAGTGTGCAATAATAATTTTTTTTAAATTAACAAATTATAATATTACTAATATTTAGGAAACATAAGTTATCATTTCATTGTTAACAGTAAAATATCTATTAACTAAAGTTAATTTAACGATCAATTTACCATTTATTAGTGATGCTTATTATAAAGTGTTATCCAAGCGGTAACGAAAACAATCGGCAGTGTCATAATGTCTGTCAAAGTCCTGTCTGCCAAACCTGCCTCGACTAATAGAATATATTGAAGACAGTTTCTGTATTACACTCTCTCACTGTCTTGTATCTGTGTTTTCTCCTCTTTTCGCACATTGCTCTCTCTCCCTCTCTCTTCCTCTGTCTGTCATGTTCCATTACTCTAACACTGCAGGACGGGGAGAAGGAGGCCGCTCCAGCGTCAAAGAAGCCCGGTAAGGGACGACCATCGCTGGGCCGCGAGAAGAGTGCAGACTCCTCATCCACCTCTTCTTCGGCCTCAGCAGAGAAGCAGAGACACGAGGCACGCAAGCGTCTACTGGCTGCTAAAAAGGCTGCCTCGTTTCGCCAGAACTCCGCCACAGAGAGCGCGGACAGCATCGAAATCTATGTCCCCGAGGCCCAGACTCGCCTCTGAGAGACACACTGAGAGGGAAGGAAATAGGATTGGATCAAAGGACAGATAGGTGTCACTTAAATACCTGGGGGGGGGGGGAGGAAAACCAATGCAAATGAGCTACTACTGCTGAGTAATGATGGATGGATCGGGGAGGAGACATCAAATTCCCAGAGATTGGGGTGGGAGTAGATTTGGGCATTTTTCACACACTCATACAGTTATAGGCTGGTCCTGGTGGCATCCAACACTTATTTAATAAAACAGAAAATGAAAAATTGAACTTTTGTAGACTCGACAGACTACGAAGCAGGAGACCCCTCATTTGAGGCTGCCATTGAAAACCTCAGCTGATAAACTTTGTCATTTCTTGTTATTACTCCTGATATCATAAAATTGCTATTGAAAGTATTGTTATTATGACAATTATATCCTAAAGTATCTATACGAAGACTGTTTTAAACGTTCCTCTATCTTGGCTATAAGATCTATTAAGTGGACAGAAGGCAAACATTAATGCTCTTCTGTCTCCCATCGTCATCCTCTCTTCCCAGATCATTGGCCATCTTGTAGCTTTGCACAACACCGCCTTGTGGCCACAAGCACTGCACTCACACACTACAAACTCACACCTATGTATGTCTTCCTTGTATTTGTTTCTTTACTCATCCTTTGTTTTGTATAAAAAAATCCATTTAGATCTAGTTATTATGAATATTTTTGGTATGATGAAATTGAAAGTCAGATTTGAAGGGGTGTTTATATAGTTCCTAACATTTGTGTGTCCTACAAAATGTTCTTGTGTCAAAGATTTTAAACACTGGTGAGAATCTGTAAAGTTTAGTTTCTTAATTATTTTTAATGAGAATGGATAATATTAATGATGACAGCATGAGGATCTCTCTTTCAGTCAGAATGTCAGTGGCCACAATATCACTGAATATAATTTTCTTCGGGAGGAAAAACTCAACTCTTTTTAAATCTCTTTCTTCTCTCTGTCCCATTAACTTTGCTTTTCATGTTTGTTCTCTAACTGTAGATACATGGATATTTCAGTCAGGATTTTTGTTCTATCTGTTTAATGCTTCTTTAAGTGCTTTTATTAACCTCACTTAGCATTCAACTCATACATCTCGAATGGATCTAGTGCTTTTTATTGAAGTAGCTCAGCAGCAAGCTGGATAATATTGCGTTATTGTTTGTGGAGACACACATTAGGACATGTCTTGCTGTCATTTTATACTGTTTCTGTAATTATTTTGATTTATTTTGCCTCCCATCACTCAACAAAATCAATCTTAGTTCTTTGAAACCATTATTGTTTCCCCTCATTGAACATCATCCGAAGTACCTGCACTTTTTTATTCAAAGAAAAAATATTTAATTAAAGCATTACATACATTAGTCAATGTGTTTTCATCATTTATAAATTCTACTTGCTTTTTTTTTTATGGAAGACTGAATAAGCCAAAGATGGATGCACTGTTTCAAATTCATCTGACAAATTTAAATGTCAGCAGCAGGGAGCTCAACAGTAACAGCGCTTACTGTGAAAATAGAGTGGAGTGTCACTACAACGTAATAATTGTTTAGGAGCTTCATGACCTGGAGCCATCCCCTTCTCAGCCTGGGAACTGACATGTGAATTTTTTAATTTCTGACCTCTAGAGGGCAACAGTGGTTCATTTTCAATCCAAGATACAGTACATTGTAGTATGCTGTATGCATGCAATGAAAGGGGCATTCACATTATAAGACAATGTTCAGTCCTGCTCTGTTTTGCATTAAGAGGATCCATTGTGCGGATTACACATATTTGCAGACTCCTCTGTTGTTTGAAGCCAGTTCCCAAAACAAAGAGGCCTCTTGGTTTATGAGTCATTCACGTAGACACGCTTTAGGATTTCACTCAAGAAGTACACATCCAACCACAAAGTCAACCCTGACATGCTTACATCAACCACAGTTGCTTGCCTTGGTTTCTTCTGAATGCTAAACAAATCTAACTTCCCCTTCCTAATTAGTTATGTAAACTATTACAATAGCATTGGTATGGCTGCTGCAATGCCTGTTTCACACCCACAAAAATGCAGCCTGTAAGGCTTTGAATTGGAAAACCCCAATGACCACCATTCTCTCTCTATCTTGACAAGAGCTTTCTCTTGATGGCGGGCCTTTTGTTTGCCTGTTGTTTGCCGGTTGGGGATGACTCTCAGCATAGAAAATGGCCCAGGGGTGTCAATAGTCGGTTCCCTGGTGGCTGCCCCCCCCCCCCTATTTTTAGTGGAGTGGATAGCATCGTTAGCACCTGAAGGCCTTTTGTGCGACTTGAACTCAGTCGTTGGCTTGATTTGATTTCTGACTGCCAGGAAAAAGTTGTGTCTGACAAGTTGTTTTAAGGTGTCTACCAGTTTTCAGACAGATTGTTATTGACACATTTTGTATTATCTCTTTCAAGGATATTGAATATTCAATCTTAAGAATTAACACGTCTCGAGAGGAAGATTCTTGTGTAAACAGTGTCGCTTGAAGGCATGAATTGCAACAATTAGATTTAAATCTCTTTCCCATATGCAACCACTGCCAGAATATTTTTAACATTTAAAACAATTTCATAACATATCATTTCCTTTTTTTCCATTTGACACATGTTCAGGCCCGAACCCTGCTGTCACCCTTCCTTACACAAAACTGAAGGTCTGCCTGACTTAAACACATCAAACACAATGTGGCATCTCAAGTACGCTGAGGGAAGGAGGGCATGAACACAGAGAAAATTGTTCTATGATCTAACCTTCACAAACTGAAAGGCAATGTTTTTCCAGCCCGCTTAAACTTGGATGTGTAAAATGCCAAGAGATGTCAGTGACCTACTTAAAGAGAACTCATCTCATACATTTAAACACAGCTTGCCTCCAATACACAGATATCGCTGGGGCACACCTAGGTCTATTTCCTGGGTAGGGTTATCCATGATCCAAACAGCTGCACCGTGGGGGGGGTTAGTTGCTGTAAAACCATTGATTAGAGGGTGATAATGGTCCCCCAGGTTTGAAGGATTTTGCCAAAACTGTCATTCTATCAGCATTTGCTTAAGCAGCAGTCTGTTTTGGTCAAGCTTGTATTCAGCTGCACTCTTTAGTATACCTCCTTCAACCACAATAGTGAAGTTGGTAGAATATATCATCATCCATAAATGTGGAGAAAAAAATGTAATGTTAAGCAAGAAAAAAAAACATTATTTACAATGTGGCTATGGTCCAAGTTGTACTATATGTTCTGTGATACTAATGTACCTTTTTGGTTTTTACTTTCTTCCTCTTAAAATGGGTTTTACATCACACATTATATACAGTTTAGCTACCCTTTAAGATTGTTTTATGTATTTTTCTGCATTCCAGGACTGAGGGGAAAAAGGTTTGATGATTTGATGAGTAGAGGCTATAAAGGAAGAGAGACATTTTAATCCCAGAAAGAAAATAGGCCTATACCTCAGCTGAGATACAGAGAATCCACTCCTATACAGTATTCCAAATGCCTGCGTGCAAAAAAAGCAAGCTCAATAGCATCTGTGCTTTTGTTCCACTGAGTCAGGCATAACACCGGGAAAGAGGTGAGGGGCAGAGTTCTTACCACAAGAGATATGCTATAGCAAAAAGTGTCTGTAAAAATACTAGAGCAAATATTTTATGAAACAAGCACATATTTTAAAGACTAGGAGGTGTTCAGTATAATACTCTATAGGCTGTGTGTATGTCAGGGTTTGTGGGGTTTAGTATAAAAGGGTTGTATTGTTTGAGACAAAGTTGTGAGTGAGAGGTGTTGTTCACTAAATGAGATTTACCTAGATTCTTGTCACTTTACTCTGGTAACACTTCAAGTATATGTGCAATACTGAGTAAAAGGGTTCTTTCATATTATAAATTAAAACTAATAATCTTGCATTTCTCCCGCTGTTTTCTTCTGTAAATAGACCAGACTGAAAATCTTCATCTTTTACAATGCTGTAGATCTCTTTATACTATTTCAAGGTTGTTCAAATGTATAATAGAGAGATATGTAACATTCAATAAAATGCACACAATACTTTCTCAAAAAGTTCATCATGGCTATATTTGCTCACTGTTTTGAAGCTGTTTGCTGACCTTTAAGAAAAAGATGATTCCGTTGTCAATTTTCTTTCAAAGACTATTTTCAGAGATACAACAATGCATATTGTTTGTTATTGTTTTCAAAACCTGCTGGTTTCGAATTATCATTTCAAATCTGTGTCAATCTGCACAGTTTTGCTTTTGCTTTGCCCTCCTCTTTTCAGCTTCAGGGCAGAGACAGTAACGTAAAGTAACGCTATTTGTTGACACATAACACTCAAGGTTGCTTAAAACAGGTAGATTGCAGTTTTATGATGCTATCTTGCCTTAAAATCTGAACTCTCCCGCTCATTTGACCTGGAGAATCTCCCAGAGACTGAGGAATAAAAAAGCTTTCATCACATAGGTATTAGCCTCGAAACGCATGGAGACAAACCAACTGTAGAATGTGAGTGTACATTTCACATCAGTTTATGACTATTCAGTGTGAGTCGAAATAACTTGGTTATGGTGTTATGTAATAGTCAATGCGGTTACCAGTCGACGGTTATGATTTATGTAACAAGAACATTTTGCTCAACGTTACGTAAACGCTCTCCATAATGTAGCTGCCCCACGCACACAAAAATAAAGACGACCACAAAGGTTATGAAAGATAACCACGGCTCTGTTTATATATATAGTATGCTTATGTCGACGTAACACTGGGGTTTCAACCGCGTCGAGAAAATAACATTTTGTTTCAATGACTGTGCTGCTATACTCTGAATGAAATGGTTCTCCCGTCAGTCACGTAGCCCGTCTGTTGTCTGGCGGAGCGCCGTGATTGGCTAACGGCTCCCCAAGAAGCGCAATAGAGGTCCATGATTGGCTGACAGCTGTTGATAAGGCGGGATCATTTCAGCTGCGACTGTCAAGATTGGCAAAGAGCTGGCGCTGCTGCGTGCAGGTAAAAGGATAAGCCACACAAAACAGAAAACATTTATCTTGGCAGAAAGCGAGGAGTGCGATGGAAACAGACTCTCTCTCTCGAGGTATTTAAGTCGATGAGAAAGCGCAACACCTTCAGCTTCTTGGAAGAAAGTACCGTTGTGTCAACCATCGTTTGGCTCCCGGGCACGCTTTGTACAGCAAGCAACTTGGGACAGCTGCGTGTTTTCAGGCAAACCATCAACAAAGAATGAAAGCATTCAAACGAGGTGAGCGGCACTCGCGTCGTGTTTTTTATCCTTCCCATACACGTTTATTACCCACAAAGTGTCTGTCTGCGAGCCACTGTCTTTGCTGTTGGTTTTGTCTGGTATGCAGGCTTTTTGTTGCGAGCAAATGTAGCGTGTGTTTGTGCTCAAATTTGGAGGGACAGCTAGCCAGCTAGTTATCTCTGGAGGCAGGCATGGTGTCCATCTGGCGGCGTGACATGCGGGACGCTGTGCTTTCCTGCCTGCCTCCTTTGTGCGCTCCAGATGGCCAATTTACCGAGTAGCTCCTCGGTTTGTCTTGTTTGAATGTAACATTTAGCATTATTCGAGAGGCTTTTAGTGTGTATCATTTAACAGTAACGTAATGGCGGTATCACTTTTGCAAAGCGAGCTGGTCTCCTAAGTTGATGTTTGGTGTGTAACGTTAACGTTAGTTGACTGGCGTTACTAACGGTCACATTCAAATCCTTACCTTAGAGTGAGTGTGTTGTGAAGTTAGTTCACTGTTGAGTTTTCAAACTTTGCCCTGAGGACCATTTGGCCCAATTTTTTTTTTTTTAAGGAATATAAAAAATACAAGCACCACTTTCCCACAGGTTTAACAACTTGTATGTAGAAATTTGGTAAACAAAGCTGGGGCAGTTTAACTGCCTATGAGATGTTGCTTATGTGATGTAGCTACATAGCTAACGTTAATGCACTACGCTAACATGTTCTGTATTGGCTGTTTTGATTTTTGAACTCCACATTGACTTTGTGTTAAAAAGCCCATGGCAGATCTTCAAAATGTCTGTCCAATGATTCAGTGGCGTTAAGGGAATTCAACTTTGATGTGGGCTACATTATTTCTGTCTTATTAGAAGTAGAATAATCTGAGATTTCTGTCAAGCATGAATGTGGGCAGTGAATGGGAGACTGGTTTGAATCATTTAATTGGGACCAGAAAATTGACCAAAATTATAAATTGTGACATAAATATCATAAGGTTCCAATCAAAATGGATAATCCAATGTCCAGGCCTTCTGTAACCAGTGTGCCAGTGGAAGCTCATTTACAGAAAATGCACTGAATTTGTATGTTTTTGTTTGTCACACACACTCACTCTTTTCTTACTTGGTTTAGGACTTCCCTCATTGTTGGAATGCAGAATTCAAAAGATTTGTCAGCTACTCTAGCAGTCTTGAGCCAAAGTGGCATGAGGTGAAAACGACCTCTTTTGCATGGTCAATAGGTTCCTGGGCCACTGGCTACTGTGATGTTGATATGCACACAATCTTCTTTGTGAAGACAGGCGCTGCCCCGGGGGTCAGGTTTCACCAGCCCCAGAGAAAGACATTTACTGCATTCTGTGTCCCACCCCTGGGATCAGCCATGCTCCATTTTGAGGGGAGATTCTCTCCAGTGGCCAACCATAGACTTGACAAAAAAATCCCACATCAAAGTTTAAATCGCAAAGCTATTGTTTACATGTTAAGACCACAACGCTTTTGTGATCCTCGTTTTAAATTGGGTAAAATTGGGAGGTTAAAAGTAACTGAGGTTTGTGCACTTGTTCCACTGCTCGGAGCCAAATCAGTGCAGAACACTTCTTTTGCCCAGTCTGCTAGCATGGCTCCTAGTATTGTGAAGGAGTAGTTTACGTTTCATTTTGTGCATAAAAGTGGATCAAACTCTTTTCTGCAGAAGCTCAGGCGAATGTATAGCAATTAACTAAATGTTACCTTTTCCCTTGCTCACACTTCATAATATGGCAAAGTAAGGAAACACAACAGGACTAGTAGATTTTATGTAAACACGTTGGCCAACTGACTAATGGTGAACGTGACTGACAACTGTGCTTCCCTTCTTCAGCTCTAGAAGAAGAGCATCGCCTGGAGCATGAGCACTCCTCGGCTGTCTCGGACAGCGATGACGGCTCCCCGCTCGACCTGTCAGGAAGGGGGCTCTTTGGGAAGCGCCGTCGCCGTGGCAACCTGCCCAAGGAGGCGGTGCAGATTCTGCGGAGCTGGCTGTACGAGCACCGCTTCAACGCCTACCCGTCAGAGCAGGAGAAACTCAGTCTGTCAGGCCAGACCGACCTCTCTGTGCTGCAGGTGAGAGTACATTTTTATTCTAAATTTGTTTTCTTTTCCCAGAAACACGCTGCACTTGCCAGAGGAAATGACACTTGTGGTACACACTTGTTTCGGCGCATTCTGGATTTTATAGTTTCTGATGTGTGACAAACATTTTCATTGGTCTTCACTGTCCTTTCCATTTGTCTGATTAATTTTACACATCAATACAAACTTACAGGTTTCACAGAATTTTGTTTTTCTTTTTTGATATTATTGTAACAAGCATTGCTGTAAATTTCATAAAGGTTGCTTTGACACTGAATATTATTTTACTGTTTGTAATGTCCATACGCAGATCAAATCATTAAAGTATTTGTCTTGTAGCACAAAAGGCTGACCGAGACCTGCACATCAGACTCAATATATAAAGTCTAATGCTGCACACAAAAGTGTACGGGCATAATAACGTTTACGTGATTCTTACTCTTGTGGTATCAGTGTTTGTGACTTAGTAATTTTTACCAACACTTGTCACCAGCATCTCAACCAACACAGTGAACAAGTGAAAGCAAAACGACAATCGGATGGCATCGCCACACTGAGCATGAGACTTTCCCAGCCTTCCCTTTTTGGTTCATTGCATCAGTAGTAGACATTTCCCCTTTGCCTCTCAACACACAGGCACGCACAAATTAATACTTGCTGCGGTAGTCAGTGTTACGGTGGTCGGACATGCACCAATTACATTCCTTGTAATTTTCGTGGTCTTTTTGCTTTTTATAGAAGGTTCTTTTTTTTTTTTTTTGCATTATCTATGTCTACTCCGCTCATAGATAAAAAGTGGACTGTATAATATATGGATGTAGTCTGTGACGTCACCCATAGGGCTCCTGGTGGCTCTGGCAATCACCATTTTGGTAGTGGCTGACGTTGGCTAATCCAAATGGATGGAATCGGTGTGTGTTATTGCCAGATTTGCTAGCGACAAACGGACAACGAGGCGACTGCGGATCTCTGTCGCTGTCTGAATAGCCAAATTGTGAAGATCACATTCATATACTGTCAATGGTTAGCATGGGTGCGGAAGGGAAGCGGGCAGCGCTTTGTGGTGCTTCCACCTCCTGTCTCAACCAGTCGGCTGCCAAAATAAGCTGCACAGCAAAAGCTTGATCAGAGAGGCCAGACACAGCCATGGTGCGTTTATGGTGTAATCAACAACACCGTGTTGTCACGGGTTTATTAACTTGTGGGAAGACTTCCTCACCGTGGCATCCCTAGCCCAAACAGTCGGCATTAGAGAAGACATTAAAAATCAGCATGAGGCAGCAGAGTTTCTAATGTAGTTGGTTCACTGGAATGCTTTTGGCTGGCTTCTCTGTGGCTCAGCATATTTGAACTCAGACTTTCATTATTGGCAGCTGTTTGAGGACTCATCTCTGTCTGTCTCACTCTTTCTTCCTTATGTGGGAGGCTGTGCCACTAGAGGGAGTAATTTAATTTCTAATGTATACTCAATATTGATCCCCAATGGGGAAATTACAGTAAGGCCTCATGCAGATGTAGATGATGTGTAGGTGGTTGTTTAAATCACAGGCCTCAGATCATTTTTAGATCTTGACTGTGATGCCGGGACTGAGTTATGAATCCAGCTAAGAGAGTCTGGGGCTGTCGAGTAAAACAACCTTTCATCAAAATGTTGCAGTAATATCAACACAGCCCCTCCAAATGAAAAATGTAAAGCAAAAGGTAATCTTTCTGACTGTAAATCCTTCTATTTTTCTCTTTTCCCAGATATGTAACTGGTTCATCAATGCACGGCGCCGCCTCCTCCCTGACCTGCTTCGCAAGGATGGCAAAGATCCCACCAAGTTCACCATCTCCCGGAAGGTTGGTGGTAAAAGTGAAGGCCACTCGTCTAATGGAGGTGGAGCCAGCTCTCCCGAAAGCAACTCTTCCACCACCTCATCTCAGCAACGCCCGTCTGTCATCCGCTCTGCCCCTACACTGGACCTCAGTCTTCTTGGGAGCACAGCAACCGCTATTCTGGCCGGAGCAGGCTACCCCGGTAAGGAAGGCTCGGTCCAAGCGCTGATGAAACTGGACACACAAAGTCTGCTGAGGGAAGCGGAGGAACAGGGGGCAAATATGGTTTGTCTCACCAGCACAACAATGGCAGCTAGCCCCACCAGTGGCCTCTTCAACACGCCTCCCCCAACTCCTCCCGAGCTGTTCCCCACCCAGGACTTCAGCGACTTGAGGCTCCTGGTTGACGCTGCTCTGCAGAGGGCAGCGGAGCAGGAGAACCTAAAGAGGCTCCAGGAGAGCCAGAACAGCCCTACAGAGGCTGGAAAGACTGAACTAGTAGAGGCACAGTGCAGTGTGTATAGCAGCGTCATAGGACCCACACCGCCTCCAGAGGACAGCCAACAAGTCATGGATCCTTCCCGGGTGCAGAGTCTGATGGAGAAGGCTATGGCTGTTCAGGTGTCTGCTGTAACTTCAGTAAATACTCCAGTGCCTTTGTCTTTAGCAGCCTCTGTACCAGTCACAGCTACCGCCTTGGTCTCAGCCCCAAGGCTGTCTCCTCTCCTGATGAATAAAGTAATCTGGAGCCCCTTGGAGATGGACGCTACCAGAGCCTCCAGCCCACACCAGCCTCCGCTCATCCCAGCCCATCTACCAACCGCAGTGCCAGTGTCTGCCTCAGTTTTAGGACAGCCAAATTCTCAGAAACCAGCTGCTGCTGCTCCAGTCATCACCCCACCTTCAGCAGCTCCAGGCTCCAGCTCAGTTCCAGCTCCACTGCCCACTGGATGTCCTACGGGTGCATCAGTTGCAGCTACAAGGCCAGTCTCGCTGCCATCACCAGTCTTTGTCTCGGCCACAAGTCCCGCTTCTTTCACTGCCCCAAGCCAGGCTTCATCCCACACTGTAACGCTTGTTCCAGCTGCTCCTTCTCCAGCCGTCGCCTCTTTCACAGACCCCAGAGGAGTCCCACTTTACCTGCCATTCAACAAATCCCCCATAATCCCAGTCACAGTTCCATGTCTGTCACCCGTTTCTACTGCAGCGTCGTCTCCATCCCCTGTTCACAACCCAGTCTTTGCCTCTGCCCAAACTCCAACTCCTCGCCCAGCTTCAGCACCAACATCCTCTTCTACGCCAATGATTACACCTCTTCTCGGCCTGGCTTCCCACCTCACTGCTTCTCTTCAGCCTTCCTCCACCAGCAGTAGCAGTATTACTAGTGCACAGAGGAATTCAGCAGTGGTGCCCAGTGTTTGGAGCATGGTCCATGCTGATACCAGGCAACCCAGTTCTCTTCAAGTGGTAAAGGCCCCCATCACCACAGTGTGGGGCCCGCAGCACAGCCTGCACACAGTGAGTGAAACTGTGAACTAGGAGCTGGAATTTTTTTCTATTTTTATTTTTTAAATATATATGTATATCTGGGGAGGTGAGGGGCCAAACATTGCTGTTGGCTGGGCAACACTGTATATAGGAGAATGTATCTTATCACCAGTCCCCTTTTTATCATTAATGCCTGTGCCTGCAGAATACAGGGAATGAGATCAGATGTATGAACTTGGACAAAGTAGAGACTTGCTGTTTCAAGCAACTTTTTTATTGTTAAATATGCTGTTCTTGATGGAGACACTTGCCGGTAAGAACACTTTGTCTTTTGTAGAAAGAACCATTCCTCAGTGCAAAGTAAATGTGTTGTACAAAGCTTTTGATGCCAATTTCAAATCGCTTTCCACGTTACAATTTTATGAAATGAGGATGAAATATCCCCTAATTGTACAAAATCTCAAGGTGTCATTTTCAGGACCAGCAAGTTAGCCTCTTCAGTAGCAGTACTGGGCTTTATTGAATGTACAAAAGACATTGATATGATTGGCTAGGCGGACTATCATCCATCTCCCTTCATGCTATGAAAGAGGACATGAGTTTTTGTTTTTCCCACGCACAGCAACAACATCGAAGTCCTCTAGTAATAATGGATTATTTTTTTTATTTTTTTTTTTCAAGAATTTAGTCCCCCCCCCCCCCCTTTTTTCCCTTGGACATGAGCTGACAAGAAATTGATTGTACTGCAGCAAGTCTGACTGAATGACTCTCCTCGATGTGTCTGTCTCCATCACCCCCCACCCCCTTCTTCCTGTCTTTTTATAGCTAAGGGGATTCATTGGCCCTCATGAATTGTCATCTCAACCACTCAACACATGCTGTCAAGTACCACGTTTCTTTGTTTGCAATTTCCAATCTATAAAAACAAGCCGTATTTTCTTTTTTGCTGAAAGCAGTAATGCCGTTACTTTATGCGACCTTGATCAGTTGTGTGAATATTATTATATATATTTTTTTTTTGTTTTCCTTCTCAGTGATTGTTGTTGAGTGGGAGGGCAGTGGATATAGGATGAAGGGGACAAGATCACATTGGATCTGTTACAGAAATCAATTTCCGTGAAGAGTTGAGCAGCTAGGTGATATGATGACACCATCTCTTGCCGTGCCTGGATTGAAACGTTACACTTGCCACGAGGCTTGGCGCCTTATCTTTTGTGGTGCAAAACACTTTAAATATTGGATCCTCCTATTTGGGGGATAGATAAATTATCCCGATTTGGGGCCTTTATGATTTGGAAAATGTATTTCCAACCTCTTCCTAGTAGAAAGATGAATTAATGTGTATAGTGTTTCTGCAAAGTAAATGCAGATGTACTGAAATAGCTGGCATTTGCTGGGGGTTTTCTACCTAGGGGGGGGGGGGTACAACGGTATACCAAAATCAAGTTTTTCCTCATCAGTACTTTCCACCTGTGTTTAGAAATGGTTTCTGTAGAGTTTCTAATCATTCACGAAGCTGTAGTTTCCATGAAACTGTCGTAGCATAAACCACAATATATGGCTGAATGCCATCTAGGCATCTATTAACAGTATGTGGAAAGGTTCCGGTGTGAATGATACTATAGCAGGATTGTGCATCAAATCTTCAATACTGTCATGTTTACCAGTGTCATTGAGCTGTGTGTAGTTCAAAATGGTTACATTTTACATGTGCAAGAAGTTGGAGAAGACAGGCAAAAGTCTGAGGTCAGAGCACTGATCCAGCCCCAGAAAAACTTTCTTGTTAATGGCAGATATCAACTGTCCTCTTGCATTTTCACTTCTCTTTTTGTTCCTCACTGCCAGTAATGCTATGTGGATGTCGGAGGAGTTTTTAGTTTATTTTATTTGGTTACAGGTAGACTAGACATCACATCACTAGACTGATGTACATTTATACCTCAATTTACACAGGTCATGTCAGACTTGGGTCATTTGTAGAATACTAAGTATTAAAGTAATATTTTTATTGTTCATACTACATCATGCCACTGTGACAACACCTTATCGGTTGAGATACTGGAAATGGCTGGCTAAAGATTAGGCAGGCAGGTATTTTATAGCAAGGTTTATATGTGATTTCTTTTTTTTTTCTTTTTAGATGCAAAATGATGCTCCAATCAGACAATGTGGTGATGCATGTAAATATTTTCATGGTCATGTTTTTTGGTTTCTATTGGCATGAACTTTATCTCAAACTTTCTTTACAGCCAAATGCATTCAAACATGTTTTCATGTTCCTGTTTAGAATCATGACGAATGTTGGCAGTATGACTGGCTGCTGTGCCTTAAACCTACGACTGAGGGATATGTCCCTTTCCTTTTATATAAAAAAAAAAAACTTCTCAATAGTCTGTGCAATATATGCCTTAAACTTTAAATGTGTGTTTTGTATAAGCATTTCAAAGAAATAAAAGTTCAGTTTTCTTTTTTTTTTATAAATGCCATTCTTGTCTTTTGTTGCCTAAAGTTTTTTTTTTTTTTTTTTTTTTGATTTGAGATTAATGAAATTGAATCATGAAAAAACGTTTCCTCAATTACCTTCTTACAATAGCCTTTTCTCATGGGAAACATTTTGTCATTGTAGGGTCCTGGTATTGTGCCTACTGGCTCACTGTCGCCGATTACTGGGACACTCATAGAAGAGAAGCAGCATTAATCTTAATTGTCCTTTTTTCTACTACAAGAAGTCAAAATGTGTGCTGTGAAAAAGGCCTAAGGGGGCACAACAGTACCTCATGGATCTGTTTTGGTTATATCACAGGAAAGATTTTTATGTTTGTTTTTGGCTGAACTTTTGTCCATGGGAGAAAGTGGAGTATTATGCTCAATATTTCAAAAACTGATTATTTAATCAAAATTTAACTGGAGTGTTTTTTTTGTTTTGTTTTTTTTCAAATATAAAAGCAGTAGTAAATCTATATTTTCGATTATCAAATAATCTCAAGTGGAATGTATGTTTTCTTGGAAAGACAATTATGTTCAGCCACAACACAAAAGCTGTATACCTTTTATTAAAGTAACAACGTTGGCACTGGCCACAGGAAATGTAACTGACTGACTTTATATAGTAGGACTGTGCTAATGTTGCATGTTTTAGCCAATTTACTTAATTGTGTTCACATTACTTACACTACTTGTTTTCATTCGTCAATTTGATAAATGAGTTTTGTCTTTAGTTTATCACGACTTGCAGTCATGAATATTTAGTTGCGTAAACATTGACGGGTTAAAAAATATCCAAGTTAATGCATTCATGCTCCTGTATACAGCTCAAACTACATAGTGTAGTAGTGTAAAGTACAGTATACTTTATTTGCCTGAGCAACAATTCAAGACTGAATTCCTTCATCAAACAATTCTGATCCTTCAAGAAATACACACAACCAGCTGATGCAAGAAAGAGTTTAGATTAAAAGCACAAGTACTGAGCACTTTTAATAAACAATCAATGATTTTTTTTAAATCAATTTTTAACATACATGGATACAAATATTACAGATATAGACTTGTTGCAGTGCTTGTGCAGGTGCTGTAGCTAATTGGCAGGAAGAGGTAAACATTGCTGGTACTATACGTGGCACTGAATCTTGCAGTCCAAAAACACCCCCGCTCACATCCAACCAGCAGTCGAAGTGGCTCAGGCCACAGTAGACTTGTTGCTATGAGATGCATATACACCTTTCTTCATGGTAACCTTCAATGATGATGCCAAATATTTCTGTGGATCCCAAATGAATCCCAAGCTCATACCTTTCATAGACATAATAATTGTAATACATAATTGTAACACAATGGCCACTTCTGCCCTTTTATAATATACTTTTATTTTTCCTATTAAATTTCTCTAAAACTAAGTCCATAAAGGTAGGAACTAGGGATTGATTTGTGGTGCGGGGGCCCCGAGGCAGTCTGTGTCTCCCTCTACTCGTCATCCTTGTCTTTGGCGCCGTGTTTGAGAATGCGGGTGAACTCTGCGTAGTTGAAGTTGCCCTTCTTGTCAATGGGCGCCTCACGGAACAGCTCGTCCACCTCTTCATCTGTGAAGCGATCGCCCATGGTGGTCAGCAGCTCTCTCAAATGGTCCTCGTGAATCACACCTTGGATACAGATGACACCCATTAAGTTCTAAACACTGACAGTGAAAGTGCCATAATCTGTGTATACAATTGGCCTGTTTTATTTTTTTATTTTTATTTTTTTACTGACTTACCAGATCCTTCCTCATCAAAACAGGCAAAGGCGTTGCGGATGACGTCCTCAGGGTCCGTTCCGTTGAGCCTCTCTCCAAACATGGTGAGGAACATGGTGAAGTTGATTGGCCCTGGTGCTTCGCTCATCATCCCCTCTAGGTATTCATCAGAGGGGTTCTTACCTGAGGACGACCAACACTGTTAACGTGGATCAACTTTTTCTTGGGAATACACAAAACCTTGCACAAAACCAGGAAGTGTTTCCTTATGCTTAAACAGTAGAATAACCCTGTTGCTATAAACAGTATTCAAGTGTTCATCTATTCATTGCACTTTAACAAAGTTGGTAACTTTGGAGAGACTCAGAACAGAAAATATTTTTGCACAACTATGAGACAGGTGCTTCGGAGAGGGACGAGTAAGTCAAAAATTGCAAAGAAACTCCTAGCTGGCAACGTTTCAAAAAACCTTGCCAGCTATTTAATTTATCTTTGCAAGTTAGCCAGTGTGCAGAAATTTCTCTGTAACTTTGGAGAGATAAAAAAAGTGGTCAGAAGCACCAGCCAAGATATCCTTACATTTAGCTCCAAGAACACTGGATCATACATTTCCCATTATGCAGTTCTATAGCGTCTATCATTACACCCCTGATAAATGCCCACGTCTTTAAAACGCCTCATTCCTAGCTTGTAGTAAAGGCTTTCTTTTATGATTGTGTAGTAGGGGAAGTGGAGCCCAAACTAAGATGACCCTGATGATGTCATCACGATGATCTCAGTTTTTCTCAGACTTTAGTGAGGTCTTGCTAGAGTTACAGAAGAGTTACAGAAGAACTGTTCACAGATTGAGTTAGTACTCCTCATGACAAGCAAACTAAATGTAAAATAGGTGGAGTGGCCCTTTAAAGGCAGCGTCATGTTTCTGCTTTCCAACCTACACTATGCAAGAACTTGCCAACGTACCCAGAGAGGCCAGCATGTCATGTAGATCCTCCTTGTCTATGAAACCGTCTCTGTTCTGGTCGATCATGTTGAACGCCTCTTTGAACTCTTGGATCTGAGACTGGTCGAACATGGCGAAGACGTTGGAGGTGGCCCTCTGGGGACGCTTCTTGGTGGTCTTTCCCTTGGCACGCTTGCTCGACATGGTGGCGGTTAGGTCTGGGCCTGGGCACATTTAAAAAGGAACGATTCATGGATTAGATTGTAATAATCCTGCACCATTGGGGATATCATGGCTTTGGTATATTGTTTGTTGGGTACATCTTGACATGAATACTGATTTCAGCATCCATTTGAAAAGATGAGTGGAATTCACATACATACATACACAAAACTGGAGCACTGCATCCATGTAGCTATTTTTATATTTCATTTGCCCCAAGCAGGAGAATCTTTTTCTCTTGTTTCCTCTAGAGAGAGAATCACACTCTCCCTGAATGTCAGGTACAGTGATGGGTTTGAAAATGACATGTCTCCACAGTGCACACTGCAGCTAACTTCAGATCCTTCCAGAATTAGACCTGTCACTCATGTTTAGGTCTGCAAGGATTTGTCGTGTGTGTGTGTGTGTGTGTGTGTGTGTGTGTGTGTGTGTGTGTGTGTGTGTGTGTGTGTGTGTGTGTGTGTGTGTGTGTGTGTGTGTGTGTGTGTGTGTGTGTGTGTGTGTGTGTGTGTGTGCAATAGCTGATAGAGGGACAGGCTGGATAGGAGGGACCAGGTGAACTCATTTCCAATAACTTCAATAAATAAAAGGACCAAAATTTCCGCAAAATGTCATTCTGTCTGTACTGGAATATGTATCACACATTTACCACAAATAAAGCATATGATCAGAAAATAAATGCAGTGTATAATATTTATATATATATATATATATATATATATATATATATATATATATATATATATATACACATACATACATACATACATACATACATACACACACTATTTAAAAAGAAGTTATTCTGGTTATCAACAACATTACCTTATTTTTGTATTTTGTATTTTATCTACATCAATGTATTTTATGGCACATTACAGTAATGGCTACACCGCAGTACTCCAACACTTATAAATAGCTCTTTGCTGTCCTATATTCACCACATCTCTGTCTGTCATCATATTTAATCGGCTAGAGTAGTCCTAAAGTTTTGTGTCTGCTCTGTACTCTCTGTTGCTTGTGTGATTGCACTCAGGAGGCTAGTTAAGAGTTGAAGAGTTGAGCAGCTTTGCCCATCTCTTTATCTCAAATATTTCTCTGTTCAGTACATATACTGTAGGTTTCTTCCTCTGTTGATCTCTATACAAATGAATGCTACTGTATCACTATGGCAGAATTATAACTTTTATTGTCCATGCAAATAAAGTATGACCAGCCAGTTCTGTCCAGAGTTTATCATTTTGATGAATAACTTGATTGTCCGCAGTAGCATTCACAATGCACACACACACACACACACACACACACACACACACTTTTTGCCAGCAGTAGTTTCAGTCTTTTCTTCTTACACTGCAGACACATGTTAGATCAGTCTCTCCTTTCATTTCACTACTGTTTGACTGCTTCTGTAACTTTATGTGCCAAACAAATGAAGAAATCTGGAAGATGTGTGCTGCTGGCCCAAAGCCCTTCCACTCTCCATCTAACAGTCGCAGGGGAAGCTGGAAACAAAACAGCGTCTAGCTCCAATTTAAGGTTTCAGGGAATAGAGGAATTCCACAATCACATTCTTGTTTGTTTCCACTGATACAGTAGGGTACGGTCTCCTGAGAGAACCAGATTGGTGTTTAACTCTATGTCTGTTTCAAGCACTCAATAAGATAGATACTTTGACCATTGTGATTATTTCACAACTTATATTTTCAATGAAATATTCTGCACACAGACTGAATCAACTCACAAAAAGGCCGAGAACACCTTGGGACTTCAGCAACGTAAGCATTTGGCTGACATGCCTCATCTTGGCTTGTACTGACAATCGTATTTGTTCTCAGTCCACACAGCTCCTCTGTGAACCCTTTCATCCAGTGGGACAACAAAGCTCCTCTGTCTCCTTCACCCAGCAAGAACACACACACACACACACACACACACACACACACACACATACACACTCTCTCTCTCTCTCTCTCTGCAGGTCTTATATTAGGCCACCACTGCTCAAGTAAAGAATAAAAGGCCAACGGTCAGGAATTCCAAAAACAAACATAGAGTAAAGTGGAAGTTAAGCTCTCAACGCCTATAAAAAGACCTCATCAGAGGTGTGTATGTCCATGTGTTTAAGTGTGTGTGTGTGTGTGTGTGTGTGTGTGTGTGTGTGTGTGTGTGTGTGTGTGTGTGTGTGTGTGTGTGTGTGTGTGTGTGTGTGTGTGTGTGTGTTTGTGTTAGAGATCTATATGTGTCAGCTGCATTCAGAAATGCCTGTCTAATGTGCCGTAGTGATGAGATGGAAGTAAACACACACACATACAGTACAGTTATACTGCATACACAAACATATACACAGACTCTAAGTTGAAATGTATCTACAGGTCTCTCTCACCTTGATCAACAGATGAAAAAGCTCTATTGTAGCTTATCTGGTAACTTTAATCAAAGATCCACTGAGGCTCTCTGTAACTGTATCCCTTCACTCTCAGCAATGACATACAAGCATTGTACCACTGAACTCATTTACACATGTAGTCCCCTCTAAAACGCATAAAAGATGAGCTTTGTAACACTCTGTATACATAATATGCAACCCAGTGGTAAAATCAGCTTTCTTTCTTACCTTTGCTTCAGGTAGAAATATGTAGAAGTCCCTCAAACTCCTATTGTCTGGCTCCAACACAGCAGTGCAAAGGGAAGCAGGCAGTCCTACTGGAAAGTTTGTTTAAAGAATCAGACTCCTGGTGGGTCCCTCCCCTTTCTGCCCCGGCCAATGGAGAGGGCGGCCTGTCCCATTCAAAGACATCTCAGGCCAGGCCATTTCTCCATACAAGGCAAAAGAATGCACAGGCTACAGCTTGCTGCTGCCACAGACGCTGATCGGGATGTTTGGGAAAAAGGCAGAATGGCAGGAACTACGATAAGGCTGCCTTATTTAGAGAAAAGGGCCCAAACATTTAGAGTAGAGGCTCTGTATGGTGGAGTATGGAAACATGGTGGAGAGTTGTGAGCAGATGCAGATCACTTTTGAAAGCCAGTGTTTCTGTTGTAAGGCTTTCCTTAAATAGGTAGTTGGCCATCACTGGGGCCTGAAAGTGTAGGGAACACCTAAATTATGTCATGGAGGTAGCATCTGTTTTGTGGTTTTGGTTGGTCTCACTGTGTTTTATCAAAAAAGCACAAACATTCTTGATAACTATTCACTGTAAGAAAATGTGCTCTGGGGATGTTTTTGGCAACTATTTACTCTGCTGTTTACAAAGAAATATTAAGCCGGTGTGTCTGTCAATATATTGTCAAGGTATCAAATACCTACTGTCTTGTTAGAATACATGTATGTGTAAGATCTTCATCTTCTTTATTGGGCAGTGCATGAAGTATTTTGTAGTAATATTTTTAGCAATCCCATAGCCCATTTTTATGCTTTGTCCATTTTATGGGTACAATAAATCAAATATGTGTCTTTATTTAAAAGTAAAATGATCATTTAGTCTTTTCATTGTTGTAATAATTTGATGCTTTGAAGTATGAAAAATGATTTGAAGTGCCCAACTGTCTTGAACATTGAACATTTGAACATTTATTTTCACAGATTTCAATTTTCCACATATCTCTATGATTGTGTCTTTCATCTGTTTTTCATTATATTGAGTGTGTATTCTAGGAATATTTAAAAAATAAATATGTTTATTTTATCATTGAAACAGCACATAATCTGTTTTAATTTGTTTAAGAAATGCAGCATACACACATTTTTAGTACAACAATTCAGAATAGCATATTAGACAGTAGAATAGTTTTCTTCTAGTGAGATTAAAGTTTGGAAAAATAGATACAGAGCATAAATAGAAGCGTTCAGGCTAAAGGAGGCACCTCTGTTTAAAGAGGCTCTGTGCAGGTGCAGTGATGCCCTCTGCTGGGCCACACTGCCATTGTCATTTCTGAAATACTGAAAACCAGTCAATGAATGATGATGAGGACAAAAATAATGTGGGAGGGCTGTGAAATAGTACGGTCTAAATGTAAACATATGAAGTTGTGAGGAACACATATGCTGGGTATGCAAATGCTTTTATACTGTTCATCATGTGCTCATACAGGAAAACATCTCACAGTGGTTAGTGTCACAGAAAAAAAATAGATATTTTATAGACATAGCTTTACACAATGCATTTTCTGTTGACCCAAATTGGATCTGCATGTGCCTGCCACTACCTAATGAAAATATATTATTTTTGCAGGGTGGATAGAAAAGCTTCCACCCAGAGACTGACATTTGCTCAACAACATCATCTGAATCCACTTAGAGCAGAGGAGATCTTTAGTCAACCACTGTTGTCTGTGTCTCTGTTTGATGGAGCTGTTAAAGATGTGCCAGACTGCTGGCACTGGCAGCCTCTACAATAACTGGCCATTTATTTCACTTTCCTCTAGTATGTAACATATACTTTAGAATGTAATAGCAATACATGTTTAATGTAAGAGTAAATGTATCTGTGTTTCAAATAACTTCCATAACAATAGCATTGCATCACTTGATATTATTAAAAGAATTTCATTTAAAAGTAGAATTTGTCAGCCAGCAACATGCTGTAAGCAGTTTTTTTTTTGTATATATAAAAGTCTTCGAGTTAAACTTTACACATCAGTTTCCAAGGTTTTGTAACTGATTTGTTTTAATTTAATTTAATTAATTATGCTCCCAGCAGAAAGTGCCTCAACAGCCAAAAGTTACAATATCTTTATATATTTTATTAATTGTAAAATGTAATTCCTGTATATTCCTTATCTTATATTACCATGATACATTAAAAAAACAAAAGAATGTATATCATTTAACGCTTTGTTTACAATTAACGTTAGAGGCGGGTCATCTTTTCTTTCCCGGTTTGCTCATTGGCTATTTGAGTTGCGCGCAGGCGCAGTATACTAGGTTGCGTTCCGGATGGCTGTTGTTTGCCGTTTGCTCAGTCTGAAAAGCGAGCTGAAAGGTAAGCTGCTCTCTACACTCTCTCAGCATCAACGTAGAAAGGATAAACTGTCTGTAACATATTTAGCAGTCGTGGAAGATGTTAACTAGGTAGAGTTATGTCTATTTTTAAGATATTTCTTTCTAGCTGTAACTTACACATTTTAAGACAAGTCGTAAAGATGACCACTGGATTCACTTAATGAAGTTCTGAAGGGCGAATACGTGGCTCTAGCTGTGTCAGAAATGGGACGTGTCTCTAGTTTTAAAACGTTTGAATTAACGGGAAAGCAAATGTGTTTTTTTGCTAATGTAAAAAAACAGCTAACAGTGGACTGCGCCATACGGTGACATTAAAACCGTTGCGGAAGTTGTTTGAGTTTGTGGTTTATCTCTAGTTGTAAGTCTGCAACACATGGCTAACTTATTCTAAATCAAACTATTTAAAACCTTAGAAGTCCCGTAGGAAATTGCCGTCTTTCATTTAGTTCTTTACAAAACCTTCAAATGAGTTCTCGTGCACCCCGAGGGACTGCCTTTCTCAGTGTTGTAGCTAGCTAAGTGAGTGATGGGGATAGATATATGATGAAACAGACATTTTAAAGCAACACAGATCAAGAGAAGGAGGCAGACACTAAATATTTGTGTCTGTGTCTTAGAGGCAAAGGTCAGTAAAGAACAGGCTACTCTCTCTCCACTCTTGGCCGGGTTCTTAACATTGGGAAACTGGTTTGGAATAGTCTGTGAATGACTGAACATTTACAATATTCATGCATATTCTATGGTCTAAGACAGTCCAAACATTTTACTTAAAATGAACAACTCTCTTAAATCCAAAAACTAGAGTGCTAAAACTCAAATTTGTGATGTCATCAAGTATTAAGTGTCTTGTGGACTGCCCCGAATTAGGAAAGATGTTAGATGACACAGAGCACCCAGGGGAATGTTCTGAGTATATAAACATTTTCTGTTTCAGAACTGAGAACACTACAATAGAATAAAGCTCTTTTTTACACTAGCAGCTAGCACAGACTATTTCTTTAGCTTAACGCTAAATAAAGGCACACAATAACACTAACTAACTAACCGATAGAGACAGCGGTAGAACAGCAACTCCTTCAGCTAACGGCTTCAGTTTCCCACCAGAAAGGGCCGTGTGACTGCAAGGTAAAGTACTGAAAATATTGTAAATATAGCGAACAATGAAAGAGATATTTTGCAGAATTTAAACCAGCTCTGTGTCATGGCAGTGTGTTTGCAGATGAACGCTTCCCTCCGTGGCACCAGCTATCAGTTTTTAGTCGTTTGTTTCTCAGAGCAGAGTGATGCTTATTGTGCAAAGGAATTAGAGGTCATAGCTGTTGTATATGGTTATTATATCATGGCTATGAACCAATCAGATTTCTTGATTTGAGCTACCTGTTTTATAAAAAGAAAACAACATCAGTCTCCCTTTCATTGTCTATGGAGCAGCTCCAGACTTCATACTTGATGGCATCAAAAGTTTGAGACTAACTTCTCTGGTTTCTGGCTTTGAGAGAGTAGCTCATGTTCACAAATATTGATTTAACTTTCCTAAGCCATGGAAATAACCTATTGTAATTCTTCATTTAGGTGGTGCTCTCCTTTTTAATATAACAAAAACATCAAATGTTTGCTTTTTCACCATTCAGAACTGCATGAAGAATTTTATGTCATTTTAAAATGAATATCTTTTAGTTATGGACTGTTAGTCAGACATAGCAACAGTAGCAATTTGATAATGTCACATTGGGCTTTCAGAACTTGTGATTGCTAAACTATTTTTTGACATTTTATAGACAAAACAAGTAATCAAGGAATAAAAAAGAAAGAATCTACACACTAATGTAAATGATGGTCAGGCCTAGTTGCAGTCCTAGTGTCAACATGATCAGTTTGAATTAAGACAGTGATGCTTGGATTTATGCCAGTGTACACATGAGGGATATTTATAGGGATATAGTCAATACATTAGAAACAACACGCTGCTACAGATAAAACCTTTGATCCTTGTACATCAGTTATTAACCCCCTCGTATTTTGCTTCTGTCATCCGTCTACTGCCCTACGTTTTGCTGTCTCTCACTGCCATTGTCTACTGCAGGCTTTTGTTCTTCCCACTTTTTACATACAGCTGATCTGGCAGTTCCAGTCAAGTATCACTTTATATCAAATACAGATAGAGTAGCCTGAATGGGCACATAAAGAGGTAATTCTCATCAGAAGGCCATGAGCTACACTGCTATTTTACATTTGCACTGTTGGGTCCGATACATGATAGGTCAGAATGTTTCTTTTTTACCTGCACAAGGCTTATTTGCTACATCAACTCTAATGACTGCTCTTTTTGTTAGACATTGTTTTCCATCTTAGGCCTACCTTTCTGTCGTGTCCCCTTCGTGATATCCTTTCCAATTTGCAAGTTATTTGCTTGACTTCCTCCCAAATTAGCTAGGCCTATGAAGGATTTATCAGTGTTGGTAAAGCATGACTGCTGGAGAGTCCCCTCATCTTTGATGGCCCAGAGAGCTGTGGTCAAGCCCAGAAACTGTGTGGTCGATCAGTTTGTGTGTGTGCGTTTTCATGCCAAGCGTGTTTGAATAGCCTATCCGAGCCTTTCAGAAACTGCTGGTCTGGCTGTCATGTGCAGTACAAGTGGGGAAGTATGAATTCAGTGTGACAGGATAGTGTGTATGTGCTTGTGAAATGGTGTGAGATAGAGGAAGCATCAGTGTGTCACTGAATATACTAGGACTCTCTCATAGATTGCTATATTTTGCATCCTAGCTCAGAACAGAAAGGACTAGAGCGCTGTCATCTCTGATGACCACTAATCAAGTGGATAGTCATATTTAGCTTAGCAGCTCGACTGTACCAACTTTTGTATCTCATCTCGGTTGTCAAAGCTAACAAAATGTAGCCCTACATCTCCAGATAGATATGGAGGGGTTAACTGACCCTAGCCTTAAGAGGGGGCCAAGCATTCTGGGGAATGCAGATGAAAGGTTCCTCTGGTGGAAATGGAGGTAAAGTTTCTTGAGACGTTTCCTGAGTTCCAGTGGTGGGAAAAGCTATTATAGTGGTGTCGGATGGCAGAAGGGAGGTCAAGGGAACACAGCCTGGTTGGGAAGGGACATCTGCATCCTTCACTCTGGGTAAGACATGAGATCATAATGTGGACTTTGGACAGGTGACGCTGATTCATTGTGTAGGTGTGTCTGTGAGTCACTCTTTATGTTTTCAGAACTAAACTGGGTTATTGGTTGGGTTGTTAAGATCCTATTGGGAGTTCTGTGACTCACTGGAGTCTGACACATCCATCTTGTCTCTTGTGATCAATTTGGTAACCAAGTTGTGTCAACAAAAATCTTAACATTATTAGCTTCACAAAGGTAGAATTTATTGCCGAGCTATGGTATTGATTTCTCTAACATTATGTTTGTATTGCATAAAATTGTAAATTCCCAATGTGGTCTCCAGTTTGTGGCTTCAGTTTGTTGCAGAATGGCATAATTCACTTCAGGTTAATTTTGGTACAAATTTGGGGCGACCTCTAGCTCACCCAGTAGAGTGTGCGCCTCATGTAGGCTAAGTTCTTGGCAGTGGCCCAGGTTCGAATCCGACCCGCGGCGCTTTGCTGCATGTCGTCCCCCCTCTCTCTCCGCTTTCCTGTCTTCAAGCTATCCTATCAATTAAATGCCATAAAAGCCCAAAGAAATCATCTTTAAAAATAATAATAAAATGTTTTGATATCAATTTAAAATAGAATAATAAGGTAATAGGCTATGATAGTATTTCTTTAAAGAAGCACTGTCTATGTGTGACCTAACAAGCCTGTTTTGTTTTCCTCAATCCCTCTAAGCTACTTTGACAGTCCTGCAACGTTGATACAGGTTTAAACGAGGCCAAATGTGATGTTTTCAGTAGCAACATTTGACTCCCTGACTTACTGAAGCTACCTGTTGTTGGACATGTTCTGTGCATCTGTACATAATGGGAGGGATTGTATTGACCTTTTTTCAAGCTAACGATAATGAACTAACTTTTGAAAATTAGCTAGACTTTATGTCCTCTTGGTCTCGCATTAGTCTTACTGTGTGGACATGTGCAGCCAAATAAGTCATATTTTGCACTGTGTCTGTCTACGTTGGAACTTAATCACATAATCATCATGCCAGGCCAAGATAATAACTTCAGTAGTTTGTGTTGTCTTAAAGTAGTAAACCTGTAGATAAGTGTCTTTGATTGATCTCACCCTCCCCCCCCCCCCCCCCCCACCCCCACCCTCGACCTTTAGCCCATTAGTCATGATCGAGATCCGATTCCAATGATTAGTCAATAATGCCTCCCTTGTAATCATTCAAGCGACACCCTTCTGTTTAAACAGGTTACTTGGCCTTTTTGTAATATGTGAATGTTGTTGGGTTATATTACAGGAACTCTGCTTGCTGACAGGAAAATGTGCCATATTAAGCATAAAACACATACTTAATGTAGCCTAGTACGTGCTTAATATGATTTCTTGAATGTCGCCTGCTTTTTAGTTTTGGTTAATTGGATGACTATTGTTGTGAGAAATTGTAATTCTATAATAACGGCTTCTATATGACATTGTTGTTGAGTGCTGCTGAAATTGTGAAAAAAAGTTTCAAGGGTCAAACTGCAGACAACAGAAAATACTGAATGCAGACACTTTTTGTTCCTTTTTTGTGAAACTTGGCCTCACTGTACTTCTTGTTTTTTTGTTTCCAGTCCCAAACCATGAATATTGTGGGCCAGTTTGCGGAGACGGTGTTTGTGACGGTGAAGGAGCTGTACCGTGGCCTTAACCCCGCCACTCTCACCGGAGGGATTGATGTCATTGTGGTGCGACAGCCTGATGGATCGTTCCAGTGTTCCCCCTTTCACGTCCGCTTTGGCAAGCTGGGTGTGCTGCGTTCCAAGGAGAAGATTGTGAGTGTTTCTCTGTCTCATTAAATTATTTTAGCTACAATTCTACTACGGACGGTTCTATCTCTGCTTTTTTCTTTGACACATACATGCATCACTGTGATTTTAGGTGGACATTGAGATCAATGGAGAATCAGTTGACCTGCACATGAAGCTGGGTGACAATGGAGAAGCTTTTTTTGTTGAGGAAAATGAAAACAAGGAGGTAAGAGGACCAACATTTGATGGCCATGGGCCATTTCTCAATTCTTTGGTAACTTCATTTGGTCTGTTATCTGTTTCCATCATTATAAACATTTCTTTGTTATCCCCCTCAGTCCCAGGTCCCAGCCCATCTGTGCACCTCCCCAATTCCTCTTGAGGTCCCTGAGGAGATCGAAGAAACCCCTGAGGGATCCTCCATCCCCGGATCTGGCGCCCGCAGGAAGAAACGGCGCCGCAAACGCATGCGTTCTGATACTCACCTGAGAGAAGAGGCCAGCTCCTCATCAGATGAGAGAGAAAGAGAGAAGGAGTGGGAGAGAGAAAGTGATCAGGCCAGGCAGGAAAGTCCTGCTAAAGAAGAGCCCATCACACCATTGCAACTCAGGTCAGTGATTTTAAAAAAAAGAGGAAAAAGCTTTATCGGCAAACAATTTCTAAGACTTGCTGATATGATAATGCTTTTGCTTTTACAACGCACACTTGAAATAGGTGAACTTGAAATAAAGATGTATTTGACTGACATTGTTACATTTTGGTAAAGGTGGCATAGTATTTCAGAATTTTGGTCGCTATTAGATTCTCCAGAACAAAACAATGAGCAGAAAGCAGCTGAAAGCTACATACTGGAATGTCGGTTCTCATTGGGATTGTCAATACTGGAAACCTTTTACAGGAAGTCATGTGGATCAATTTTTAAACCTTCAAAGGTAACACAGTCGTTTAAAAATATCTTCCTGCGTGTGTTGTAGTAAATCAGTGTACTACTCGCTAACTGAGGAGCCAAATGAGATGCTGGGGGCCACACAGACCAGAGACACTCATCCACACTCGGATGGAGAGCAGTCACCCATGGAAAGGTGATGATGGTTCATACAATTCATTTATTGATTGATTTGATTCATTTGTGTGCATTGAGCCGTGTCACTGAGGCAGTTTGAGAAAGAGATAAAGTCCTACTGATTTATTCAGTTAATTGAACCTTTTTCTCTTCATCTCTCTTATCTATTTCTCCTTCACAGCAGTGTGTTCTCCAGCCGGCCATCCTCTCCTAAGAGCGACTCCGAGCTCCTGGTTAGACCCCAAGAGTCGTCTGGGCCTCAGATGCAGTGGAACTGGGGAGGTTTTCCCATGGTATGGCAACACACACACACACACACACACACACACACACACACACACACACACACACACACACACACACACACACACACACACACACACACACACACACACACACACACACACACACACACACACAGTGTTTGGTGTTTTAAGCCCCCCCCCATCTTCCAGGCGGCAGGATTAGGCAATGGTTAGGGTTAGGTGCCTCAAAGTCGACGGTCGCAGCACTGCCTTGAAGTCGACGTTGGGGGCTTAAAACACCATCGACACACACACACACACACACACACACACACACACACACACACACACACACACACACACACAGATGTGCTTTTACTGCCTGCTTTTGAGAATATCATGCTGACACAATGTTTAAAATTGCTCTCTCTGCTCTCTCCCTCACAGCTGTGTCAATCTGAAAGGACACTAGTGGAGTTACAACATATCTCCCCTTCCGACTGTTCTCATTTCCGCACCATTAAGAGACAGGACTCCTTTGACAAGGACTATGAGCCTGTGATCAGCTGTGGCAGAGTGGGCAGTGTAACAGTGGTCCGGCCACAGCCCAGGACTCATTCCCCAGACCTAGGTAGCGACACTATGCAAACCACCCCATTATACATGGAGGAAAACTCTTACACTACCCATTCAACCCCCACTGACCTCTCCAAGTCTTCAGCGGACACTAATGTGGACTCGACACAGGCACTTGAATTCACATTCGGGGAAGAGGAGAACAGAGAATCATCTTCTTATTCAGCTAATCTAATTAACGGTACAGATTCTCTTGCTAGCAAAGACAGCACGATCAGTGTTATTCATAATAGCACTGTGACTGACAGTGTGACCAAACCAAACAATGCGCAAATGAAACTCATTAATGAGAGCAAAGACTGCACAGTAAGTGCAACAAGTCCAAGTAGTACAGAGTTATCAAATCCACAACAGCAGGGTGCCTTATCAGTGCAAAGTGAACAGGTTTCCACCAGTAGTGCCCCTGTCAGCGAGGGGGACACTGGGATAGATCCCTGTGCTGAGGTAGGGGAGGAGGACACTGGACCAGGATGGACTGAAGGGTCAGCGGGAGGCTCACGAACCACCAAAACAGAGGGGTTGGCAAACCCTCCCGAGGCATCCTCCAAAGTAGAGCAACAGGACAAGAAGAAAGGTGAAGTATTTTTCTGAGCTCAGTTACTAAGCTACTAAGCTAAGTTACTTTTTAGTTTGTGTCCTTAAACTAAAGGTGTGTTCAAAGTCTCATTCTAGACCTTTTGTGTTAAAAAAAAAAAAATCAGTTTATCTCAATGTTCACCAGTTGGGTTAATGTGTAATTTATGTTGCAGGTAAACGTAATCACCATCTAGGACCAACAGATATTTATTTGGATGATCTGACCACGTTGGACCCTGATGTGGCTGCGCTCTACTTCCCCAAGAGGTAAAAAGACACATAAGAAGTGGCTCATTTTTTTATTTATATATGAAATCCCCATTTTAAAATGACAAACAAAAATGTGGTGGCGGATTACCAATTGAAACCACTCCAGTAAGTGTGCTGTGCTGTCTATGAAGTGTTGAAAAACTTGAGTGTCTTTTGTCCCTGGCAGTGAGACAGAGGGAGCTTCTCAGCACGGGGCAGAGCAGGGCTCCTGCTCAGGGAGACAGTCGCCTCAGTCAGTGGGCAGCGGGGCCATGGACAGCGGTACAGAGTACCTGTCAGATTCCACCTCCTACAACATGGACGTCAGCATGTCCCTCTGCGGACAAGAGGGCGACACCAGCCAAATCACTAAAGGTAAGTGAGAGCGAATGCGGGCCGCTGGTCTGTGTCTGCAATATGTACTGGGACACGAAGGATTGGGCAGGTTCTCCCAGTGGAGCCAAATCAGTTGTCATGTTGCTTTTGCCGTTAATCCAGAAAAGTTTATGGAGCACATTGTGACATACCAGGATTTTGCCAACAATCCAGGAATCATTGAGGATCCAAGCCTTGTGATCCGCATCAACTCCAAGTAAGATTGGGATTTGTTTACTTATATATTTGCAATGCATTACAAAATGTTGTTTTAACTGTTCATGTCCATGATTGTTCATCAGCTGGCTTTCATCTTTCACAGCTATTATAATTGGGCAGTGGCTGCTCCAATGGTCTTGTCAATGACAACGTTCCAGAAAAGCCTTCCCAAGGTATTTTATTGTTTCGACACTTACACACCTCAACCTCAATCATGTTAATTAATTAGGCTTCCTTCATGTTCAGTTACAGTCATTACTCAAACTTATCACCAAGTTATTTTTGTTATTGATTCACGAGTTAACAAGATCGTAATTATGTTGACAGGATTCATATATTCATTGCCTTCTTTTTTGTGTGTTACTCATATAGAGTACGATAGAGCGGCTGGTGAAGGACAAGATGCCCAAAAAGTCTGGACGCTGGTGGTTCTGGAGGAGAAGAGACATGGACAATAACCAGGTACATTCTTAGAAATTCCTGCTAATGGTTATTCATTGAGTTACGATGGTGTACCTGCAAGAAAGGAATTGTTACTGTGTGCACCTGCAATGATTACATGCAATAATCTCCATTGCATAGCTTGGGTTGGTTTTATGCTAAGTGATTGAAGGGTTAGGTACAGGAAGAAGCAACTGGTCTGTTTGTAAAAAAAAAAAAAAACACCATTGCTACTTGACATTGTTGTTGGTTAGAATGTACCTGATAATGTAATCTTCTTGTTTTTCAGCAAAAGAACTTAAAGGAGGAACAAGAGGTGCCGCTAGCAATTTCTTCTTCCACAGTAAAGTAAGTCGCCTCGCTTAAAATTGTTTCAGAAACACGTTTCGGTGAACGATTTTCGTAAAATACGAGATCGTATTCCGAAGGTCGATTTTGAAATTCGGGAGAAGCCAGACCCACGTGACGTGTTCGTCCAATCAGCTGCCGGTTTTCATTTTTTGGGCGACAATACAGATTAGCGCCGCCTGCTGTTATGGAGACGTATTACGTCTCACGCACACGCAGAACGTACGCTCAAGTCGGCGTTGCTTCGGTGTATTCCGAGGCAGTTTTTTGACCAACTCGGGAGACTGATCAGTCAGAAAGAATTAAAAGCTGGTATTAAATATAGCCAGCAAGCAGCAGCAGCAGAAGATAATTCTACATCTAGAAATTGTGGCTATTATGTCATAGGCCTCATCTGCTTCCACTAGTTTCATCCAAATGTCAGATTTATAATTTTGTAGGTACTTGTATCACTTTTACTGAATTACTTTAAACTCTATGTCCTATGGACAAACACAAAAGAAGAAAACACAAAGCAGCCCAAGTAAACCAATCACAGTTGTTGCGCTCTGCAAACTTCTCGTAGCTTGTACTTGTAGTTATGAAACTTTAGTTACATTTTTGAAGAGGTTCAAACAGTTCAAACTATCATTATGTAGTTTACCTTTGCACCACCAGAGTGTGCTCAAACTCTGTCCATATAGTGCATTACTCAATAAATATTCTATACTATATTCAATTGCCATGATGAGCAGCTACGTCAACGTTTGACCAAACTGAAGTTTAAGATATGTGACAGCCAATGAGTGATACAAATCACCATGTCGAGTGTTTGTTTTTGGTTTTTTACTGTCGTGCGCAGATCACTAAATCATTTTATTTTTAAGTGTTGGGGAGTTTATCAATTGTCAATAAATACGCTGTGACAGAGAAATCTAAGCCAAACACAAAGTCTTAATTGACTTGTGTGTTGTTTCTCCAGAGCCACATTGGATGACATAGACAGTGATGAAGTGGCGGGCCTCGGCCGACAAGCCCTGATTCCTTCCAGCATATCAACAGAAACCCTCAGCGCCACTCAGGGTATCACCCAGATGTACCGCAAATCACTACGTCTGACCTCTAATCAGATAGTAAGATACACACACACACACATTCAGATGCCCACATACATTTGTATGTGTATGTAGAGGATGACTCTAGCTAACTCTCCTTTCTCATAACCAGGAACAGTTAAACCTGCGGGAGGGAGCCAACAAGGTGGTGTTCAGTGTGACCACACAATACCAAGGCACCTGCCGCTGTGAGGCTGCCATCTACCTGTGGAAGTGGGACGATCGCGTCATTATATCAGACATAGACGGCACCATCACTAAGTAAAAACAACTGTTTCCTTGCGCGCTATGGAGTATATATAGCCCAATAGACCATTGGATCCAAAGCAATTCATAGTTCCTATCACTATTAAAGATGTACTGTGGAACATGGTTTGAACCTAGTTACAGTATTATGAGTCTTCAATGTCTGTCTGCTGCAGGTCTGATGCTCTGGGTCACATTCTACCTCAGTTTGGAAAAGACTGGACACACAAAGGCATCGCCAGACTCTACCACAAAATACACCAGTATGTAAAATGACTTGTTTGGAAAATATTATCAGCAGTCACAGAGCAAAAACGTTTTTTCCTTTTTTACCAGGTCCTTTTACTGAACTTTTATGCACATTCCTCGCACCTTAACAAGCAAAAGCAGATCAGATCCACTGCTGATGATTTCATTCTGATGTAATATTAGTTGCAGCCGAGTCGCTAATCTGCATCAGCAGCTGTTTGTCTCCATTTTCCTATGCCTTATGTTGTGCTTTTAAAACGAGCTCAGCTGTTCAGTTAATTGAAAAAAGATTGGATTCTCTTTGAAATGCTAATATTCTGTTACATAAATCCAGAGAAATAGGATATACATTACATATGTGTTGTGGAAAGTATTGATGCAAGTGTTCAGGTGCTTAATGCTGTAGGTCAACTCAGTTATAAGCAGTAAAAGTGGAAAACTCCACATTCTGCTTATTCCATGTTATGAAACTAAAATACTAATATGGTCACTCCTTTCATTGCAGAAATGGCTATAAGTTCCTGTATTGTTCAGCACGGGCCATAGGTATGGCTGCCATCACTAAGGACTACCTTCAGTGGGTCAATGATAAAGGCATTGTCCTCCCTCAAGGCCCTGTACTGTTGGCCCCAAGCAGCTTCTTTTCAGCACTACACAGGTAACAAATACTACTACTACTACTACTACTACTGCAACTTTACAGATAGTTTCTTACTAATACACTGTAGCGTTGACTGAATTAAAAGGGGTGTGTGTGTGTGTGTGTGTGTGTGTGTGTGTGTGTGTGTGTGTGTGTGTGTGTGTGTGTGTGTGTGTGTGTGTGTGTGTGTGTGTGTGTCCACTGTATGAAATACGTAAATGTATGCAAGGAGACAAACACTTTAATAATACAGATGTCCATTTGACTATGTCCTGACCTGTGCAGAGAGGTTATTGAGAAGAAGCCGGAGGTGTTTAAAATTGCCTGTCTCAGTGACATCAAGGACCTGTTCAACCCACAGAGACAGCCCTTCTACGCGGCCTTTGGAAACAAGACTAACGTAAGCAACACTGCAGACTAGCTCTTAATACAGCCATAACCTTGAGCAACAAGTGTTTTCAGTCAAGCTATTCCAGGTTGCATATTTGGCAATGATTTTAGCCTCTGGCAGAAACCTGTGTGTACATAATCACAGAGAGATCATGGCTGTTAGGAAAAAGGCAAAGAACACACCCATGGGTTTTATTATTTTCAATATACACTTCCTGTTATGCACTCCAGCAGGCAGAAATGAATTGCAAGAAATATGGAATTAAAGTCTGGGGTTTGCTTGTTGGATATAAAGTAAACACTGGCTATTGCTTTATGATTATGGATGAGTGCTATAACAGCCAAACAATCTTTTCAGTTTACATAGATACTGCAAAGGTTAAAGTCCCACTGAAGCTACTCTGTGTAACTGTATTGTTTTGCTGCCTTACCTCTTGCAGGATGCTTATGCCTACAAGCATGTTGGGGTACCTGATACCAGGTTATTTACCGTCAACCCAAAAGGAGAGCTCATCCAGGAGAGGAGTAAAGTCTACAAGTCATCGTAAGTGTGCAACAGAACACAGATATAAACACCCTTTCCACCCTTTTTAGGCTTAGAAAAATTCTGACAAAAATACGTGTGTGTGTGTGTGTGTGTGTGTGTGTGTGTGTGTGTGTGTGTGTGTGTGTGTGTGTGTGTGTGTGTGTGTGTGTGTGTGTGTGTGTGTGTGTGTGTGTGTGTGTGTGTGTGTGTGTGTGTGTGTGTGTGTGTGTTTTGCAGGTACAGCCACCTCAGTGAATTGGTGGAACATTTCTTCCCCATGCTCTCTGTCAGGGGCAGCACATCCTCTGCTTTTGACTGTCCTGAGTACAGCAGTTTCTCCTATTGGAAGGAGCCTCTGCCAGAAGTAGACCTGGATGCACTACTGTAGACACACACCCACAACTACCAAAACACCACATACACAAGTTTTATAGCAAGCACGTATACTCTCTTTGTTTACTCTTTTTTTCCTGAAAGGCAGTAGACTTCCCAGAATGCCTGAATATTGCCTTCGATAGACCTGCCAGCTGTAGTGCCTGTTTACAAGACACTGAATAAACTGGAACAGAAAGAGGCGACTGTCCCGCCTTATAAAGATAGAGCCAAATTAAGTCATAATATGCATGGACTCTTTCAAACATTTCAAACTTAAAGGTACTCTAAGCGATGTCACGCGTTTTTTAAGCTACAACATTTTTGTCACATACAGCAAACATCTCCTCACTATCCGCGAGCTGCCGGTCCCTTTATCACACTGTAAAAAAAATGCGGTCTCTGTAGACAGCCCAGGCTCCACTAACTCCAACAAAAACAAGGTGGTCCAACCTGGCCCACAAAAACATACACAAACCGTGTTCCAGCGTTCAGCCAATAACTGACAAGAAGGAGTTGGGGGTGGGGGTTGGGGGGTTAGTGTGCTGAAGCACAGAAGGTAGGGGGGAGAGGATGGGATGAGGAGGAGGAGGGAGGAGCGAGCTAGTCTCCGTTTGTTTGAAAATACTTTGAACGTCAACAAGAAGTAACGTTACCCAACATCGCTTAGAGCACCTTTAAGTGTAAAAACATTATGCAATACTTAATCTCAGTGCTCACAGATTGTGGCTGTTTACACAATATTTATCTATTTTCCTGTGTAAATCCTACAATGAACGTGACACAACTGGACAAATATGCCCTTGGACTGTTTTAGTTTTTTGTTATTGTGTGTAGTATCCAGTATCATAGTCATTCCAAATATGAATTTTTATGAATCGTATTAGTATAACACTGTTGCACATTTCAGCTCCAAAAACTATCAAAAACACATTTGTATAAAAAATTGAGTTGTATTAGATACATGTTGTATATTAGTGATGCCTAAATTCTGCACATGCCAAAACTATTGCCGGTTTTCTGTGACTGACCTGGAAATTGTCAGTTCACTGCTCTGAGCCCAAGTACACACAGCTACAAAACAAACCTGTTATCCTTCATTCAGTTGAGTTGTGTGTACTGGAGGGAGGGTTTCTATAGCTCCATGTACCAAGCAACCAAATATGGTGTGAGAATGTATTTATAATGCTTTGGATTATTTAAAGTCTGTTTGACCCTTTAAAAAAAGGTATGAGATAACTGGGTTTAGCCCTGAGCAATGTTAAGCTATATTCTATTTTTGTCAAGCACAAGTGTTTTCTAATGACATTTGACTCACCTGAGTCATAAGTAATTAGAGCTTTGAATGGGAAGCTAGATATAAGGTGTGGTAACTGCTAAATCAAAGCCTGCACATGAATATGGAGGATGAGTTGGTTGTAAGGGACAATAGCATTATTTTTTCTTAAAGTGCTCATATTATGCTTTTTGGCTTTTCCCCTTTCCTTTATTGTGTTATGTCTTTTTGTGCACATTATAGGTTTACAAAGTGAAAAAGCCCAAAGTCCACCCCAAAGGGACTTACCATCTCCAACAGAAAACACTGTTCACAGACTGCTCCAAACAGCTCTGTTGTAGTCCAGCCTTTACTTCCGTGACGAACGTGCGTCACTTTGTAACAGACGTTATAATGCTCGCCTAGCTGCTAGCGTGGCACGCCCTCATACTCTGCAACTGACTAGCTAGCAGTACTTACTGTGCATGTGCGACTCCCAACAAAGATGGTACAGAAGTGAGATGTCTCACTCTGTAGCTAAAACAGAGAGCTCAACACACAGGGTGAAAAGAGGAGCTGCAGCAATGTGCAGTACAACAAATATATGGTGTTTTCTGAAAATTAAACCACATAAACCTATTCTGGTACAACCTCTAAATACAATTATGAACCTGAACATGACCATAATATGAGCACTTTAATACCTGAGGATTGCAATACACGATCTGAGCAGATGATCATTGTGAAACTACTTTATGCCTTCCTTTCAGGTACTGTAATACCAAGTTTAGAAATGTTTGTACACTACATAAATGCGGAGGTGGGCCAGGCAGACATGACATTTTATTTTTATTTAGTGTAAACGGACCTTGGAGGGGAACAGTAGTGGTTTAGCCTGGTGCCGTGCCTTCGTACTATGACTGTTATATTTATTATTTTTTGCATATCTTATCATACAACTATGTGGAAATGCATTGGAGCATTTTGCTGTTACTTTTTAAACCAATTGTATATAAATATATACATTTAAAATAAAGCACCAGCTGTTTTCTTTGTCAGTGTGAAATGATTGATATTTACATTCAATGTACTTTCTTTCTTTTGTACTTAATTAAAAGAGATAAAATTCCCAATTGCTATCACTGCATTTTTGCATTCTTACTATATTCTGTATATTTCTGCAGTAAAATAAAAATCTAGGCAAGAGGTACTTAAAGAGGAACTACGTCCATTTAAAAAAACCATACATGGTATTCCTAAAAAGACTGTCCACACCAAGAATGAGAACTATAATGATAACTTTTAAAATGTAGTTTTAAAAATCATTCTAACTCAAGTGGATGTCGGAGTACACACCACAACTATAACAACATTATCGCTTTCAGAGTGGTTTGATGAGCAATAGAAACACTGACAATCAAAATCCATCTGAATTTACATGTAAACATGAACAACTCCAGAAACTCAAATTTGTGATGTCATCAAGCATAAAGTCTGTAACTGCTCCAATCGATAGCCAATGGATTGGGAAAAAAATGATATATGACACAGATTACTCAGGGGAATGTTCTGAGTGTATGAATATGTTCTATTTCAGAGAAGAGAGCACTACAATAGGATAAAGCTCATTTGGGTTTAAAAAAGAAAGAAAACAAAAAAAAGTCTCCCTTTCAGATCCAGATTATATAATTGATGACATTAGAAGTTTGAGACTAACTTCTCTGGTTTCTGGCTTTGAGAGAGAGAGTAGCTCATGTTCACAAAAAAAAAGGTTATAGCCTACATATGTAGTCCAGCGGAAACATGCTGCTCAAGATGGATTACCCATTGATCTCCAGTGGGACAAATGAAGGCGTCAGTGTTTCTGAAAGGCGGACTGCTGCCTTCTGCGTCAGTCCGTTGTATTGACTCTGAGCTACCTGAACAGGAAGACTCGAAGCAAGACAGAATTGTTGTAATAGGTAAGTCTTTTTTATTTTTTTTACTTTTGTCTTTCACTGAATTCTTTGACTTTTTTTGTAATGACGGACAATCGATATTTAGTTGAATACTGTTCGCTTGCTAGTGATGCGCATTTAGTAACATTAAGTAACACAAGTAACGCATGAATAATGTAAGCCGAATTATTTTTCAAGGAAGCAAAGACAAATTAATATCCATCAAAGCTATACCCTGCAGCATAATAACTACAACGATGTACAGTAAGAGTGATTAATAAAACTGGCCGCGTGGAGATCCTGCTCGCTGGAAATCGAAACTTAACCGGCGAGTAAACAGACGAGCTGCCTGTCGGTTGACGACGTAGAAACATTTGACCTAGTTTTAGACCTCGCTCTTGACCATTCATAGCCGTTAGAAACATCTTCCTGCGACTAAAATACCCCATTTACAATAGACAACATCTGCAACTGCTTAGCCTGCCTTCAGACAATGGGAGAAGGCCTTGACAAGAACAAACGGACACATAAACAGCTTCACCAGTGCAGTCATCAAGCATTCCTTACAGGTTGAACACATTTTTAAGACAGGTATATCCACATACTACGTCACATATCTCTTTCATCCTCTCTGGACACACCTCACAATTGAACAAAGATACATATATCGTTAAACCTCAACCAATGTTGTTTCTTTACTCAACTTCTCTAATCAATAGATATGTTTTAACTAAACTATTACATCTCCTTTTACTGCTTTCTTGTGTTATTTGTTCAGGTAACACTAGGGTGACCATATTTTGATTTCCAAAAAAGAGGACACCCGGCCCGGCCTCGAGACACAAATTCAGACAGGCTTCTCAGAGGTTAATGAACATACTTTATTATGCCTCAATGGTACAAAAATAACTTCTGTAATAAAATAAAATAAAATCTGTTATAAACTGTAACAAAATAATAGCTCTCTTTTCAAATAAATAAATAAATAATATGAAATAATGTTCTAAATATGATCTCTTCTGTGTCAGAAAATCCAGCTTCAAATAAATATCTCTTAACGCCTTTTCAATGTAATAAGATAAATAATAAACAGTCTCACAAAGATACTAACTTAACAAACAGAAAGGATATATAGAACTATAATACTCTATAATACTTTTAATCTTTAGTTGTCTTCATCCTGCTTTTCTTCTCCATCCTCCTTGTCTGCCCATCCATATTTTGCTGTATGTGCCAGCTTTGCACACGGTGCACTCCGCCTCCCCAACCGGGACGCAAAATTACGAATCCCACTATGGCAACGCCAAGACCCGCCCTCCGAAGCAGCTCGATTGGTTGGGGTTAGGCATTTCACCTCGAGTGGTTAAGGTTAGGATAGCGGATTGGTCAGGGGATAGGACCTGAACAAATGGGGTCACGTTACCTTGAACGCCTGGCCAATTTTTCTTGAGTTGCATTAGACCATATAGCTACTACTGAACAATAGTCAATATTAGACAATATTAAAGTGCCATATTATGCTCATTTTCAGGTTCATAATTGTATTTAGAGATTGTACCAGAATAGGTTTACATGCTGCAGCTCCTCTTTTGACCCTGTGTGTTGAGCTCTCTGTTTTAGCTACAGAGTGAGGCATCACACTTCTATCCCATCTTTGTTGGGAGTCGCACATGCGCAGCAGCTAGGTAAGGACTACTAGCTAGAAGCTAGCGGTTAGCCACCTCGTTCTCAATGGCAAAACACTGCTACAACAGACACAAGTTCACCCTAATCTACAAAATAAATTGTATAGAACTACTGACATGTCCCTCGTCTGCAGGTATTCCACGCAAAATTGGAAGTGCGCCCTCGTTTAGAAGAAGTCTCCCGGCTAATCCTGCCTTGTACTGACCGAAGTTGGAGCACGGCTATCTGATGTGGTATTAACTAAAGTGGTTAGCACACACCTAATGTCGGCCGATGACGTAGACTGCCCTGCCGATTTTGACCAGCTCACCTGGAGACTGAAGGCAGGATACATTCAGAACTCAAAACCGCATGGATGTTTTTTTCTCTCCAAGTTTGTATGCGTGTGGAAGCACCAGAGACACAAAATAATACCCCAAAACCCAGAGAAAAGTGATTTTCTTTTTTCATAATATGGGCACTTTAAAGCTTTAGCTACTACTTTGGTTGAGCTTTGTGACAAATATGGTGCACATCTTTTAACAACAGAAACACCACTCCCCATCTTAACAACCATGTATTTTATTTGTTATTATTTATTTTTGTCCATGATAATTTGCTGTCTAAAATAACTCCTAGAAGTTTGGTCTTATGGTTCCACAGATACATCATTTATACAAAGCTTCAACTCAGGTTAATTATGAAGAGTATAATGTGAACCGAACATCATGCTTTTCGTCTTTGAAACATTAAGAACTAGCTTATTTTTCTTTATCCATTCAACCACTGGTTGCAGCTCTTGTGATAGGGTCGTGTTTAACTCATGAAATATAGGTGAAGACATATAGTTGAATTATCTGCATACATCAATATATTGACCTTATTTAATACAAGTGATAAATCATTTGTGAAAATGGTGTATAACAGCGGCCCAAGACAACTCCCCTGTGGAACTCCACAGCTCACCGTTCCAACATTGGAGTAGCTACCATTAAAAAAGACTAGTTGTTGCCTGTTTGTCTTTCAGCTTGACTGATAGCTAGATAGTGTGGATAGAATGAGCTTTCTCTCCAGGAAGTATGGACATTACTTTTCGCTCGTCAAAATCAAAGACAAAAATGTAGTGGTGAGTTGTCAATTATGTGCAGGTGTAAAGAACCTATCCACATATAAGAGTAGCAATTCAAATCTTATGAAGCACCTGTTGAAGCAACACGCTTCGACAAAGCTAGACCCCAGCCCTACGGATGCTGAGGCGCCACTCCATGCAAACAACCAAAGCTAGATTTTACACGGACTGCAGTGCAGCCATAAGCCAGGCAGAGCTGAATAAATTGATTGCTCGGTATGTTGTCGATGGCATGCATCCTCTGTCAACTGTTGATTACAATAAATAGGTCTAAAAATTATGTTTATTGTGTTTGACTGTTCAGTACTGTTCTTCAGTACTTCACATTTAAAAAGCAGACATAAAAGTAACTTAAAAGTTACTTTCCCTAGTAACTAATTATTTTTGATATACAGTAATTGGTAAAGTAATTCAATTACTTTTAAAAGAAGTAACTAGTAACTGTAACTAATTACTAATTTTCAGTAACTTGCCAAACACTGGTTATATTACAGGAACTCTGTTTGCTGACAGGCAAATGTGCCATATTAAGCATAAAACACATACTTAATGTAGCCTAGTACTAGGGATGTCACAATACCAAAAATCTAGTATTCGGTACCAATACAAACAAAAGTACACAATACTCGATACTAAAGTCGATACTACGGTGTGTGTGTAAAAAAAAAAAGCGTCATTGTCACTCTGTGTTTTCTTTTTGTTTCAACTTTCTGTTATGGTGTGGAGTGGAGGGGGCAAGGAGAGTGTGATTTACAAAAATGAAAACGTGAGTCTTCTGGACCCCACAGCCCGTTGTTTTGAAGCCTGGCATCACCACACAGCCAACGTATGGTACCGTCTTTCATGAGTTCACCCGGAACTCCCAGACAGCAAGCATGTTTAGTTACATCTGTTTCTCTCTGCCGTTGTTGTTTTTCACAAAGAACCGGGCTGGTTAAAGTTAACTGGTGTTATAGAGGTCCGTTAAAACAAGTGCTATCAGAGCACACCGTTAGGTTGTGATAGACAACGGCAGAGAAAAATAGACTCACTTTCGGTTTAGAAGTTCCAGGTGAAGTCGTGAAAGCCACCGCCGTAGATGTACAGTAAAGCCAAAAGCTGAATGTGGTCAAGCTGTACAGGGAGATGGAGATGAGGGGCTATTAACTGTTTTTCCATGCTGGTTGGTGTTCTTCTTCAACATTTAGCGGCAGTCTAGACCATTTTTAACGTTAGGCGTATATACTGCCCCCGTCAGGTCCAGAAGGATTGCATCCCCCGGTGGGGAACCACTATATACCACTGTGGGAAAATGAGTACCAGCACGTTTTCAGAATTTTGGTACAGAGTTAGTAACCAAAGTATCGGTTCTCGTGACATCCCTACCTAGTACGTGCTTAATATGATTTCTTGAATGTCACCTGCTTTTTAGTTTGGTTAAATAGATAACTTGTTGTGAGAAGTTGTAATTCTATAATAGCGGCTTCTATATTTTCTATCAAGGAATGACGTTGAGTGCTGCTGAAATTATGAAAAAAGTTTCAAGGATCAAACTGCAGACAACAGAAAATACTGAATGCAGACACTTTTTGTTCCTTTTTTGTGAAACTTGGCCTCACTGTACTTCTTGTTTTTTTGTTTCCAGTCCCAAACCATGAATATTGTGGGCCAGTTTGCGGAGACGGTGTTTGTGACGGCGAAGGAGCTGTACCGTGGCCTTAATCCCGCCACTCTCACCGGAGGGATCGATGTCATTGTGGTGCGACAGCCTGATGGATCGTTCCAGTGTTCCCCCTTTCACGTCCGCTTTGGCAAGCTGGGTGTGCTGCGTTCCAAGGAGAAGATTGTCAGTGTTTCTCTGTCTCATTAAATTATTTTAGCTACAATTCTACTACAGTTCTATCTCTGCTTTTTTCTTTGACACATACATGCATCACTGTGATTTTAGGTGGACATTGAGATCAATGGAGAATCAGTTGACCTGCACATGAAGCTGGGTGACAATGGAGAAGCTTTTTTTGTTGAGGCAAATGAAAACAAGGAGGTAAGAGGACCAACATTTGATGGCCATGGGCCATTTCTCAATTCTTTGGTAACTTCATTTGGTCTGTTATCTGTTTCCATCATTATAAACGTTTCTTTGTTATCCCCCTCAGTCCCAGGTCCCAGCCCATCTGTGCACCTCCCCAATTCCTCTTGAGGTGCCTGAGGAGATTGAAGAAACCCCTGAGGGATCCTCCATCCCCGGATCTGGCGCCCGCAGGAAGAAACGCCACCGCAAACGCATGTGTTCTGATACTCACCTGAGAGAAGAGAATTACTTTGTCCTATGGACAAACACAAAAGAAGAAAACACAAAGTAAAAAAGTAAACCAATCACAGTTGTTGCGCTCTGCAAACTTCTCATAGCTTGTACTTGTAGTTATGTAACTTTAGTTACATTTTTGAGGAGGTGCATGTCACCTTTAGATGGATCCTCTACATAGCTGCAGAGTCTCCTCACACATGCACCACAACACAAGAACTGATAATTGGGGCAAAATTATTTTTATCCTCTTTTTTTTTTTTAAAGACATTTTTTGTATCAGTTCAAACTATCATTATGTAGTTTACCTTTGCACCACCAGAGTGTGCTCAAATTCTGTCCATATAGTGCATTACTCAATAAAGATTCTATCCTATATTCACTTGCCATGATGAGCAGCTACGTCAGCGTTTGACAAAACTGTAGTTTAAGATATGTGACAGCCAATGAGTGATACAAATCACCATGTCGAGTGTTTTTGTTTTTTTACTGTCACTAAATCATTTTATTTGTAAGTGTTGGGGAGTTTATCAATTATCAATAAATACGCTGTGACAGGGAAATCTAAGCCAAACACAAAGTCTTAATTGACTTGTGTGTTGTTTCTCCAGAGCCACATTGGATGACATCGACAGTGATGAAGTGGCGGGCCTCGGCCGACAAGCCATGATTCCTTCCAGCATATCAACAGAAACCCTCAGCGCCACTCAGGGTATCACCCAGATGTACCGCAAATCACTACGTCTGACCTCTAATCAGATAGTAAGAGATACACACACACACACACACACACACACACACATTCAGATGCCCACATACATTTGTATGTGTATGTAGAGGATGACTCTAGCTAACTCTCCTTTCTCATAACCAGGAGCAGTTAAACCTGCGGGAGGGAGCCAACAAGGTGGTGTTCAGTGTGACCACACAATACCAAGGCACCTGCCGCTGTGAGGCTGCCATCTACCTGTGGAAGTGGGACGATCGCGTCATTATATCAGACATAGACGGCACCATCACTAAGTAAAAACAACTGTTTCCTTGCGCGCTATGGAGTATATATAGCCCAATAGACCATTGGATCCAAAGCAATTCATAGTTCCTATCACTATTAAAGATGTACTATGGAACATGGTTTGAACCTAGTTACAGTATTATGAGTCTTCAATGTCTGTCTGCTGCAGGTCTGATGCTCTGGGTCAAATTCTACCTCAGTTTGGAAAAGACTGGACACACAAAGGCATCGCCAAACTCTACCACAAAATACACCAGTATGTAAAATGACTTGTTTGGAAAATATTATCAGCAGTCACAGAGCAAAAACCATCAACATGTTTTCCTTTTTTACCAGGTCCTTTTGCTGAACGTTTACACACTTTACTCACACCTTAAAGGTGCTCTAAGCGATGTCACACGTTTTTTAGGCTACAACATTTTCTCCTCACTATCCGCTAGCTGCCTGTCCTCTGAACACACTGTAAATAAAAGGTCTCTGTAGACAGCCCAGTCTTCACAAACGGCAACACAAAACAAACTGCACCAACCTGCACCACGAAACCTAACAAACAGTGTTCCAGCCAATAACCGACAAGAAGGATTTGGAGGTGGGGGTTGGGGGGTTAGTGCACGGAAGGGAGGGGGAGGGGATGGGGTTAGGGGGAGGGGACGGGGTTAGGAGGAGGGAGGGGCGAGCTAGCCTCCGTTTTGTTTGACAATACTTTGAACGTCAAAAAGAAATGACATCACCCAACATCACTTAGAGCACCTTTAACAAGCAAAAGCAGATCAGATCCGCTGCTGATGATTTCATTCTGATGTAATATTAGTTGCAGCCGAGTCGCTAATCTGCATCAGCAGCTGTTTGTCTCCATTTTCCTATGCCTTATGTTGTGCTTTTAAAACGAGCTCAGCTGTTCACTTAATTGAAAAAAGATTGGATTCTATTTGAAATGCTAATATTCTGTTACACAAATCCAGAGAAATAGGATATACATTACATATGTGTTGTGGAAAGTATTGATGCAAGTGTTCAGGTGCTTAATGCTGTAGGTCAACTCAGTTATAAGCAGTAAAAGTGGAAAACTCCACATTCTTCTTATACCATGTTATGAAACTAAAATACTAATATGGTCACTCCTTTCATTGCAGAAATGGCTATAAGTTCCTGTATTGTTCAGCACGGGCCATAGGTATGGCTGCCATCACTAAGGACTACCTTCAGTGTGTCAGTGATAAAGGCATTGTCCTCCCTCAAGGCCCTGTACTGTTGGCCCCAAGCAGCTTCTTTTCAGCACTACACAGGTAACAAATACTACTACAACTTGAGAGAGAGAGTGAGAGTGAGAGAGAGAGTGAGAGAGAGAGTCCACTGTATGAAATACGTAAATGTATGCAAGGAGACAAACACTTTAATAATACAGATGTCCATTTTGACTATGTCCTGACCTGTGCAGAGAGGTTATTGAGAAGAAGCCGGAGGTGTTTAAAATTGCCTGTCTCAGTGACATCAAGGACCTGTTCAACCCACAGAGACAGCCCTTCTACGCGGCCTTTGGAAACAAGACTAACGTAAGCAACACTGCAGACTAGCTCTTAATACAGCCATAACCTTGAGCAACAAGTGTTTTCAGTCAAGCTATTCCGGGTTGCATATTTGGCAATGATTTTAGCCTCTGGCAGAAACCTGTGTGTACATAATCACAGAGAGATCATGGCTGTTAGGAAAAAGGCAAAGAACACACCCATGGGTTTTATTATTTTCAATATACACTTCCTGTTATGCACTCCAGCAGGCAGAAATGAATTGCAAGAAATATGGAATTAAAGTCTGGGGTTTGCTTGTTGGATATAAAGTAAACACTGGCTATTGCTTTATGATTATGGATGAGTGCTATAACAGCCAAACAACTTTTCAGTTTACATAGATACTGCAAAGGTTAAAGTCCCACTGAAGCTACTCTGTGTAACTGTATTGTTTTGCTGCCTTACCTCTTGCAGGATGCTTATGCCTACAAGCATGTTGGGGTGCCTGATACCAGGTTATTTACCGTCAACCCAAAAGGAGAGCTCATCCAGGAGAGGAGTAAAGTCTACAAGTCATCGTAAGTGTGCAACAGAACACAGATATAAACACCCTTTCCACCCTTTTTAGGCTTTGAAAAATTCTGACAAAAGTGTGTGTGTGTGTGTGTGTGTGTGTTTTGCAGGTACAGCCTCCTCTGTGAATTGGTGGAACATGTCTTCCCCATGCTCTCTGTCAGGGGCAGCACATCCTCTGCTTTGGACTGTCCCGAGGTCTCCTATTAGTTTCTCCTATTGGAAGGAGCCTCTGCCAGAAGTAGACCTGGATGCACTACTGTAGACACACACCCACAAGTACCAAAACACCACAAACACAAGTTTTATAGCAAGCACATATACTCTCTTTGTTTACTCTTTTTCCTGAAAGGCAGGAGACTTCCCAGAATGCCTGAATATTGCCTTTGATAGACCTGCCAGCTGTAGTGCTTGTTTACAAGACACTGAATAAACTGCAACAGAAAGAGGCGACTGTCCCGCCTTATAAAGATAGAGCCAAATTAAGTCATATGCATGGACTCAACATTTCAAACTTAAGTGTAAAAACATTATGCAGTACTTAATCTCAGTGCTCACAGATTGTGGCTGTTTACACAATATTTATCTATTTTCATGTGTAAATCCTACAATGAACATGACACAAATATACCTTTGACATTTGACTCACCTGAGTCATAAGTAATTCGAGCTTTGAATGGGAAGCTAGATATAAGGTGTGGTAACTGCTAAATCAAAGCCTGCACATGAATATGGAGGATGATTTGGTTGTAAGGGACAATAGCATTATTTTTTCTTAATACCTGAGGATTGCAATACACGATCTGAGCAGATGATCATTGTGAAACTACATTATGCCTTCCTTTCAGGTACCGTAATACCAAGTTTAGAAGTGTTTGTACACTACATAAATGCGGAGGTGGGCCAGGCAGACATGACATTTTATTTTTATTTAGTGTAAACGGACCTTGGAGGGGAACAGTAGTGGTTTAGCCTGGTGCCGTGCCTTTGTACTATAATGACTGTTATATTTATTATTTTTTGCATATCTTATCATACAACTATATGGAAATGCATTGGAGCATTTTGCTGTTACTTTTTAAACCAATTGTATATAAATATATACATTTAAAATAAAGCACCAGCTGTTTTCTTTGTCAGTGTGAAATGATTGATATTTACATTCAATGTACTTTTTTCTTTCTTTTGTACTTAATTAAAAGAGATAAATAAATTGCTATCACTGCATTTTTTTGCATTCTTACTATATTATACTGTATATTTTTGCAATAAAATAAAAAATCTAGGCAAGAGGTACTTAAAGAAGAACTACGCCCATTTTAAAAGCCCATACATGTTATTCCTAAAAAGACTGTCCACACCAAGAATGATAACTATAATGATAACTTAAAATTTAGTTTTAAAGGTGCTCTAAGCGATGTTGGGTGACCTCCTCATCCCGTCCCCTCTCCCTCCCTTCTGTGCTTCCGCACGCTAACCCCCCCAACCCCAAATCCTTTTTGTCGGTTATTGGCTGGAACACTGGAAAACTGTTTGTTATATTTGGTGGTGCAGGTTGTCACAGATTGTTGTTGGCATTTGTGAAGCCTGGGCTGTCTACATAGACCGTGTTTTTTTACATTGTGTTTAGGGGACAGGCAGCTAGCGGATAGTGAGGAGATGTTTGCTGTATGTGACAAAAAATGTTGTAGCCTAAAAAACGCGTGACATCGCTTAGAGCACCTTTAAAAATCATTCTAACTCAAGTAGATGCCGGAGTACACACCACAACTATAATGATGACAGTGGCGAACATTATCGTTGGAATCACTTTCAGAGCGATGAAACACTGACAGACAATCAAAATCCATCTGAATTTACATGTAAACATGAACAACTCCAGAAACTCAAATTTGTGATGTCATCAGCCAATGGATTGGGGAAAAAAAATGATATATGACACAGATTACTCAGGGGAATGTTCTGAGTGTATGAACATTTTCTGTTTCAGAAAACAGCACTACAATAGGATAAAGCTCATTTGGGTTTAAAACAAGAAAGAAAACAAAAAAAAGTCTTTTTCAGATCCAGATTATATAATTGATGACATTAGGAGTTTGAGACTAACTTCTCTGGTTTCTGGCTTTGAGAGAGAGAGTAGCTCATGTTCACAAATATTGATTGAACTTTCCTAGGCTATGGAAATAACCAATTGGAATTCTTCATTTAGGTGGTGTTCCCCTTTAAGATGCTGATATGTACCAATTCTGAGGGCATGGCGTTTACCATATTAGATTATGGGGCAGAGTGGCTAAAGGTTTGGCAAATAGCCTACATGTGTAGTCCAGCGGAAACATGCTGCTCAAGATGGATTACCCATTGATCTCCAGTGGGACAAATGAAGGCGTCAGTGTTTCTGAAAGGCGGACTGCTGGTCTCTGCGTCAGTCCGTTGTATTGACTCTGAGCTACCTGAACAGGAAGACTCGAAGCAAGACAGAACTGTAATTGGTAAGTCTTTTTTTTATTTATTTTTTTTACTTTGGTCTTTCACTGAATTCTTTGACTTTTTTTGTAATGACGGACAATCGATATTTAGTTGAATACTGTTCGCTTGCTAGTGATGCGCATTTAGTAACATTAAGTAACATAAGTAACGCTTATGAATAAGGTAAGCCGAATTATTTTTCAAGGAAGCAAAGCCAAATTCATTTTAATCAAAGCTATACCCTGCAGCATAATAACTACAACGATGTACAGTAAGAGTGATTAATAAAACTGGCCGCGTGGAGATCCTGCTCGCTGGAAATCGAAACTTAACCGACGAGTAAACAGACGAGCTGCCTGTCGGTTGACGACGTAGAAACATTTGACCTAGTTTTAGACCTCGCTCTTGACCATTCATAGCCGTTAGAAACATCTTCCTGCGACTAAAATGCCCCATTTACAATAGACAACATCTGATAAAACCTTGGTCTAGCTTGTGCAGAGTTTTGCCTGTGATTTTTTTTTAAATAACTTTTCTTGTATGCGTAGACTGTATGGTTGCCTTGTGCTGTGCTAGTAACGCATGGGCATCGGTAACTTCCTCAGTAGGCCCAGAGCCATACACCTGCAAGAAAGATGCATAACATGTTTATATTATTCAGGAACATATCCGTCATTGACGACAGGATGACGATATTTTATACCCTGACTCCCATATGTTTTTAGACTGGAATAGCCTATATTTAAGTTTGGTTATTTTTAGGCCAATAAAAAAGGATTCAGTATTTTGGTATTAGTTATTCATGTTGGGAAATACAATTCCCAGTTGACACAATATAAAATCGACTATATTTGCCGTTTGGTCCTTATTAGGGGATTTATGACTAAAGGCATGTCTATGACTTTGTTATTTTTTTTTTTAACTTTATTGTTTTTACTTTACATCATGTTTCCCTTATGCCATTTACACGTTTATTAACTCATTACATATAGACGTTCACAATATCAACAGAGTCAAAGAAGTCTATAATAAACTATAGGCTACATATTTCTGAAGTCTTACCCTGAGTTGTCTGTTTTTCTAGGGCTTGTCAAGATGTCTGTGAGTGAGACTGAAGGAAACATTTCTAAAATGGATGATCCAGAAGCTTTAGCTTTGGAGCTTAAATGCCCTATTTGCTTGCAGCTCTTCTCTGAGCCAGTTTCTCTTCCCTGCAGTCACATCTACTGCTTAGCCTGCCTTCAGACAATGGGAGAAGGCCTTGACCAACACAGCTGCCCTGAGTGCCATGCAGAGTACCAGGGAACCAAAGCCCTTGTGAAAAGCTTCAAAATGTGCAGCATCATAGAGACCTACAAAGCCACTGCTGGGAAAGTCAACTCCACTGCAAACCCTTCTGACGGCAGCCATGTAACAATCAAGAGTGATCATAGCTCTGTTACAGAAGAATCAAACACAAAGCACCACCAGGACACAGCAAAAGCTGGGGCAAGCCGGGAGGAGAGCTCAGGGTGTAAGGGAAAGAATGGCAGTGGCAAAGGCAAGATGGAAATGGATGAACCTAAATTCAGAATGGCATCTCAAGTCACAGATTTGAGCCTCAGGTTGGAGATGGCAGAGAGTGTGCTGAGGAAGGAGAGGGAACGGGAGTTAGAGGTGACCAGTGCTAATGGTCAGCTGAGAGAAAAAGCATGCAGACTTTTAGGGCAGATAAAAGATTTGGCACAGAGCTACAGCACACAGGTGATGCAGCTGATTGAAGAAGAGGTAGGCCCAGGTGAAGCCAGTATAGGCAGACGAGTCAGCCAAGCTGCTGAGCTGACAAAGCAGCTGAGACAAGCTGTGCTCCGAGCAGAGTCCCTTCTGACTGAAGATGATAAGACTGCATTTAGTGACGAGCTTCAGACTCTACAACCACACATTGTGGAGTTAATGGCTAAGCCTGTGGGAGAAGAGGACGACCATGTCGAATCAAAATTCAACTCTGCACGAGTCTGTCCCAAGCTGGAAGACATGAACGCTGAGTTGAGGGAGAGATTAGGAGAGATTCAGCGCTCCCTTCGAAACACCCTTAACCCTTCAGAGGTGACCTTTGATCCAGAAACCGCCCACCCAAACCTTGTCCTCTCAGAGGACTTGAAGACGGTGACTTTCAGCGCTGCTAAACAGCCCTACCCATCCTCTCCTCAAAGGTTCACCAACTTCTTCCAGGTCCTCAGCACCCAGAGCTTCTCTGAAGGTGAACATAGCTGGGAGGTGGAGCTCGAAGGCTCTCCGTGGATCATCGGCGTGTGCTACAGTGGGAAGCTAGCACGTAGCGGGTTGCCCTCGGCTCTGGAAAGCAGCCGGAGCTCCTGGTGTCTGATGTGGTTCAACAACCTGCTGACAGCCTTTGAGCAGAGTCACGATGTGCCGCTGAAGAGCACCACAGTCTCACGCAGGCTAGAGATCAGACTGAGTTTCAAGACCCACAGGCTGAGCTTCTACAACATCAGCCCCATCAGCGGGAAGACTCATGTGTACACATTTAAGGCGAACCTGACTGAACCAGTGCACCTGGCCTACAGGATGATGTCAGGGCACCCCAAAGGCCGTGCCACTATTTATTCATAATCCTAAGTATATTTCTATCAAATATATATTATTTGCAAAGGTCCTGCATAGTAGAAAGAGCAAAGTAATAATTTTTCTTGATTTGTACGATTTTAAAGACTTTCAAGTCTTAGTTGTGTCTTGAGAGAAGACACTCTGATTTCCTTATTCCTCAGGCAACTTGTTCCAAAGAGTTAAGGAATTCTGATGGCAATTCCCGGTCATCTATGGGCTACTCCCCTACTTTTGCCTAACACTTTGGACGCTCGTTGTGATATTATATGACTGCTTCTCAAGTCTACATAGGCATAAATGTGACTGAATTACTCATTGCAGTCTGCCTGAAACATAGTGCTTAAAATGTGTCAATAGATGACAGTGTTTTGTAATTATTATTCTTTTTTTTGCTTTAGGGTAATGCACTTTAAGTTTAAAGATATAAACAATGTAAAAGGCATAACCATTTTAAAAAATAAATTGTGTTTTAAGATGTTTTTTTTAGTTCCATCTGATAAACTAAACTTCTTACACAATACCTTCTTCACAACAGGCATTTTGACTTGTCATTGACCATGGCTCCATTATTGACTTGTCATTGACCATGGCTCCATTATGTGAGCCAGCATGAACCACACTGGATTTCTAGTCCCAACCCACATAATATATCCATTATATTCATATTATTACATCTTTGGGAGATGTCACTCTCCCGTAATTTGTATTTTACTTAATTTAAGTGGAGACATTACAGGCAGAAACATAGTTTTTTTCATTTATTGGTCTTTTTTGAGATGTTGGGCTATTTTGAAAACATGGTGAACATTTGACAGTTGACAGTATTTTCTGATTTATGGAGTGATAAAATAGATATCCAAAATCCCCTCTGTAAAAACCTTTGACTCTAATATATCAACAAAATGACAAAATCATTTTTAATCTGGCTTTATTTTATGTTCACATTTCTGTTCTGGAAATGTATGCAAATTAGCACATATTTAGTAGGACCATTTCTCATTTACATATTTAAACACACAATTTCAGAATACTTGTAAGAAAAAAATGGTCTGTAATCAACTATAGGGAAGTTCCATGATGATATCTATTAGTTAAAATGCTGACCCTATTTACCTGTAGTGTCTCCTCTTAATTTAAATAAATCTAAAGAACTGAACCTGCCTCTTCGAAAAAAACACAAACGCCACCATGTCATCTCGCGAGACTTAGCTACTCTGCTTGTTTGGTGAGTGTCAGCTGACCTCACTGGGGAAATTTGTTAACGAAACCGTAGGAAACTATCCACAACCATGTCCCGTATCGGCGATCAGTTTATTGATCGATTACAGCGTGTATGACAGCTGGTAAAGCATGTGCTGAAGACAGATTATTTGTAAAATATTTTACATCAGTTGTACCCTTGAATCGGAGTCTACTAGGTCGGTAAGATGTTTTTATTTTTGACCAGTTGAATCTCTCGTTACGTTGGGTCAGCGTCCACTTGCACTAGTAACGTTAACGTTACCACGTTTGTTTTGATGCTAACTTGAGCCAGTCGGCTTTTAAGCAGTGTTGATTAGCAAGCTATATTTACCTTTAGCATAGTCGTCATTATTGTATTTGCCTCTTACGGAAGCTAGGAGAATATAATTGTAATTTACAAGCAGCCCATCCTCCGACAGCTGTAAGCACCTTTAGTCGCAGCATTAGCTAGCTAGCTAGCTAACGTCTGAAATCCCCCTTACGCTAAGCGAAAGTATTAATGATAAATCAGATGAAGGAATCGTACGTTGGGCTAACTAACTACGTTATGATTAACTAGCTGCCCTTTCTCATCTTTAACCAACTAGCTAGCAACAGCAAGAGCGGTCTTGATTTACGACCTCTTGTCATTTTATGTTTAACGATACTCTAGCCAAGTTTTGTAAGGGTAGCTAGCTACTGTAACGTGTCAATTATCCAACTGTTAGGTGTGCTACTTTAATGTTAACAGGAGTAACTAGATTACTTGTATGTATCGTTTGAAACTTTAAGTGTATGTCACCACACATGGCTGACATAGCAAAAACACATAGCTTAACGCGGAGAAAGCTGTGACGGCTACTTGCCTGGTACAACAATCCAACAGTACACTAAGTCCTAAACCTCTGTAACGTTAGCTGAAGCAGCAAAAGATTGGATTCATCAAGTGTTTTGCTATGCTCATATGACATAGGCTACCATACATTTACTTATTATATGCCTTAAAAAGGACTCGCCACTCTTGTAATAAACCAAAGCCCACTTCACAACCTGAACCTCCTCCAAAAAGAGGAAAGTCTTAGAATTAGAATGACAAGTAAAAGGTCTGCATCAGCTGATGTGAGCTTTTTCCCCCCGCAGCGTCCGACACCATGCTAGCCACAGTGACAGCTGTGGTTAGGTTTGCTCAATACAATGGCAGTATTTCACCTTCACCATTTGAGAACACATCAACATTCCCAACTTGGCAACCTGATACTGAAGCCAACATCACCAAGCCTCACAAATGTTTGCAAGTTCTGTACGAGGACATCGGAGACTCCAGGTATTCAGTAGCATACTATAGAAGAAATAGTTAAACTATGAAAGACAAAGAAAAACATACATTGCTTTTGAATATGTGTGACATGCATGACATTCCGACAGACCACACAAACTACTGCAGAATCCCCCTCACATTCATCTCCCTGTCTTAGGGTACGGTTCTGGGACATTTTACTGCTCGTGCCTAATGTGGCCTTCTTTGTATTCCTGATGTGGAAGCTGCCCTCAGCCAGGGCAAAGATTCGACTCACCTCCAGCCCCATCTTCGTCACCTTTTACTTGCTGGTAGGACACAGACCACAGAAACACCGATATAAAGTATTCAAAGTAGTTATCTTGAGCTTGGCATTGTGCAAAACGGTGAATTCTATTAATAAAGGTATTTCAGTTCAGTTGATTCCCCAAAAAGTCTGAAGGGACAACACACCTGTTAATACCTTTCACTTTTCTCTGACAACAAAGACAAACAACCTTGTGGAAAGACTTGCTGATTTCTTTCTTGTTTACTGCTTTATAATCTGTTTCTTCTCTGTGGAAGGTGCTTACTCTTTGTTTCCAGAATGTACTGCGTCCGTCTATTTAGGTTACTGTTCCAGTGAAAATAACAACAAAGACTTGTAGAGAAGAGGATATGCCTGGCAAGGCTGTAAAGTAACTCTGCATGTTGTTTGTCACTAGTGTTAACCCGTGCAGTGTTGCTATCAGCTATACTTTTCCTCCAGGACATGTTTTTATTTTGTGTTAAAGACAGATTGTTAAATATTGTCTAACATGTTTTTTACTATATTTCTTAGGTGTTTGTTGTAGCGGCGGTTGGAATCACCCGGGCCGTAGTGTCCATGACTGTCAGTGCGTCCAGTGCTGCCACCATCATTGACAAAGTAAGGAAGCACATGAAAACATAAATAGCGTTTTTGGAACACACACGGGTTATAGATCATGAAAATGAAAGGCTTTACATGAAACATTTTGAGTTGTTTGGATTTTGCATATCCAAACAACTAGAAACGTTTTCTGTAATGTTTTAAGCAATTTATTTGTGAAATATATTTTTCATCTCGAAGTCAAATGGACATTTATATGATGAAAACAGTAACTGATTTGGACCTTCAGCAAAGCCCCACAGTGCATGTTTTTTGTAGCTATAAAAGCTGGACATGGAGTTAATGGTATTATGTAGGATTGTTGTTTTTACTCTTTATTTTTCAGATTTATTCTGCACTTTTCTTTTACTGAAAACATACACGGAAACAAGATTTATATGTTTACTGTAAATAAGATTTACATGTTTACTGTAAACTACAGCAGCAGGGTCCATTTGGAGGAGAAACTGCTTATTTTTTGTGTGTTTTCATGCGAACATACAGCCTGGGGAAAATTGTTAAATTGATGTAAACGTTCCAATGTAACGTTTTTCACCCATAGTGTAGTTGCAGTCGTCATATCCGCTTTTATTAAATGCCCAGAGTGGCTGATATGAGCTTTAGCATGACTTTGTTTGGCTTTCATGTGCAAAAGGTACAGATCCCTATGGAGTTCAGAGTGATGAACCTACTGTTCCCATAGCACATTGTCATGGAGGCACTGTTGAAGAAAAACATACACATGATTATATAATGCTTTGGAGTGTGACCTGACCTAAATGTTCCGGGTCAACATGTGTTACAATGCAGCCAATCTACTCTAGTCACAGTGCATATTCATGATGTTTGTTGTCTCTTCAGGTGCTGTGGGAAATCACCCGCTTCTTCTTGCTGGCTATTGAGCTCAGTGTTGTTATCTTGGGACTGGCTTTCGGTTAGTTTGCTCTACTGGTTTCAGTTCTCATTTACTGTGTATGTGAACCAGTTTGGTGTGTCCCTTTTTTCACATGACACATCAGTTTCAAGTGATCAATTAATAACCATCCTTTTCAGCCCTGATTCTAATTATGAATGTAACTGAATGTCTGTATATTTTTTGTTTCTGTTAAGCCTCTTTCTTTATTCATTTATCAGGTCACCTGGAGAGCAAGTCCAGTATAAAGCGAGTGCTGGCTATCACTGCAGTGCTGGCTCTGGGCTACTCTATCACACAGGTAATGATGGATGATAAGAGATTAAATGATTAAAAAAAAAGAAAAAAAAAAAAAGCTTCACTGAGCATTCGACAGCAGGACATTTTGGTGAGTTGTCTTTCTGAATTCAGTTTAAATAAAGGAGATATTGTTCTAGGGCACACTAGAGATCCTGTATCCAGACAGTCACCTGTCCGCTGAGGACTTTAACATCTACGGTCACGGAGGACGGCACTTCTGGTTGGCCAGCTCCTGCTTCTTCTTTCTGGTCTGTAACCTGTAACTATGCAGCAGAAGCAGCATGAGGAATAAAATAGAACTCATACTTGACAGATACCTGATAACTGACATTTAATTGATTGATGGTGTAACCCTATTTTTTTTTATAGGTGTACTCTTTGATTGTGATCTTGCCTAAAACTCCAGTGAGGGAAAGAATATCTCTTCCATGTAAGTTACGGATTTCATTTCAGCAGAGATCATCAATTAGTTTTAAAGAGGTAAAAAGATTGGCATTACATATCATGTAATCCATGTAAATCCACGAGGATGTGCTGCACTCTTAGAGATGTGCGTTGTACCACTTCGTGATGCCATATAATCGAAAGCATTTGTCCTCTGTTGCCCGTTAATCTTTGTTTTGCTTCTTTTGTCCAGCTAAGAGGAGTTTCTATGTGTATGCTGCCATCCTGTCTTTACTGAACCTCGTCCAGGGCCTGGGCAGTGCTCTGCTATGTGCTGGAATCATTGAGGGACTCTGGTCAGTATTCTCCTTTGAGTATTATATTTAATACATGGATCTGTCTGAGTATTTTAGGAAGAAAATGATAAGTTGAATAGATGTTTTACTTCAGAGCAAATATGACTATAAAGTGTTGGGTTTATGCAGCACACTTTAGAAAAATGTCCTGAATATGGAGCTGGGTGGCTGTTTTTGTTTGGCTGAGTTTCAACTAGGGGATGACTCACTGTTTTGGTGGGTCCAATGAAGTTCAGTGGAGTTTAGGCGAGAGCATGAGGACAGAAGAGGTTTTCTTTTGGCAGAAACCTTGGTTGTGCTTGCTGTATCTGATAATGATCCTGTAACTTTTTTAATGGGATTGTTCACACAGTCTGAAACCTGCCTTTCTTTTATCTTTTCTGAACCAGCTGTGTGGATGTCACCACCTTCTTGTACTTCTCCACCTTTGCTCCGCTCATTTATGTCACGTTCCTCAAGGGCTTCTTTGGGTTCGTACAAAGAATCATACAAAAAAAAAATACAGAATACTTCATAGTTGCGCTTAAGACAGTTGACCAAGTGTCTTCCTTTTATTTCCCTTCTTCCTTCGTTTCCACAGTTCAGAGCCCAAGATCCTGTTCTCCTACAAGTCACAGGTGGATGAGCCGGATGAAAGCGACGTCCACCTTCCTCCCACCATCGCTACGACCCTTGGCCGTAAGGAGCTGACTGACCAAGGCCTGTTTTACTCCTCCACCCAGATCGATGGCTCTGGTCCCGGCAGCTCTCGTATGGTTGGAGCATACCTGGATGATGTTGCCTCCGGACCCTATGGGTCCAGCAGCATTAACAGCACTGAAGCTGACCGCTGGAGACCTATCAATGTGTGAATGAATGGAAGAAGAGAGGTGGTTATACAGCTGGACTTAAATGTTGTGCGTGTGTAATGCAGAGTGGCGATCAGAGGAGTTGGCCAAAAAAAAAAGCAGAACAAAGTAGTTGGACACCATGAACGGGTAATCTTGGTCATGCTTTGATGCCAGGATAAGTTAACAAGTGGACACTTAAGAAGAGACCTTTGCTAGCCAATTATCTGGAAGACTGTGAATTTAGCAACTGCTTTTGTAACACTGTTGCCAGAGTGCACTGCTGCTGTAGCTCCACACTAGGAGTACTGTCTGTGATTGTGGCCCCGACAGACTCTTTACTATTGATTCTGTTCAACAGGCTCGTTTTCTGTAATTCCAGCATCACGCATCAGCTGCTCAATCCTCAATAATGAAGTTTTAACCCCATTTTAACTAACCTAAGTCTTTAAAGATCTAACATTCTTTTGATGGCAACTCAACATCTGTACATTCCCACTAAAAGCTTTGAGTAACAGCCTCTCAACTGACTTAATTATCTGTTGCCTTGGATTAGATTCACAACCCAACTGGCTAATATTTTTTTTACTGAATCACCGTGCCTCTAGGGCAAGGACCAGTGCTAACTCATTTTGATAGGTGTACTTTGTCTTCTGAAATAGGCACTGTCCCTCCTGTGAACAAGTGAAACGTGTTGGTGTGATGTGTGTCACTGGAATATGATAAGGAAATCAGTAACTCCCAAATCCAGGCATGGCAATTACGCTAAAGATCACAAACCATATGTAACGCTCTCTGCCAGGAATGGCTGAGACACAAGGGCAAATAACAAATAGTGTCTCCTCTATTAGCTCACTCTCTTTTGTTAATTTTGGGCTTTTGCTTTAATTTCTTATACCAGATTAATCATTCCTGCTACTGAAAGCACATTTGTTAGCTTCATAGTCATTAAGGGTGCGTTATTACATGTGGGATTTGAACAACAAATGGGCAGAAACCTTTTATTGTGGAGTCCAAATAGACATGACCTCATTCCATATCAGCATATCTAGTTCAGCTCTGCTTGGCGCAAAAGGGTTGTTGTTGCAAAGTTTTTATTTTTTTGCCTATCTTTTTTTTTTCCCCCTGTGTTCATATTTTCCACAAATGTTATTACAAGTGCTCAACTTAGATCATAAACAATATTTCTCAGTTTTATGGTATCACATGATGGTATTGATATAGTTTAATTCTATAGATATTAAGAGAGGCTCAGGAAATTGGTATGTCAAAGATGTGTGATTTTAAGAAATTTTCAAATCTGATCTATTTTAGGCTTGAGTTGTTTGCTCCTTGGTTCAGATCATGAAATCAGTTCTTGTCATACCTCTTAGTATTACTAAAATATCATACTTTATTCTTTTTAAACCACCACACATCACATTTACTTATTCCTACCAAGGAAATATGATGCATGTGAGTTTCCCCATGAAAATGCTTTATGCTTGGTATGAATGGATTACAGTATTTAAGCTAGCAGTAATCATAGATAGTGGTGACCTCAATGCAGAAAATACATACATTTATTTTTCATCATTTTAAAGCAACAACGCAATAAGGAAGTTGTGAATTTCCAAGAAATTATAGTATTCTCCTCCTGACCAGAAATATATATTTAAATTTGATTGCCACTGATAACTGCTGTATAACTTGGCGTTAAGAATATTGATTGGGAAATCAGTTTGCTGATTCATGACATTAGTTGACAAGATGCGTCATTATGGAAGTCCTCTCTCTTGATAGACAATATTTTTGATGTTAAATCATTTTGCAAATGATCTGTAAATTGCCTTTTTATTTAAGTGCATTGATTGTATAATATTCAGCCCATATTAATGCAATGTATTGAGCATTCCGTGACCTACAGAATAAACCCTGGACTTTCATTTGTTTGCTTTGGGGATTGGACAAGACACCGCACCCTGGCTGGTTTAGGTATGGCAGTACATTCAAATTCAGGATAGTACTCCACTCTGTGGTTTCTTGTGGTAACTACACTCTGGGAAAGGGCTTTTTCCCATTTCATCTAGTTTCTCCTGTGATTACAACACGACTGTTTGTCCTTTATTCTGTTTCCTTATGTTGTGTTTGTCTTTAAACACTTCACATTAGTTAGACCACTGTTCAACTACAATTCCCATCAACCTTTACTTCGCTTCAGATACGCAACCAGTGATTCCGTATTTTTTTATCCAACCAATGAGCTCAGAGGATACTGTAGCGCCAGTTTGACCTTTATTGGAGCGTTTTACCACCGGTCGCTGTGGTGGCGACTCCAGACGTTCTCTCATTTATGTCTACACAGTTTTTATTATTTTTTCTAATCAGGTGCCAACCCACAGCTGGTCAAAATGGGAGGTAGTGGCAGCACGTCTAAGAAAGTGTCATTCGGACTGGACGAGAACGAGAAGGTCACAGTAATTGAAGGAGTAAAGGTAGGACTAACGTTATATAACATCATGTTTCCTCTTACAATTTAGCAAGAGCCTAAGTTTGAGTTGTGTTATTAGGCTTAACGATTAAAGCTAATAACGGTTAGCTAGTAGCTAGGCTTTCTCAAGGTGCACTGAAAGGCTGAGGTCCATGCTGAGGTGCCATGTCCTCAAATGAACCCGGTCATATACCCTCTCTGTACCGTTACTCACTGTCTAATTAGGTTAGTAAACTAGCTAAGTTAACGTTACCTTTACGTGATATATTACGGCGACGTTTGCTAGTCGTAAAATGTCATTATAGAGGACATTTACGCAGCCACAACGCAGTACGTTACAACGTTAACTTAGCTAATGACAAAATGCCCACATCGTCCCGTAAATGTCAACTAACACTAGTTAGTTAGTTAGTTAGTTAGTTAGTTAGTTAGTTAGTTAGTTAGTTAGCTAGCTAGATTGTTAGAGTCTGTAGAGTCTAACACTAGATTTGCTTTGTCATCACATTCACAGCCAGGAGTTAGCGTTAGCTGAATAAACAGTTACGTTACTGTACTTTTAACGTTACAAGTAAAGATTTAGTGACGGCAAACGTTACAAAACCAAATTGTAACTTTACAGTAGGAGAGTAAATATATATACGCGCGCGTGTGTGTGTGTGTGTGTGTGTGTTTATGTGCACATTTGTTATTTATAACATTCCTGTCCAGCTCTCAGAGGATGTGCTTCGGCGGATAAAGGAATCTCAGGGGTCTGACAGCGCGAAGCCACCATCGTCTCCGCCAGATGGTCATCAACCACCAACAAGTAAGTCCCAGTCAAAGACCTTTTCCTTCTTACAGCTCCCATTGGTACAGTGACTGATGAAAACAGCATCAGGATAAAGGTCTATTTTAGTGCTGTGTGACTTATTCATATTGTTCATTATAGAATGGACATAATATATTAAACCTAAACTGTGTCAGTTATTCACTCACATTTATTGGAACTGAGCTGTCCCACTGTGTTGTTCAAATACATGTTACTGTAATAACTGCATTAGAGACTGGTTGGGAGGGCTTATACTGGTAATTTGTGGCTCTTGGTACTCTGTTCTGCCAACTGATCCATTTAGTAATTGCCAATAGTATTGATTTGCATTTAATTTGATTTTCAGCTCCAAAACCAACAGGACCTACCACTACAGAAATACAGGAAGAAATCCGCAAAAGGTAGGTGCTAATGTTAAGGTCACGGTCTCTTTTTATTGTTATCCAACCATATTTGGTGAAGGACCTGCTATACTCTGTAAGTAACTTATTATGATAGTGCGTTAGTATAGGCTAACTTAGAATTTGATGCCTCCCTGAAATGTCAATTGATTATTGCAACTGTTGCAGAATATTTGATCCTAACATACTGTATATTTTCATATATTTAAGTTGAGCCCTCTGTGTTGACACCACACAGGCAGCTAATGACCAGCGGAGGTGACAGATGTTTAAAGCAGCAGACATTTGATGCTAATGTGCAATGCTTATGGAGAACATACACATGCCAAGTGACCTGTCAACACTGCCTGTGCTGATTTACTCTCACTGTATAGCAGGCATGTTGCTATACTGCTGGAGTTCTCATATGCTATCCTGAGCCTCTATATATTTACATGTTAGCATGTCCAACAATTCTTACCCACTGTCACTGTAATGCTGTTTCCTTGAAATTTGTTAGACATAATATACAGTATATAAATATTATTATATTTGAATAAGTGTTTTTGTGCCACACCTCTGTAATGTAATCAGTTCTTATTGATGGAGGTTCATGTAGTTAACAGAATAGTAGAGATATACCGAAGTATGGCCTTTGGCCAAGATGCCACTGGTTTACATTATTAGGGTAAGTATATTAGTTGTGTCAAGTATTTCAGGAAACCAAATACAATAGCCCCGCAATACATTTTGAAACTGATATTTGAGAGATGTTGTTGCGTTATGTGACGGTAAAGTCTATGGTCATTTCTAAGACCATATATCATGGTATTGCTAGATTGGATTGCATTATATGAGAGGTTGAAATGGGGCTTCACGATCTGAGAAAAATATGCGATGATAACGTTGTTGAATATCGCGATAACGATATTACTTGCGATAAACAGATATTACAGTGTACTCACTTCCAACATTATTTCATTGAACAAATTGAACATTAAAGTGAAAATAAAAGGCAGCACTAAAAATTGAATAACCATTAAGATAAGATAAGATAGACTTTATTATTCCCACACTGGGGAAATTCCTGTGCTACAGCAGCTCAAAAGAAAAAAATTGAAAAAAGAAACACAAATACACATTAAGTAGACATAGGAGAAAAGATATAATAATAAAATTGAATTTATATAGCACTTTTCATAGACTTAAAGTCGCTTTACAGGGAGCTAGATTAGAAGGTAAAGCAAAACAGGACAATACAAGACAAAACAAAAACAAAGCAAAAGAAAACTAGACAAAGCAAAACAAGATTCAGATATACATAAAGAAAAATAGAATTAGTTATAATAATAGTAGTATTTAATATTCTAAGTGTCTGACAACATTATGGAAAGGATTATTAAGGAGGTTTACCTGTCTGTTAAAGAGTAAGATCCTTTTTTTAAACATAAAAACATCCGCGAAATTGCGTTCGCTAAAGCCACCAGACTCCATGTAAATAAACAGTAATTTTAGCATCGTAAAATACACTTCATTCCAAGTTGACAGAGACACAATAAAACTATGAAAAGCTGTTTTGGGTCATCTTTTCACTTTTCCAACCATCACAACTCTAGTTTGGGTTGAAATAAACACATAGTTTACCGATTTACATGTGTAAATATGTTTGCTCTATACACACTAAAAGTATTACTTTTTTTTAAATTGAGTCTGGTGGGTTTAGCCCTAGCAACCTCATAGCTGTTTCTGGTTAAACAGAAAGGTCTTAAAGAGGTTGTAAAAGGGCCCATCTCTGTAGGGATCATTTCATTAATGTTGTCAGACAAAAAAAAAAGCACATTTGCCCCATAGGGTTATATTGCAGCCTGGTCTGTGGCTGCCGGTTATAGCATTCATGCTTAATACTGGACCAATTTCAAAGATTATAGTTCCTATCAGTCACTTACACACAAAACATAGGAAAATAGGGTCCAGGTTGAAAAAAATGGTAGTTACCCTTTTAAGTGTGTTCTCAAGTATTTGTAGTGTGACTTAATACTACACTGTTGATTTTGTGATACACCTTAACCTAATTTGATTTTAATGTTATACTTTATAAGATTCCACCCAACAATTCATGAATCAGATTGCTATAATTACCATGCATTGTCATGTCTTAAGCATGATTTATGGTCCTGCGGAGGCTCCACGCAGAGCTTTCGCTGTAGCCTACGTAAGTGGCCTGAATTTTATACTTGTGCGTCTGTGTATGCTTCGATCTCTTCGAGAGAATAGCGGGGCTGGCATATGTGTGTGTGCATGGGGAATGTGTGGTAGGGTAGAGCGAGTAAGAGAGTGACGGTAATTAGCTTCAGAGAGAGTAGCGACTCTAGAGTCATAGTGAGAGAAACAAAGTGTCTCCTCTGTGCTTTCTAACCACGGTGGTAAAGTTAACGCTGTCCTTGATTTCATGTTGTTTATGGAGAAGGAGAACCAGGAAATGAGTAGGGGGAAATGTAACGCTACCAAGCCACAGCTGAGGCACGTGCATCGCCACGACGTGTTGTCACATTTTTCGAGAGGTGCACGTCAGGCTACGGCGTACGGTCCGGCGTACGGTCCGTGTCTCCACGTTCCTACGTACGTAGCCACAGCCTAGATTTAAATCACACTTTAGTCTAAATGTTGTTTTAGGCATTTTCCACTCTGCCTCTGTTTGTTTGTTTTTGTCTTATTGGCTTTTGAAATGCTTCTTCCCCAAAATATTGGTATTTGTGTTGATCAACAGAAACCAATATCTCTCTGACCTCACTGGGTAGCATTCTTTGTGAACAAGAACTTGAATGTTTAGCATACGTTCCCTGGATATATAAAGGTTAAAACAGTTCTTATCTTCCCCTACTCTAGCTTTGAGCATCAACAGGCCCTGGTGCAGGAGCAGTTGGCCAGATTGGCCCAGAAGGAGAGAGAGACAGGAGCAACCTCAGGCCTGGATGAGCTGACCCCGGCCCTCCTCATCGAGAAAGGAAAGGCCCATGAAGAGCAACAAAAGGCCAAGATACTGGTGGGTAATGCCTTGTAGGTCAATACCAAGAGGAGTTAGAGCTGGGCTTTCCACTAGTGGGACTGATGAGTTTTACTTTATTGTACTGAATATCCCTCAAGACTATCGATTAATTTACACTTTGTAATACAGTTTTACTGTACATTTTTTTTTTTTTAAATTACCTGCTTCATGTAGTTCTATTGGAACATAGGGTCAGTTTCAGCAAATATGACAGAAAGTTAGTTTTATAAGTCTTACCTAATGCACCTTTAAAACAAGTCTGATCTATAATTTCTTATGTCAGTGGTTTGTTAACTTGGTTGAGTCTTTTACTAAAATTCAGGGTTGGGCAATCGGCAAGCATTTTAATATTTTGAATAAAAACATATACAGACACATATTTCAGACAATTTAAATGTTCAGATTTTCTATTATATGTATTCAAATACTGAATTGTATCTGTTAAGGCCCAGAAGCACTGTTCTAAAATCAAAATATGAGAAACTCTTTGTATAAGTCAACAGCACCCTCTACTGTTTAGACTTTGAATGGCACTTATATATATTATATATATATTGCAGAGGCCAAACCAAACCCATTTTTGTGAAAGCAGCCTATCAAATATTTTAGTGAAAGTGATTAGGATATATATGATTCTCCGCTCACTGTTTAATTGTTAGTAACCCTGAAGTCGAGTTGCCTCTTGTGGCACATTGTTGCACTTTTCAATAATTGCAGTATTTTTCTATCACTAATGTAGCAGAGTGTTTCCTCAGTCTATTTTGTCTTGGTTCACACTCAGTTTAACCTTGAAAAGATGGATCTAATTGTCATTGTCTAAAGAAAAATGGAAAAATTAAGCTATATTAATTCAGCATCTTAGGCCACGTCCACACGTACCAAAACAATCTTTTTTTTACCTGTCTTCCCTGGATTCGTTTCAAGAATAGTTGGAATCCATTTGTAAATGACTCAACGCGCTACTTCATATTCCAGGCCTATATTATATGTTATTGCTACAGAAATGAACCAAAAACGGAGAAGAAGAGCAGTCTTCAGTCTGTCCGTTCATAACATGACTAGCTAGACTCAAAGAATTTCTAATAAGTAAACAGGCTTTGCTAGACTTTCACCACTGCTCATTTTATAAAGGCCGCCACAAGAAAACGTGTCTTTGTTTACATTGTATAATGTGCTGTTGGATTGCTTTTTATTTTGCAATTCTGTCTGCTATCGGACATGATTGCAGCGCGCACTAGCTAACAAACATCAATGATCTGATGTCTTTTTGATAATCTAGCTACATGTTTTTCTTGCGGTAGCCTTTCTACAGTAAGCGGTGCTAAAAGTTACTATAATCCGTTAAAGGAGTTGATAGGCAGACAGATTAGCTAGCTAGTTGATAAGTTGTCTTCCACTTTGTAAACAGCTAACCATAGCAGCTAACATTATGTCCCTGCTAGAGCGGTCATAGGCCTGCACAATTAATCGTTATAAAATCACGATCTCGATTCACCCTGCTTGCGATTTAATTTTTAATAACTTTGATTTTATAAAAAAAAACAAAAAAAAACAAATCCTTCCTCGGCTTTTATTTTGATAGGACAGCTCTCACAAAGTTCAGGGCTTCACACTCAGCCAATGACAAAGCGCTTTTTAGTCATGTGTTTCACACTTCAGCGAGCGCGGTAGTTCGGAAATAAACAAAATGGATATTGATGAAAACCCAGGCACTAGTGACGAGAATCAGCCAACCACTCAGTCTCAAACCGAACTCGTTCTGAAAAAAGGTACATAACAGAGAAACACAAACAAAAACAAACCTTTTTTTCCATTTGCATTCACCGGCCAATTAACCACAGGGACTGGTAGGAGGGGTAAGGGAGTGATGCAAGCACAGCAACGGTCTTAATTAAAATCAGAAAAGAAATACGCCAAAAAAAGTATGAACTATAGGCTATACTAAATCTAATGTATATATGTCATAATTTAGACAAGTCTCCTGAAGAGAAACGGGTACCTCTCTCTCTCTCTCTCTCTCTCTCTCTCTCCCTCTGCCTGCGTGCGTGCGTGTGTGTGTGACGGCGGACCAGCGAGGTTGTCAAGCTCACAGGCGCTTGTGGAGTTTAACGCCAAAAAGGCAGTTAACCACAAGTTCCCGTTAATCTTATGATGGACATGTGTTGTGATATTTAAACAAACGATCCGTCAACTGCGAAATAAAAGCCTCTTATTTATGAGACCGGTCTGAGAGACCGCCAGATTACAGCCGGGCGTCCCAGGATGACAGGCCAGCCGGCGAGCAAGCGATCCCGGCCGCCACAAGCTGGCTGTCCCGTCACGATATAGAGCTTCTCAACTCCGAAAACTTTGAAGCAAATTGTCAATTCGGCAAAGATTTTCGGAAGACTGCCTATATTCGAAATCTAAACAGTTCATTTCTCGCCTAAAACGTTGTCAGAAGTGACTTTAATGATGAATACGATAGTGAAAATTGTTAAAAAATGTCCCGCTGTTGCTCTGTCTGCAAGTACCATGGAGGTATTTAACAAACAGCGCGCTGCAAGATCCGGGTTGGCAGTGGGCGTGACTCCGCCCACGGTGGGAAAACCCCTTATGTTTTCAGGCGTGTGGTGATGTGCAATGTGCTATAGGTGCCAATTTACTTGGTACTGCCAATTTGTTTTGTCTTGTGTGCAATAAACATTACACTTGATGAGAAAAAAAATCGTGGCAGAGAATCGTGATATCAATTCTAAGCAAAGAAATCGTGATTCATATATTTCCCGAATCGTGCAGCTCTAAGCGGTCAGCTACTTTAGTACTAGCGGGGTAAGGTTGAAGGCAGCAGGCTATGAGGTCGAGGGGTGTGGTGATGACATCATCGATAAGCACGTACGCAGTTTCGCCGTCCAAACGAAGCCAAAAGGGAGCCGTTTTCGAAATTTTTCACCAGGTTTCAAAAAAGTGCGTTTTCAGGATTCGTTTGGATGATAGGCCCAAACGATGTAAAACGTACATTTGCATCAAAAAGCGTCTCCGTGTGGATGGCCCCTTAAGCTGCTGAGTTTTCATAGCTGCTACAGTACCTTTGTTTACGACTACCCTTGAATCTCTGCACTGAGTAGATTATGTATGTGGTGTGGGAGCAACATGTGATGGCAGAGATGTACAGTAGCTGTACTTTATCAGAGCAGGGAAATCCCTGATGGTCCTTCTTGCCTGTTGCTGGTACAAGTATGATCATATATTTTAACAGGCTATATTAATAATATTCAATATAGAAGGGAAACAAGAATATGAACAATGTCTTCTACTATGAATGTTAACATCTATTCCCATCACAGTCACAGGGTTCACATGCACTTCTGTAATCTGATTAACCCCTGCCTTCCAGCAGCAGCCTGCTTTCTAAAACGCCATGTAAACAAGAAAGTTATCATGCTTTTTGTGTATGCATTTAGATAAAGTGATTGCATTGTATGTTGTTTGCCTGTACTTTCTGCGATAGCTCTGCTTTGTCACTGTTTAAAATGTGTTAATTTAACACATGCTCCCGTCAAAAATTCTGATTCCAATTGCGATTCTTCCTTTCGATTCCGGTTGTTATCGATTCTCAATTCCGATTCTTTGAGGGGTGGAGTTGAAACGGGCGACATGCTTATTTCACAAATAAGAGGAAAGTTTTATTTTGATTCAGTGGTGGGTTGCAGTTTTACAGGGCTTTTTCAACATAAATAAAGCCACACTGTACTCCATGGCTGCAACACATCAAGCGCCTGGCCTCTACGGAAACCAAAACTGTTAAATTGGGAACCCATGATGAGATTTGAAACCAAATCGTCCAAACGATTCCAATAAAGAAACGATTCTACTGTAATCGTAATTTTTTTAAACCATTCCAAATTGGGAATCGGTTCTCGATGCCCAACCCTAATTCTAATTGATAATGACTCAACCAACAATGCAGTGTGCGAGTGCAAGAAAGATTATTGCTAATTGTGTGTGTCAACTCTGTTTTTAATGTTATTGACATGCATATAATGATAAACAGTGATCTATTGCCGATCATACATTTTTCTATTCCCTCCCTGTTTTTTTACTTGCTTTGCTAATATTAAACCCTGTGGATTTCCTACAGCCCAGTGTCTCTCTTTCCTCTCCAATTGATTTTTGTCCTGCAGTGTCTTTTCGGTGTGCCAGCCAGCTGTAATGAACACTGAATGAAGCCGCTGACTTAGCTTACGCTGATATGGGCTCCATTTAATGATGTTGCATAGAACTGAAGACCTAACAGCTTTGTTTTCTGCTTTTTCTGACTTGACAAGTCAATACAGCCTGTCAGTGTCTCTGTGAGCAGATGTACAGTATGTTTGAGTGCACAGAAGTACACCTTAAAGGTTTATTTCGGAAGGGTGTGTTTGACAGGTTTGAGCGTCTTTTTGTCAATGCTTGGATCGGTTTCTTGTGTTTGAAAGGATGCTTGGAGTTTAGCTGGGTATAGTAGGTGCAAAGCAGAATTTTATCTGTGAAAAGAAGAAGTTTTTGCTGCTTTCAGGTGTTGATAGACAGCCTAGACAGCATGTAACTTTGAGTGTTTATGTGCCATCATCGCCTCTCCCTTCCTACCTTTTCTTCTTTCTCACCTGTCCTGGTTCGGTCTCACCTCTGACTCACTTTTTTTTGGCTCAACTGTCTCAACACATTCATTGTTCCCAGCTTGATTTCTCCACTGTCTAAAATGTGACACATACTTAACAAAATCACCACAAGTGCCGTAATCCAGCATAATTCATCCCCAGGATCAAAAAGAAAGCTGTACTATATGTTTGTTGGATTGCTTCAGCTTTTGAGTAGATTGAAAGTACCTGGGAATCTGAGAGATCTGGCACTTTCAAATCTCTCTGCCTAGCAGGTGGGCTTTCCTCTCCGCTTTGCATTTCCATCAGCCTTGCATCTACCGGCAACAACACAGCTGGATGCCTTGAAGAAAAAGTCTGTCCACCTCTCTCTCTTTCCCATTCCACAGTAAAACGCTCCACTTTGAGTAGTTTGGAGGCTGCCTTATTTCCCAGAGAAGACACACACACACACACACACACACACACACACACACACACACATACACACTCTTCTGTGACGCTATCACAATAAACACATATAGCGAGCACCCCCCAGTATTTCCTTATGTGCACTCCTGGCTCCCTAGCAGGCAGGCTATGTGTTAGTTAGTGTTGGGTTGAGGAGGGGGCGAGGGAGGTGTGGAGGCAGCACCTGTCAGAGTGCTGAGCTGCTCCCCACACTGCCTCAGGCTGCCTGTCACAAACACTCACATTAGCCATTTACTCCTGTCTCAGTGCCAACCGCCACCACTGGGACTAGTTGTGTGTGTATATATACTGCATACCTGTGCATTAAACAGGCTCTGTGTTGATTTACATCAGATAATTGTTTGTGTTTGTTGTAGGGGATATCTGCTTGCAAAGTTTATCCACAGTTCAGTCAATACTATATTATTTTAGTGTCTTGCATATTATATTTTTAAGCTTATTTTATACTGTGGTATTTACATTTCTGTTTGTTACAACATTCATTTTCCTTTTGTAGCATCTTATAGTGTTAATTCCTTCCTTCTGTGCCACGTTTTTTTCCTCTAGTGTAGTAACGCCTACCTGTAGCTCATTGAAGTCTACATCAGAGTGCCAATGTGTACCATTGCTCTTGAGTGTTGTTTGGAAAGACTGGAAGCAGTTAAAAGCTGTTTTTTTATGTTCCACAAAGATTGGACAAGTATGGACTGATATTAAATTTTTTTGAGGAGAGCCTCTCAAACTCTTTTCTTTACAGTCCTCTCATTCTTACTTGTCGCACTGTCTGTGATCATTACTAACCCGCACCACTCATCTCTGCATTGACAGTGATGTTGATGGAGGAGCGCTGTGGTCTCAGAGAAAAAAAAGTGCCACTGAAATCAGGATCAAGTTCTGGCAACACTGGCAAGGACTGAATAACGCTAATAGTTGCTGAATATCCCTACATCCATACACCTTTACTCCACAGTTTTAATTAATTTTGCACAGCTGATATTAAACACACCAGGAAATGTGGCAATCTCTTGTTTGTTAATTTCATGTGCCAACTGCTACTTCAGCTCCACATTGTCTTTATGCCGCAATGACATCCAGCTTTTCATCCCATGTACAAAGTGCTGTTAAAAAAAGTGTAAACAACCTGGCTTTTTAACCTGCCATCCTACATTGTTCCGAGACTACATTTAGGCCTTAACACGTTACACCTTGAGTGACGACAGAGAAGAGACAACAAGTTACATTAACACCTCGTCTGTTCACCTCTCCTTTCTTTCATTAGCACCTCCTGTTTGTTGTCTTCCCCCGTCTATTCTCTTCCCCTCAGAGGTGTCATTCGTACTGCAAACAAAATGCTATTAGTATGCACAGGCATTCAGTGCCTAGCATCTCACGCACATGCACACACACGGATAATAACAAGCATCTGCTTTACGCTATTGAATTTAAGAAGATTCCTAGGTCGGTGAGAAGAATAGGCTTCGCTACCTGTTTGGGGGTTGCGGGTGAATGTTTATAACATGTCAGTTGATTTGCTTTCAGTCCTGTATATTAAAAGCTATAGCTTTTATCTGCTGTCTCCAATGAAAAAACAGTGATGGACAACATTAGAGGGTAAAGTTTTAATTCAGACCAGTATTAGAAATGTGTAGACATTTTTAATGACAAAACTAGAAAGAACAAGTAGACATCAGCTATTTAAATTTTTTTATTAAAAGTTTTTGTACTCTAGTTGATGTGCATGCTTTAGTGTTACATTCATATTTGGATTTTGAATATTTCTGAATCAGTTGAAGTCACCTTAATTCCCCTCACCCCCATTCTATTCTACTCAATCTAGAAGTTTATTAAACCTGGAGGAAATTTTCAAATAATTTTCAGTGTGCAAAATAGGTTACTCTTCATGCATCATACCACCTTGGTCCTTGTTCTTCAGTATATTTAAACCCAGGAGGGACATTTCCTTGACAACCACAAACGTATCAACAAAGTAACATATTTTTAAACAGTGGGTCGACACTGCTTTTCACTCTGCCATACTGTATTTTCCACAAGCAAATGAAGCAAACAGCTAAATCAGTTTAGCTAAGATATGATTGCATGCATTGTTGTAAAAAGAAATTGACATTCTCTGTTAAACTGTAAATGATATCTTGATGTGAGAATTGAGGCCATGTCCACATGAAGACGTTAGGATGAAAACGCATCCGTCTTCCCTGGATTCGGTTCAAGAAAATTCACGTCCAGATGAATCCATCTGTAAATGACTCAACACGCTACTTCATATGCCAGGCCTGTTAATTCTACAGAAATTAACGAAACGAGAAGAAGAGCAGCCTTCAGTCACTTCCACTTCTTTTCATAACATGACTAGCTAGCTAGTTCTCTTAATACATCCATGGACTAGACTTTAATAACTTTCACCACTGCTCGTTATATAAAGGCATTATTATTATTATAAACAGCATTGCATCCCTGCTAGAGCAATCAGCTGGGTTGAAGGCAGTCAGCTGTGAGGCAGAGGTGTGGGGATGACATCATCGATACGCACGTATGCGGTTTCGCCGTCCATACGAAGCCAAACGTGAGCTGTTTTTTTTTTTTTTTAATTCACCCTGGGACCAGGTTTCAAAAAAGTGCGTTTATGGGCGGTGCGTTTACAGGATTCGTGTGGACAATCGGCCCAAACGATGCAAAAAAAAGTGCAAACGCGTCTTCCTTGTGGATTGCCTCTTAGTCCGTTACACAGTTTGAGCTGAAATGTGTGATAAGATGTGATGTACCCATTTGGTCACTCCTGATGTCCTTGTTCTCACACCTCCTCTTTCCTTTAAAAACCTAGCCAGGTTGTTGTGTGGGCAGTTAAACAGCAAATGAGGTAGTTTTTTTTCACATCACGTATATTAGTAAATGCCAGGCTGTGCTTATATAGTAGGGATTTTAAGTAGTATGGTATAATTTCATTTGTTTTAATTTCCTTGCTGTGTAGTCAGACCCACCGCTTTCACCACATCACATTTTACCACATATTACCTGTGGCTGCAGAGTAATTGGTTGGTATGTCTTGTTTTTGAATGAGGGAGGTATGTGACGATGAGGAAACAGGATGTAACCTCGTAATTAGTCAGTAGATGGCACTGTTGAAGCATGTTTGCCAGGGGGTTAAAAAGCAGGAACATGTGCTCCTGGGCAACATGTTCTCCCAGCATTCCTCCTCTGTCTCCCATCTATTTTATCTTTCGCTTTTCAACCACTCGTGTGTGTGTGTGTGTGTGTGTGTGTGTGTGTGTGTGTGTGTGTGTGTGTGTGTGTGTGTGTGTGTGTGTGTGTGTGTGTGTGTGTGTGTGTGTGTGTGTGTGTGTGTGTGTGTGTGTGTGTGTGTGTGTGTGTGTGTGTGTGTGTGTGAGATGACTCAGAGCGAAGCATTTGGCATTGTCCAAAAGAAAGATGATGAAAACCAGCGTGAAAAGCCCACCATTCATTAAAGTCAGACCTGAGATGACAAACACTCAGACCACAGCGGATGATGCCACACATGTTAACAGTATTGCCCTGCTGCTGTGTAGAAACACAAGGATGTGACACTTGACAAGGGTGGAAATTGTGTTTTGCACTAAAGATGCAGCCTTTCAGTTACAAGATGTCTCAAGACATTTCAATATACAAAATATAATTATCTACAATAGATCTGTGTACTGTTGTTTCAGGTAATACCCTTACTTTTTATTGATTTCTTAAAACATTGTTTTCTTTATCTCACCATATTACATATAGTGTAGGCACTCCTATGTATTAGGCTTGGGCGGTATTACGGTAATATGATATACCGCGGGATATAAAAATAGCAGCAGTATCATTTTCAATACCGTCAAACCGTCATAAAAAAAATTATGCAAAAAAAAAAATGCGTGTGCGCGTTGTCATCACGTGACTGCCAGCGTTGAGGAGAAAGCGTGAGAGAGGCGGAAAGATGGCGAGTAGCGCACCGAGTGACATGGTCTCTAAACACAACTTCTGAAGTTTGGCAGTATTTCGGGTTTCGACCGAACGAGAAGGGAGAGGCGATAAATACGGACGAGGCAATTTGCAGACTGTGCAAGAAAAAGGTGACCGCGAGAGATGGACATACTTTGAACCTAAGGTCGCATATACGAAACCACCATCCACTCACTGCTGCGAGGATGGGCCCGAGTTCACTCAGTTTCAACGGCTCCCGACCCCGATGCAGGGCCATCCACATCTAGGTCCAGTCCAGTGGCCATCAGAGTGGAAGAGGCAGAGGTACAACCCGAACCCCCACGAAAGAAGATGACTCTGGGAAGTATGCTGCAAAAAAAAGCCGACGCAATGGCAGGTCCCGTCGGCACCGTAGAGGACCGAGTCGGAGCGGAAATAACAGCCTACTGTTTGTAGCCAGTTACACAAGGAGACGAGGACCCACTTCTCTGGTGGAAAAATGCTGCAGGACGTTTTCCCCAGATGTCGCGAGTGGCACGGAAGTATCTGTGCGTCTGTGCCACAAGCACACCCTCGGAGCGCGTTTTCAGCACCGCAGGTAAAGTTGTCGGTCCACAACGTGCCCTGTTAAAGCCGGACAAAGTTAACATGCTGGTTTTTCTAGCGAAAAATCTGGACTAGATTTGATGCCGTGCACTTGCCATTCGTTCCTTTTCGCACAGTGTTTATTTCAGTAGCCTATTTTTATTTGGTTGTTGTAAAAAAAAAAAAAAAATTAAAAAAAAAAAAATAAATAAACATTGGAAAGAAGACTGGAAACAATACGTTTTTATTTAGGCCTATTTCCTTGCAATAATTGTATAATATGAATGTTTATGTTAATTAACTCCGGTTGAGTGTTGTGAGTCTATTTGCACTTTTGCTTTTGGTTTTTAAAAGTTGTTCGGGTGCTGGGTGGTGTGATTTCATTTAATTGATTTGTGTGCGGTGTGCGTCTTTGCACGAAAACTGTTCTGGATGTTTATGTTAATTTAATTCTGTTTGACTATTGTATTTGCACTTTTTTATAAGCTGGAATTTGTTGCTAATATTTTTTTATTGTTGTGCATGTTGTTTTTGTTTCAGTATTAGTGTTTGGTATTAAGTTTCTGAACGATTTAGACACAAGCCAACAGTTTGGTGACTGTCTGAGCCTTACGTCATAATTTTTAATTATTCACGGTAATACCGTATACCGAGGTAAAATAGGGAGGAGGTTTGGCGGTATCAAAATTTGGATACCGCCCAAGCCTACTATGTATTATTTAATTTTTGGCATGTTTGAATACTTCATCAAACATAAAAATCTATGATTTAAAGGCAAATTAACTGTTGCTACCCACCGTCTCATCCCTCCTCACTGAACTAGCCTGTGGTTACATCAATCTGTCAATTCATATCACTTCAGCTGCTTTGAGTGTTTGCTTTCTAGCACCAGATGGACATGTTGGTTTAGCTGTATTCAGCCAATGCCAAAATAATCTCTGGATGGATTTTCTTTCACCCCTCAACCCATGATTGCAACGTGTATCTAAAATAGAACCATGAAATTGTTGTTTTTCAGCAGATGATAACACATCATTGTCAAGCAGATTACAAAGCAATACAAATCACACAGTAGCAACACAATAAGATGGCCACCCTTTAACATTGTGCATCCATTCAATGTCTATTCATCATGCAGTCATTTTAATTAGAGCTGCAGAGATTAATCGATTAGTTGTCAATTACAGTATTACATTTCGGCAGCTATTTTGATAATCGATTAATCGGTTTGAATAATTTTTTTTTATTGAAAAAGATCTGATTCTAGTTTCTTAAATGTGAATGTTTTCTAGTTTCTTCACTTTTCTTTACGACCGTAAACTGACCATCTTTGAGTTGTGGACAAAACAAGACATTTGATGACGTCATCGTGGGCTTTTGGGAAACATTGATTGACATTTTTCACATTGTTCTGACATTTTATAGACCAAACAACTAATCAATTAATTAAGAAAATAATCAAGAGATTGACAAAACACATTGAGGATATCTGTTGAACAATACTCCACAGAAATTTAAAATCTGCATTTTTATGGAAGCACTTGCATTTACAGTAAGTCAGCCTAGTATTTTACCTGTGCACACATTGAACATATTTATTTTTGCTTTGATTTCTTCATCCCTCCTTTTCCCATGACCCACCTATTAAACAGGACTGAGAATCCTTTATACCAATATACGGTAGCAGTCAGCGGCTAGGGCAGCAAGCACATGGAAGCATTAGGCCAGAGAGCTCAGAGAAAGAGAAAGGAGCTGAAAGACGGAGAGAAGAGACTTTGAGCATGGTATAGTAATAGATTCAGATGTCTGACTTCGACAGCCAGTCGGCTAGATAGCTAACCTGCTTGTTAGCCAAAGACGGAGGGTGGGAGAGAGAGAAGAGAATGGGTGTAAGAATCCAGAGGAGAGGAAGAGAGGAGAAAGATGGCTCAATGAAGAATGAATGAATTGAAAAACAAGTTGAGAAATGGCAGAGGAGTGAGAGAGGTTTATGTTGAGGCCAAGTGGGTCTTCACCATAGCCATGACATTTGAGTCTGCAAGTGTGACATACTGTGAAGTTGCACGTACACATACAGATATACACTCTGAATGTCTTTCTCATAGAAACTGACAATGTAAAATACAGCAGCAATTCAGACACACACACATTCACACACGGCTAAACCACTTGTTATCAGCAAGTGTAATCACAGACTTGACATCTTTTCTGCATGTTAAAGCAGCTAAGCCCTTTGTGCACACTCACTCGCACATATACACGCACGCTTACAGTACTCCCCCATCGTCTCGAACGACGGTAATTGCTGACGAGCAGAGCGTTCACCGGCTGAGGAGATTTTGATCGGTGTAGAGCAGTAAGAGAGTGGGGGCCTAGCACAAATCCTGTCGGTTCAAAGGACAAATGTGTAGGAGTGGAATACCTCTCCCATCAGAGAGCAGTCGTGATGTAATGAGGCAGCTGGACAAGACTTATTATCCAGAGGGAAAGTAATTTTTCCCAGATGCTTGTTCTCATATATGGAAATAAGGATTTATGTTGAAACAATCAAAGTATGAAGGTTTTTGAAATTATAGGATTTATCGTCCTCTAAGCAGTTTGGTAGTTTAAGTTGCATCTATCGCAGTTAAACATAAAGGCAGTGGACCGTCTTATGTCACTGATTGTATGTCTGCTCTTTATTTTAGTTAGTTATTTAAGTTACGAACCTTTTGATATGTAGAATTATATCTCATGTTCACCAAGTGACATATATATATATAGTATTTGTAAGGAAAGCATGTTTTCACACTAAACATTTCACTTAAAATTCTCACTCGATTACAATACAGAGTTGTTAAAATGTAATGTTTCTTGTCTTCTTCTCTATGTTTGTCTGTCTATCTACCTTTCTCCCTCACTACTACCCTTGTTCGTCTTTTCTTCTCTCATTTCCTCCATCCTTCATTCTCTCCATAACAAAACCTATTCCTCTTATTCACCTGGCATCTCTCTTTCTACATCATCTTTCTATCCCTCTGTCCTTTTTTCAGTCTCTGTTTCTACTATCTGTCTGTGTGACAGTCTGTGGTGTGAAACCAGGCTGATGATGCAGTGTTAATTCATTTAACATGCCCCCGACTATATGACGAGAACACACATTTAATGAGCAAACAGCTAGACTAACCAATTCATGCCCCTGGTATTTCTACTGTACTGTGTGCATGCTTATGTGTTCATGTGTGTTTTTGCGGGTGCATGCAGGTGTGCATATCACCCACAGGTGTTAGTGTGGTGATTCATGCATATGATTTTGGACTGCGTACCTACTCTGATAGAGGCTGTGCAGTTTGAGTTTGGGTTGATAACCGTGACGCAGAAACCTGGTGGTGTAGTGCTGGCAAAACCTTAACCAAAAACTAACTGCCAGTGATTGAGATGGAAGCCTCACAACCTTAATCAGAGGTACAAAATGACTTCACTACTGTAACATATTGTATTTTACTTTAAAGGAACACGCCGACTTATTGGGACATTAGCTTATTCACCGTAACCCCGAGAGTTAGACAAGTCAATACATACCCTTCTCATCTCCGTGCGTAACGTAACTCTGTCGGACGGCTCCACCATTAGCTTAGCCTAGCACAGATCCTGGAGGTAACCGGCTCCAACTAGCCTACTGCTCCGAGTAAGTGACAAAATAACGGCAACATGTTCCTATTTACATGTTGTGATTTGTATAGTCACAGCGTGTACAAATAACAATGTCACTTGAGACACAGCCATCTTCTAACTGTATACAAACTGGGAACTATATTCATAGAAAGGGAAGCAGTGCTACTTGGGCGGAGTGATACGCTGCAGCTCTGAGCAGAGCTGCAAGCATATCACTCCGCCCAAGTAGCGCTCAGCAGAGCTGCAAGCATATCACTCCGCCCAAGTAGCACTCAGCAGAGCTGCAAGCGTATTACTCCGCCCAAGTAGCACTGCTTCCCTTTCTGAGAATATACAAACCCAAATCAGAAAAAGTTGGGACAGTATGAAAAACACAAATAAAAAAAGAAAGTAGTGATTTCTAAATGTACTTTGACTTGTATTTAATTGCAGACAATGAACACAAAATATTTCATGTTTTGTCTGGTCAACTTAATTTCATTTGTAAATATGCATCCTTTCCTGTCATTCAGACCTGCAACACATTCCAAAAAAGGTTGGGACAGGAGCAATTTAGGGCGAGTAATCGGGTAACTTGGTTAAATAGTGATGTGATTTGAAACGGGTGATGTCAACAGGTGATTGTAATTATGATTTGGTACAAAAGCAGCATCCAAGAAAGGTCTAGTCCTTTAGGAGCAAAGATGGGCCGAGGATCGCCAGTTTGCCAACAAATACGTGAGAAAATTATTGAAATGTTTAAAAACAATGTTCCTCAAAGAAAGATAGGAAGACATTTGCTTATTTCACCTTCAACAGTGCATAACATAATTAAAAGATTCAAGGAATGAGGAGGAATTTCAGTGCGTAAAGGACAAGGGCGCAAGCCTAAGCTGAACAACCGTGATCTCTGATCCCTCAGGCGGCACTGCATCAAGAATCGTCATTCATCTATAAGCGATATCACCACATGGGCTCAGGACTACTTTGCCAAACCTTTGTCAAGTACCACAATACGTAGTTACAGCCACAAATGCCAGTTAAAACTGTACTGTGCCAAAAGGAAGCCCTATGTTAACAGTGTCCAGAAGCGCCGTCGACTTCTCTTGGCTCGGAGGCATCTGGGATGGACCATTACACAGTGGAAACGTGTACTGTGGTCAGATGAATCAGTATTTCAGGTATTTTTTTGGGAGAAATGGACGCCGTGTGCTCCGGACCAAAGAAGAAAAGGATCATCCAGACTGTTACCAGCAACAAGTCCAAAAGCCAGGGTCTGTCATGGTATGGGGTTATGTCAGTGCCCTTGGCAAAGGTAACTTGCACTTCTGTGATGGCACCATTAATGCTGAAAAGTACATAGAGATTTTGGAGCACAATATGCTGCCTTCAAGAAGACATCTTTTCCAGGGACGTCCATGCATATTTCAACAAGATAATGCAAAACCACATTCTGTACACATTACAAAGTCCTGGCTGCGGAGGAAGAGGATACGGGTACTTGACTGGCCTGCCTGCAGTCCCGACCTGTCTCCAATAGAGAATGTGTGGCGCATTTCAAAGCATAAAATGCGACAACAAAGACCCCGTACTGTTGCCCACCTTAAGACTTGTTTGCAGCAAGAGTGGGACAAAGTTACACCTGAAACACTTCATCACTTGGTGTCTTCAGTCCCTAAACATCTTTTAAACGTACAATATGTAACTTTCTGCTGCTAGGGGTCTCTCAACCAAAACAATGGATTGTAAACACAGACTTTTGATGACGTTGGTAAGTTGCGTGGAATTATGGGAGTTGTACTTTTTAATGTTAAACACCTCGCCGATTAGAATGTTCACGTACAAGTTTACCCATTCAAATGTATTCACTTTACGTTTAGTAACGTTTATTCATGTCATTCTAATAACATAGCTGCATTTCCCCCAACATAATTGCATTTTTCTTGATTCGATTTGTATTGGTAGCTGATCAGTTAGCTAGCTAGCTAGTTAGCTAGTGAGCCAGCAAGCTAACGTTAGCCAGCAGCTAAAACACAGTGACTATCACAATATATTTCACGTCACTGTCATCTTTTGGATGGTTTCAACACCAGGGTGGGACGGGGTTTGTTGTAACGCTAGCTAGCTACTCAACGAGCCTGAGAGACAGGTGTGGGTGGGGATTGTCGGGGGAATCTCCCGGGACGGCGAGCCGAGGATGGCCGTTGTGCAGCAGCTGAGCTGCTCCAAGCTGCCCGGAACGATCTCCCCCTTTATTTTCTTTAATCTTAACTATTCATTTTGGTGCTTGTCGGGTTAATTTAGCTAACTGTAACAGAGGGGTGAGAAATTCGGCAGGGAGGAGATTTTCGGCACGAACACCGGTAGCTAGCGCTAACGGAGACGCAGCTAACACTAGCTATGGATGGCCACTGTTGCGACTCAGATCTATGTCTGGGTCTGATATGGTCTGTTTCCCGACGCTTCATTAAACTGCCGTTAGTGTCGTAAGCACCCGGCACTGGAGTTAAGTGCTGTATAGTACTTATACTGTATGGATTGCTGTAATGGTGGCTGTCTGTTGGCTGGCTGTGGGCTAACGGTAACTGGCTATTGCTAGCTACATGTCCCGGCTGTTGTCAGCTGTTATCTCAGGCAGACAGACCGGGTGCTAGCTGGCTAAATTAGCATTAGATTAGTCGTCTTAAATATACAGCTAACGTTAACATTACTGGTAAACTCATTCGTGGGTTAGCCCAGCGCTGCTTTTATCCGTGGTGAAAACAATCATGCTACTAATAACTTTATGAGCGTGTTGAACGATGTGGTAACCCTATAATGTTATCCACCAAGCATTAGCTAGCTAGCATTAAGTTAGCTACTTGTCAACCAACACATTGTAGTAACGTTAAGCTGGATCGATATTGATATGTATCAATAAATAAGATAGCTGCTGTAGTACTGTGTTGCAAAGTGTCATGTTATCAATCACAAAATGATGCTGTGTGGCAGAAAAAGCAGTATTATGGTTAGGAGTATTTCTTTCTGTGACATTGTATGATTTACAATTATGCTCAAACGTATCATCTGGGTGCTGTGTTTTGAAGGAAGTTACGAGTAACTAGAGGGTGAAAGGTTATTTGACGCCACTGACAGGCGACCAGGAAAGAAAGGAAACGTGCTGTGTCTGAAAATAAAATAACAGATTTCTCTGGGTTTGAAGTGTGGTGAAAACATTTGGGAGAGTGTAACTACACATCTCAAAAAAATATATAACATAGGTATGGTCGTTTTTAGACATTTTAATGCAGAAATGTTACATATTGTACCTTTAAGTGTTGTGAAAAGGAATGGCAACATTACAAAGTGGTAAATGCTTTACTGTTCCAACTTTTTTTGAAATGTGTTGCAAGAACCAAAATAGGATTTTTTGTTTTTTTTGAAAAAAAAACCAAAACAATAAAAATCGCGAGGAACACATTAAATTATGTGCTGTTGTATTGTCTGCAATGAAATACAAGTCAAAGTACATTTAGAAATCACTACTTTCTTTTTTTATTTGTGTTTTCCATACTGTCCCAACTTTTTCTGATTTGGGGTTGTAGTTCCCAGTTTGTATACAGTTAGAAGATGTCTGTGTCTCAAGTGACATTGTTATTTGTACACGCTGTGACTATACAAATCACAACATGTAAATAGGAACATGTTGCCGTTATTTTGTCACTTACTCAGAGCAGTAGGATAGTTGGAGCCGGTTACCTCCAGGATCTGTGCTAGGCTAAGCTAATGGTGGAGCCGTCAGAGTTACGACACGCACGTAGATGAGAAGGGTATGTATCGACTTGTCTAACTGTCGGGGTTACGGTGAATAAGCTAATGTCCCAATAAGTCGGCGTGTTCCTTTAAGCAGGGCAAGAGTGGAGTGCCATGCTTTCCCCTGCTGAGATTGTTCAGTACAACAGCATACCAGTATGCCTCGTGTGTGTGTGTGTATATATATATATATATATATATATATATATATATATATATATATATATATATATATATATATATATATATATATATATATATACAATTTTACATATGTCAGTTGACACCTATAATGCTGTACGCCAGAAGAAGTTGTCAAGGTATGCTAGCACAGATTTGATTTTCTGAAACGTTGATGTGAGACGATGCTGGGAAATATGACAGTGGCATATGACACGTGGATAATATGGTGCCAGTGTGTGGGTTTACACAGAAAACAGTGGGTACTGTTGTTTTGACGTGCGTTGTTCCTCTGTGTTTCTTCTTCTGTCTGTACGTGTGTGAGAGAAAGCAGGCTATGTTACATTTTTGACACCACGTGTCAATTAAACACACCTGCAACTTGTAAAGGATGAGGAACAAAGAACAAAAAATGGAAGATAATTTAAATATGTTGGATACAAAGTTGGTGGATATAAATTGAATGCACAAGGTATAAGGAACATCTCTGAATTGTTAAGTTATATCAGTGTTTCCCTGTATTCACCTCATTAGTGTAATTGATGAAGTATCCCACAGACCTGGTTGTGTTAAAAGTGAAACATGTAACATTCTGTACATTGATAAAGCATGTCATCTTTTTTCAAGTGACACAGAAACACTAGAGATTATTGAATACTATGTAAATCGTTCAATGTGCCTTTGATGGCAAATCCACACAAACACTCTGGCGTGGTAGCTAAGCATCAGCATCGACCAAAACAAGAGCTGGGTTGACAGCACTCTGCTGTACCAATGGCATTTATTACCGGCACACATGATGAATGTGCTTACTGTACTTATTCCCATAGAGATATGACAGGAAGAAAGATGTAAGTGAATTAGCTCTTATTTTCTTCTCTCTGTCTGTATTTCTGTCTTTCTCCCTAATTTAAAAGCCAAATCAGGAGTTTGAATGCACAAACTGTGTCTGCCAGTGACATTCTCAAGCCTAATCCTCATTTTAGCCCTGTTTCCTCATCTCTCTCTCTCTCTCTCTCTCTCTCTCTCTCGACTCCTGACTCCAAGTAGAAAACCACACCAAAATCTTTTCTCCCCAAACACATAGATTTATTCAAATGTACCATTTGCATAATTCAGTATTTACATAATTGATTTGCAAGGAAGCGTTTCTTGAGGTGGTGTTATAGACCAAAAGGTCTCATCCTGTAACATTTCAGTCTTTTTTTCTGTTTGACTCTCGCGCGCGCACACGCACACACTGTTGGCAGACCATTGAGGTTTCAAGTCTAAATCAAGCATGAAGAGTTGTCAAGCTGGTGCATCTGGTGACCCATATGGTACAACCACAGCAAACATGATTCAGTTAAGCATAGATAATCAAATATTTTGAGATCCATTAAATTGCTGTGTTTAGAAGGGACATTCATTTCACTGTGCTGTTAAATGATTTGCCCCTTTTCACCTTTAAAATTTTGTAGATGCATGATGTTCTAGTTCTGGTGGCATGCATTGAACATGTAGCTCAACCTTAGCTGCCATTTGTCGTCATGAAATAATAAAATTTTTCTAAAAAATGAATAAATAAATAAAAGCTGATCTTTAGAGACTCCTTTCTCATCTCTGTAAAGCTGGCCAATTACGACAGGAAGTGGGTGTGAATGTCGTAATATCGGTTTTGGAAAGTTACAGAAGTGATCAAAATTATTTGAAGATATGCTGAAGAAGCATACTGGCTGATTTAGTAGGAGGGAAGAGAGCAGGTCTTTAATGTATGTCTTAGACTATGACGTGAGGAAAATGGAGGGTCATTTTGGCGGTTGAGTAGACGGCCCGATCTGCCGGCGATTTGATTTTGCCCTGCAGCTCAGGCTGGAAACCTGTACACAATGTTGTAATGTAACAAAGTACAAATACTTAGTTACTGTACTTAAGTAGAATTTCACATATCTGTACTTTACATCGTTATTTATATTATTGGAAACTTTCACTTTTACTCCACTACTTTTCCTCAATAAAATGTACACTTTTACTCCACTACATTTCCCCTCAGCATCTTCGTTTCTCGTTACTTACAAGAAATGTTTTCTTATGTTGGAGTGAACAAAAACTTAAAATTCTGTTTCTGTTTTTCTCTTTGTTGATGTCAGACTTTGAATTTGATGTTTAAGAAGGTGTGGAAACCCTGAATAGTATGCTTTACTATAAGGAAGCCACAATAAAGTTCATTATCAAAGTTTTTCTGTATTTTTACTTCTAATAGTTAAGTAATATCCTAAAATTACTTTTGATACTCAAGTACAGTAAATATCAGATACTTTAAGACTTTTACTAAAGTAATATTCTAAAAGGTGACTTTAACTTCAAACAAAGTCATTTTTTGGTAGGATACTTGTACTTTTACTCAAGTTATTGCTTTCAAGTACTTTATACAAGACTGCCTGTACATTATTCCATCCTGCTTCCGTTACAAATTTGCGGGGACCAATCACAAACTGCCTTATCCACTTGGCGCTCTGTAGGCGGGTTTAACACGATGACGATAGAGAAGCGACCAAGCAGCTTTTTGATACATTCAACGTGGCGGGCACCGAAGCGCAGCAACCCGTTGATGCCGCTGTCGCTGCTGCGTCACCCTGATCCTTTGGTCTGATTGGTTGAAGGACTATCCAATTGCGTACAGAGTCATTTGAACTATGCCTGTTGATCATATCTTGTGCAGAGAAAATACAGAGCAGACTCCCCAGACTAATGTTCAAGCTTAAAAGATTGAGCTTGGTCTGGACTAGCAATTGAGGGGTGATTGTTATTGTAAGCATAATTTGATGATAGTACTCTGCTGGGTCCACTATCCATGTAACTTTCACTAGTAATTTTACTGGCAGTGTAGAATGAGGGATACATGTTGTTGCTATGTTTACCTGCTGTTTAATATGTCCACGGCATATCCATATGTGATGTTTATAGACACTTACAAGCCATTTAGTCTGTGGTCTTATTTATGTTTACTGAGGGATCACAATTGACTTGATTTAATAATGCATTAATGCTACATGGTAAGAGCTTTATCTTGGTAAAAATCTTGGGGAATATATGAGCCTTAGTCTATTTGGAATACTTTCCTGGTCGTGTTTTTGCTAGCTCAGTTGATCCAGACTCTTAATGTGCAGATTGAGGCTGCTGACTGTTGGTCACCAGGGAGCACAGAGCCACAAAACAACAATGAGTGGGTGTACCTGAAATGCCATTGTCTGTTATGGCCCATGGACTGCACCAAACTGCTTGGGTGTGTGTTTGTCTGCATCTGTATTGCAACAAGCCGCTTCACCTCTTCAAAAGTCTATCACCTATGGAAATGGGACCTCCACACTTCTGTGAGCACTCTGTGGTGGTCCACACACACACACACACACACACACACACACACACACACACACACACACACACACACACACACACACACACACACACACACACACACACACACACACACACACACATTCAGTTTAGGGCCTGCCACCAAAGAGCAGGGAGGTTAAACAGATGGCATCGGTTGTATCCGTTACGAAATTACCCAACACACACACGCATTCTGCAGCAACTGGCTTTGTGAGTTCACCTCATTTAACTGAATGGTGTTTTTATGAGGCATGGCAACATTAGAGCCACCCACTGCTCTAATCTGGCCCTTTCTGTTTTGTTTCTAATGCTGGACTGGGAGCATTTGGTTTGAGTGGGCAAGTCTAGACACATCCAAATACGGTGTTTGTCTGTGTTATATACTTGAACTGAACATTGTTTGATTTGGTAATAGAAGTGTTGTAATATATAGTAGTGTAGCATATATACACTCACCTAAATGATTATTAGGACACCTGTAAGATTTCTCATTAATGCAATTATCTAAACAACCAATGACATGGCAGCTGTTTCAATGCATTTAGGGGTGTCGTCCAGATCTAGACAATCTCCTGAACTCCAAACTGAATGTCAAAATAGGAAAGAAAGGTGATCTAAGCAACTTTGAGCGTGGCATGGTTGTTGGTGCCAGACAGGCTGGTTTGAGTATTTCACTGGGATTTACTGGAAAAATTACATTTAATTATTACTGATTTCAAATGTTTGGTTTTCATTGTGTTGGTGGGTTTCTGGATTTTTGTGAAAGCAATACTTTAACTTAATTTTCATTCAATGCTAGGCTCTCTTGAGACTGAGCTTTATCCCTGTATGAGGTACAAGCTCAGTAACTCATCTCATCATTCATCTGTTGCTTTTCAGCTAAGTGGTCAATGCATGAATTAGTTAAACAACCACAACCAACTTTTTATTGCATGGATTTCCTGTCAAAATCAGGAAATTATGGATTAAAACCTATTCTCTTCTCTTCTCTTGGTATTATTCAACATGTGTCAGTTAGTGTTAACATACATATTTTACAAATACTGGTTTCTGAACAACAATCAAGGAACTTATCTCAGTTCAAGGCAATGTAGAGAAGACAGATGGGTGGACAGGGCAGGGGGTGTGGATGGAAGGCTGACATGCAGAGAGGATCATGTGCCAGACTCAGACCAACAACATCTTGAATATGTGGAAAACTATTTGAACTGCCTGTGCCAACAGGATAACCAATTTAATGATTAATGAGGAGATTTTCATATGTTGTTTCACAACCATAGCAAACTAAAAAGGCAGTGGTTGCCTAAAGGTTAAAGGAGCGATCTTGGGACCGGGAGGTTGCTGGTTCAATCCCCAGACCGACAGGATACAATCTGGGTGGGGAAAGTGAAAGAGCATTGCTTGTCCCTCCCTCATTACCACCACTGAGGTGCCCTTGAGCAAGGCCTTTAACCCCAACCGCTTCAGTGGAGCTGCTCAGTGGCCATCGGATCAGACTGTGGTTGTACTGGGCAGCTTCCAGGTATGAATGTGTAATTGTGTGAATGTGACAGGTCGTTGTTCTTAATCGACTTACCTGGATAAATAAAGGTTAAAAAAAACTAGTAAGCTACTTGGTTACAGAATGCATATTGGGACAAATTGGATGTGTTATGGAACTGTTGGAGGCCAAAATGACATCTCTCACGACATCCAACATCTGGCAAATTGGGTTCTATAACAAAACAAGTAGTCCTCAGCCTAACGTGCAACTTGTACATAATGGTGTTGATTACTCTTTGACTTGCTGTATTAAACTTGTTCCCTTTATATCACTTTCTTCTACTGTTATCGCTTTCTCTCTGCTGCCTGTTCTCTCATTTTCCTCCTCATTCCTGACTATTTATCTTTACTTCACCTCCCTTCTTATTTTCCTTATACCTGTCTTTTGTCCTTTCCTCTCTTTGTCTCTATCATCTCTATTCCCACCCTGTGCCTTCCTTATACCCTCTACCGTCTCACTAACCCCTACTCCTATTCTTCCTCCTAGCCAGCAGATTTGGATGCCTGGGTAAGCAACACTACCATTGCTTTTTTACACTTGTTTTTTCTTCTCTCCTCTTCCTTTCGCTCTATCCTTCACTCTCTCTCTTCTCTATTCAAATGTCATGTTTTCATTGTGCATTAAAGCGAGGCTGCTTCAGCCACCCTTCCACACAACAACACTTTGGGAGGTATTCAGCTAGAAAATTACACATCATCTGTGCTGCTAGCAGAGGTGATTTTACACACTTACACACACAGCCCTTAAGCATCAAACAGCCACTGCAGAAAGAAATAGTGCAGTAGGCACAGTATAGGGATTTACAGATATGCTCTTTGGGGATGCATGTGCCTATTAAGTTAGGATAAGATTAGATTGGATTACAATAAATGTAATGGCAATCTGCGTGTAAATAGGTGTGTCTACACGCCTGTATTCATCATATCAGCAAAGCACAGAAGAGGAGTAGATCATCCATAGAAGATGGTGTTGCTCCATCTGATCTATATCACACTCACTAATGCACAACTCGGGTACAGCAATCTGTCACCATTACACCATGGCATAACACTCACACGTGTGTGTGTGTGTGTGTGTGTGTGTGTGTGTGTGTGTGTGTGTGTGTGTGTGTGTGTGTGTGTGTAATGCACACTGTCTATTTCAATGCTACATCAATCCATGCCCCCTTGCTGCCTGTTTGTACAAAACCCCCAGCTTCATTGTGTTCATGCACTAGGGGTGTCACGATTCTCAAAATCCTCGATTCGATTAAATTTTGTCGATAAAAATTGTTTTTAAAGCACAGGTTGCTATGCCATTTTTAGACTAGACTTGTATGTAATATACTATCTGACCTTTGTTCGCAATGTACCACATTACATTGTCAAATTTAAAACATGTCTTAACAACATGATGTAACAATAACATATCTTCAGTCAATTGGAAACTTGACAATTTGTCAATAAAGTAAAAAGATAAAAAAAAAAAGTTGACCGACAATCCTGAGGGCACCACATCATAGACCTAAATAGAAATGGACCGAGTGACTCCGTGGTTTTTGATGGAGACCAGTGAAGTCTATTAGAAGCACTTTTCCGGTGATAGCCGAGTGTTACTGCACAGCTGCAAACTGAGCTTGCCGACGTAGATGTGACGTGAGCAACGTGTCTGAAAGTTGTAAGTCTTCTGGTAGCTGTGCCAAGAGAAATCTCAATCATTCCCAATCTTGCAGAGACAGAGAGCGTAGGTATATGTAAGGAGATAACATAGGCACAGGCTAATTATTGCTAACTAAAATGCTAGTTAACATTAGCAATTAAACTTAAACGGCTAATGTAAGTCGAAACTGCCTGCAAGCTTCTCCTGTACTATACGGTAATTCCATTACTATGTGACAGTAAGTCGCGTGGTTATGACACAATCGTTAGCCTATTTTTACAAAAACGTCTGCTACGGAGCCATAACGTGAGATACAAGGTAATGGAGCCTTTTATACATTGTCGTGTTTCTTTAGAAATAAACAGTGGTCAAATAAAGTCTTTAAACGCGTCAGATGTAAAGTTATTGGCTGTCAAAGGAATGCTCACGGGGGTGATGGCTTATTAGCATCAAAATGGCGCCACAGGAGGCTTCACTCTGGAGAGAAGCTTGCCCCCTTGCACCACACGGAGTTTGGTGTTAAAGCCCCCAACGTCGTCTTCCAGGCAGCGCTGCCTGGAAGGCACTAGGATTAGGCAATGGTTATGGTTGAAGACAACAGTTGCTGCGCTGCCTTGAAGGCAAAGTTGAGGGCTTAAAACACCATCGAGCCAGAAGACAGAGCTGAGAGCGATAGCAAATAAGGCGACTCGGGCAGTCGCCGACTTGTTGCTCTCTCTAATATAACCAACATAAGCTGCTTTGTTTAGGGGGTAAAATGTGCATGCAGGCAGAAATTCAACCGTGCGGTTTTGTTGGGATAAAGCTATAAGCAGAAGGAATCTCCACTAGCTGCTAGGCTAATGTGCAATGGTAAACACACAGAATATGGTACACACACATGAGCTTGCAAACTGTGGCTTTTTTGACGACAACGCGAACGTTGTCAACATAAAATCCAAAATACTTCCACACTTTCACACACTTCAGCTCAAGTTATGTCAATGTGTCTCCAGCATCTGCAGTTGCCATGCTATCGTTTGACTGGCTGTAGCTAAGTTAGAGGAGTTTGACTGACTCGCAACACTTCAACACGTGTGTGTTTTTTCGCTTGACAAGCCGACCGGATGTGACATGGGGGCGTTGCCGTATCGACGATTCCATTTTTGTATTCGATATTCAAGATTGTTACTTAATTTTGATTTATCGCGATTTAAAATCGAAATCGTGACACCCTTATCATGCACCATATAATGTTTATACTGCTGTAGCTCTGTTTCACTCATTACCCTTATTGGTTAGAAACTATAGGCTATGTGTTCATGAGTGGCCAAGCACTGATTGATCATCATTTTAATATGCAGGCACACATATGTAAACCTCTCTCTCCATCGCCTTACTCATGTTACACCTTCTAGTAAAACTTTCCTCAAAAATGAATCTTCTATTTTAAACCCCCTAGTGCATGTACATTTCTAAAGCTGAACTGGCAACTTGTTTTCACAGTGTATCTTTTTGACGTCTGCCTCCTATCTTTCTCTACTTGCATGCTGCTACGCCATAGCCTTAACTACGGGTCTTCCTACAGCCATCTGCCATCTTGCCTGTCAAAGCTTGGCTCAGCGGGCATATTAAATCCTTTCACCTCCACCTAACGCCAGCATCGCCCTGTCAGGCCGTGCCGCCGGTGTACCAGTCACATGCCACCAGAGTAGTTTTGTAAGTTCTGTTAGATTAGATGGACCCGCTAGTAAATGCCATTCTTTTGTTTTTTACTTTGTGGTGTAAATGTGGTGTACTTCATATTATTAAAGATTTCAATCAAGCATCATATAATTGTGATATATTCATAGAGTGGATGTATGAGGTAACAAATCTTTGCATAAAAATAATGCATTGAAAAACATGAACTTGCAATTTAATGCTTTAAACACACACACTGCAAGGGTATTATTCCTTTTTACAGTGATCTCCTAAAATGTCTGTGCTGTCAATCTGTTTTTAGAATAAACTATTTGATGTTGTGTCTGCTCACTGGTAGAGAAAAGCTCTATCTAATGTCCCCTGTATCTTAGCTTGCATTTAGCTTGCATTTGGTAAAAAAATGGTACATGTGTGTACTGTAATTTACATAAGCGGGTGTGTGGCAGTGCATCTGCTGATACAGTGGTTACATTTTACTGGATCATGAAGTAGAGATGATTTATACTTTGAACTATACAATATATCAATGGTGAGGTGTGTATTCCATCAATTTGTTTTTAGAGAACACTACTGTATTATAGTCACGTTTTCTGAGTCTCTTGGGCAGTGAAAGCAACCGGTCGCCTCGTTTCTTCTCCCCCTAGCATTTACCTTTGGCTGCTATCACGTGTGTGGCGTGCTCATAAGCAAAGAAGTGAATGTGATGTTTTAGGCCATTATTTTCAGTAATTCTACCCACTTAGTAACTATGTCAATTTAAAAATGAAGAATGAAATATGATAATTAGTACCTGGATTGATTTCGTACTCCACCTTATTTGCCATGCAGTCCGAATTGAGTATTTACGCAAGCCTACACAGGTCTTCTACAACAGCTGTTTTTCATAATTTGCCATACTAAAAAAAATGTTTTTATTGCTTTGCTTCCTTAATGATTTTCTTTTTTAATTTTCCTATTTTCTTCTTCTACTCTCTCTTTCTCTTTCTCAGGCCAAACAACTGAGGAGGAAAGATAAGGAACTGACCAGCATATCCAGCTTCTATAAAGAGCAACTAGAAATACTGGAGAAAAAGGTAAGGACCATTTTGCATCTTATAAACACCATTTAAAGGAAATGGCCCGAACTCATTGGAAATGCTTTTTTCTATAAACATGTTTCCTTAAACATGTCCATTAGTTGCATTGCATTAATTACATTCCAAGATGTTTGATCACAATCTTTTTTTTCTTTGGAGGTCTTTTTGGTGGGAGCTTAGAGCGAGATACTAGCACTTTTAGCACTCCTCGTTAGTGAGGAGACCTCACTAACGAGATAAAAACGTCCCTTTGGCTTTCTCTGAAAAGAAGTCTACACACATCAGGAATATCAAAACAAGTCTTAACGTGACATATGGGCTGGGCGATATGGCCCAGCCATGACGATTTTATTTTTTTTAATTCGATTTACGATTTTTCCGATTTTTTCCCCCTACTTATTAAGGAAAGCAATAAGTACAAACGGCAGACAACTTACCGTCTTCTCCACGGTGTATATGGGTACTATGTCTTTGGCTATGTGCAAAGTGACCGCTTCGGTGATTGTTCTTCACCGTGTCCCTTTCCTGTCATATGCGGTGCCTTGTGCAAAGGTTTCGGCTACAGTTAGCTGTTTTTTAGCTAAGGTTTGTTGGTCACTGCAGTTTTTTTTTCGTCCAGGCATTTTTCATATTCGGCTGGATGTCTCTGTTTGTGGTGCTGCTTCCTTTGCCTGCGATGGGCTTTAGGCAAATGTTGCAGCGCGGGATTTGCTGCTCCACGTCTGTCGCAGCAAACCCATACCAGTTCCAAACAACAGATGATTTTATTCCTTTCTTGGGAACAAACTTCCCACTCTCACCGGTAGCCATGTTGTCACTTGCTGTTGCTCTTTCGTGTGTGCTATGATGTTGTTGTTGTCGCTAGCCATACCGCTATGTGAAACTAACGCTACGGAAGCTCCGGAGAGCCAAAAATGCGCCATTACACAAAAACTCGATTTACTTATTTTTTAAATCGCCCGCAACAAAAAATTCGAATTAATTCATTTAATCAATTTTTCGCCCAGGCCTACTCCTCGGAGAATAAAATCTCGTTGAGACGCAAGACACTTCCCTATCTTGGAAATGTCAAGCCCACATGCCACTGTCAAAATGTAAATGTAAATGAATTGAAAGTTTCAGCAGGCAGATGAGAGTCACCACTCACTGTTGATGGACCAGCACTCAAGAGAGGTTTCACAGTGCTCACTCTCGGAGAGCTTCAGTTGTCTAATCAAATGTACCATGCTTTTCTCATCACTATGTCCTTTTGCCAGCAACCCCGTGGTCTTTTGGAAAGAAAATGGGGGAAAAAATAAAAGCAGTTTGTTGGGTGCTTTTAAGAAATTATGACCTGTGTTCCCTTCATCTGAGCACTGATGTGTCGTTGATATTTTGTACCCTGTAAAAGCCACAAGCACAGTGGTTTGATAAATGTTTCTTGCTTACAGAGTAAACTTGGGCAAATTTGTTAAAAGACTTTGTGAGAAACAAGATTGGTAGTGTTGTATGATTTTAGGGCAGGAAAAAACTGCGTTATGCTTTTAGGGATGGACAGAGGTTAGAAGAAAGGAAGAAGAGTAAAATTACAGAGTGAGTGAAGTAACACACAGAAAAACCCAGATGACAGGCACACATCAAGAATGTAAGACGTAGAAGAAATACTGCACAAATATTAAAATTTGTATTAAGGATACACTGACAGGGTGAAGATTTACAAATAGACCCACATAAGCCCCTGGAACTAGGAAGCTTCTGAGGAACTCGTTGCGTTTCGACTGCAACCTTATTTTCGGATGTATTCTCAGCGGTTTTCATCTAAAGGACACGAAGCAGGCAGGCACACTGGACTGCTGGCTGCAGAGTGTGCTTACCCCTGTGACCACCAGCAGCCCTCATCCTGTCATGTTGCTTTATACGTCAGCGGAAAACACAGCCAATAGTTGGCTGAAGGAACCTTCTAGTTCCTTCAAAATAGGTCTGGGGAATTAAAAGACCTCAGAACTGCAGTTGAAATGCAGCTATACAATCTCACACTCCCCCCCCCCCATACAGTATTCAGTAGACAGTCTTTGGGACTTGACTCTCCCTCTCCCCAGCTCTCCCTCCGTCCGGCAGGGCCCATCAGGCAGACAGGGGACCTTATCTAGTCCCTGGCACTCGCCTCCTTAAGGCCTCTGAGAAAACCTTTTACATAGCCAAGTTAAATGGAAGGGCCCCTGCACACCGTGCGGCAAGCAGCACATGCTGCAATGCTTGAAGGAGGAGACTGATTGGCAGAAGAGTGGAGGATGCTCTATCTTTCTCCGCTCGCCGCCACAGTCGTTTTTTCTATTGCTTTTTTTCACCCCTCACTTGCTCGCAGCTGACCTGCATGCGGATGAGGGGGTGAAAAAGACGGGGACTGAGAGCAAGAGATAAAGAGGCTATATGGACTGTGCATTAAACAGTCCATCCTGAGCCAGCGCCCTGAGCCGGCGTCCATTTCCTTCCTTCTCTTCCTTCATTTTCCAATCTAGCACTTCATTCATTGAGGCCTCCTTTCATGCCCCCTTTCCTTTACCCTGCCTATTTTTCTTTACTTTTACACTCTCATACCTGTGGCAAATACCAGTTGAGCTGAAATAAATGGCCACTTAAAAGTTGAATTGTGACTGACACAGGTCATAAACATAAATGCAAAACACATTAACACATTTAAACAGTAACACGTCTCGTGTTTCACATAAATTAGGATCCAAGCATGTGAAGACAGCTTTACATTGCTCTGTCACCATCAGTATTGTATTAGATCTTGTTAATGCAAAGCAGAGATGTATAGGTGTTGAATGACATTATCTTTGTGTGAATATCAGTCTATGCTTTTATTCTTTAAAAAATGAGGTCTGAGCTTTTCCATACTACAAAAACACACATGCACAAACACTCATGCTCAAGCAATTGCTCTGATATGTTGATGATCTGAGGCAAAGATTTAAGCCAAAGGCAAGAGCCACCAGATTAGAAGGAGAATCCACAGATAATTGGTGTGTGATCTTCCTCTGAATCAACATTTTACTCAGGCTTAGCAGCAGTCCCTTCTGTGTGTGTGTGTGTGTGTGTGTGTGTGTGTGTGTGTTTATTGTGACAGGTTTGTGTGTATGCTGTCACTTCAGAGGTAATTGTGATAGAGTGGTCCAGTCCACTGCACAGCTTTGCATTCCCTCTCTTCCACACACATACAAGTTGACACACTAAAAGACATCCCAAGACTGAAAGTGAAACACCCCCCAAACATACCAGTACATCCTCTACTTCTCCTCACTGCCAATCCTTTCCTCTTCGTTCATTTATGTATGCCTCCCTAATCTCTTCCCAGTGTGCAGGTGGAGTCTCCCTGTGGCAACATACCCTGGGACTTTGTAAACAAGTCTCAGTTTAAAAATGCACCTCTTTTAATCCCTCCCCCCTCCATGGTCGACTGCTGCCTCCAAAAGAAAAAATGAATCCCCCTTCGTTCAAGCGTGGAGCGTGAAACAACCCCTCCCTCAAAATCCTGACATCAGCCCATCTCAATCCACAGCTGCTGGAGGGTGTTCAGACGAGTGTGCATGCAAGGATCATCTGAACATAAGTATTCACATACAAACACAGATTTAGTCACACACCTGCATGTATGCAAGCTTACACACACGCAGCACACATGCACCCACACTAATCCCCTCCATGAGTTTTTCCAACACCCCCAAAACCTTGCTTTCCCCCCATTGAGGGTTATCATCCCCCCCCTTTCTGTCTCTCCACATTGGGCTTTTGTCCCCATGGGTGCAAATGACTGGGAAGAGCTCAGAGTGTGTGTGTGCCAGTGATAGTGCTGCCACTTCTCTGGTGTCATGAGAGCTGAGCAGGGGCTGTTGCTCTGGGTCTGTTCTGTCAACAGACACAAAAAAACATTGAAACGCACAAAAGCTACGCACAGCCTTACAGTTCCTCAATATTTTTACTAGATAAGCTGTACCTGTCAGTCCAAACTCTACATTCACACTTCCTGTCTCCTCTTTTTCCCCATATTTCCCGTTCTATTATGGCTTTTTTCCGCTGCTAGTACCAGCTCTACTCAGCTCGGCTCAGCCACGTTGCCCCGTCCTCCTTTTTCCATTGCAGATTAGTACCGCCTCATGCGTGAAGCGAGCGTGGCTTGTTGTCATAGCGCCGCTGCAGGAAACTGCCGTGACCTAACGCAACACACACAGAACGTCGAAGGTGTGTTGTTGTTTCCACAGCCAGAAGACACATTTTGTTTCAAATGAAGCTGGAGGCAGCAAAAAAAACAAAACACAGCTGGCTAAACTATTTAAAAATGATGGCTTTGTTCAGGACACCCCTGTCTGTCGCTTTCACGTCACCTTTTGGTATCGGCTCAGCTCACTTGGAACCTCGACGGAGGTGGTACTAAAAAAAAGTACCTGTTAGCAGGTACCAGTGACAGGATAGTGTTGAAATGGGGGAGAAGGAGAGAGGGGTATGACATGCAACAAAGGTCCCAAGGCCAGAATCGAACCCAGGAAGTTGCGATTGAATGGCTGTAACCACTCAGCTACCAAGGTGCTTCGATTTCATAATTTTTGTGGATGAGTGCTAACCTTACACACCAGATGGATTTTTTTGTTTGATTGACAATGCCCAAAAGAGTTTCTTTGCTTTTTTTCCTCGTTTCTTTTCTCTCCTCCTTGCTTTTTGTAATTCGACAATCCTCTTGATATGCTGTTTTTCTGTAATTTTACAATCCTCTTGACAACTTACTAAAAATACTTAAAGCAGACATATTATGCTCATTTTCAGGTTCATAATTGTATTTTGAGGTTGTACCAGAATAGGTTTACATGGTTTAATTTAAAAAAAAAAAAAACACCATATTTTTGTTGTACTGCACATTGCTGCAGCTCCTCTTTTCAGCTCTGTTCAGGTCTCTGTTTTAGCTGGAGAGTGAGACATCTCTTTTTATTTTACCGTCTTTGTTGGCAGTCACACATGCGCAGTAGCTAGGTAAGGATCATATCACCCAGCTAGGATTAGCCGGGAGACTTCTTCTAAACGAGGGCGCACTTCCAATGTAGCGTGGAATACTTGCAGAACAGGGACATGTAAATAGTTCTTTTGTAGATTATGGTGAACTTGAGTGTGTTTTAGGTAGCATGCTAGTGTTAGCCACCTTGTCTCGGCTACTCACGTAAAAAGCCGTGCAGATTTTGAATAGCTCACCCGGAGACTGAAGGCAGGACACATTCAGAAACCTGTATCTCACTCAAAACAGCATGGATGTTTTTTTTTTCCAAGTTTGTATGCGTGTGGACGCACCAGAGACACAAAATAACACCCCAAATCCCAGAAAAAAGTGATTTTTAATCTTTAATTTAATAATATGGGCACTTTAAGTATATATTGCCATTTTGTGTTGTACTTAGCTGTACTTATGATTTTGCTTTATTGACTAATTATGGCCTAGATGCAGCATTTTGTACAATGTGTTCTATGTTACGTATATTTGTAGTGGTATGCCCCTAGAGGCCAGGTAAAACAAATCATGCTCTCACCTGTGCACGGTCTGCAAATTATAATCACTTTGTCTTTTTGTGTCACTACACCGACCAATTCCTTGTGTACTACATTCCCTCCTCTAGCTAACTCTCTCTTGGCATTGGAAGGGTGCAAACTAGGAAAAGGAGTGGGAAGCAAGAGCTAGAAACGAGATGACCACCATGCTTCCCACCATGCTATCATTGCAAAATGTGTTCATTTGTTTATCTTCATCCAAGTCATAGGCACTATATCATAGGGGTGTAAGAAAAAATCTATACACTTGAGTACCGCAATATTTTTTAATTTGCAATACTGTATCGATTTTCAAAAATGCAATATTGTTTTTTTTTTTTTTTTTTTTTTAAGTTTACGTGCAAAAATATTCATGTAAGACAGTGGTTCACGTTTATGTTGTGTTTAAACCCCCTACCGCTAGATGGCTATGCTGAGATGCACCACTAGTGTCCTAGCAGTGCCTGACTCTTTGCTAGAAGCTAACAACATAGCTATGGCTGAACTTTGGCCTACTTTAGCATATACAAATTTGCTCACTAAGAACCTGTGAACCACAATCCCAAACTGGCAGTTTGATTTTCTGTGTACTGAATTGTTTAGCTAAAGTAAACTTTTATGCACATCATGTCTTTTTTTAAATATTAGTTTTTCTAAAATTATGCTTTAAAAAAATTCCAATATATCGCCTTACGCACAGTATGGAAACCATCTACTTGCAGCTTGGTGCCATACTCACTATGTCCTGAATAATCTGAGGCACCCTTAGCTTTAACACCCTGTGGAGCCTTATTTTTTATCTTGGCGAGAACAATGAAAGTCCCACAAGGCGACTTCAGACTTTCAAGTCAACTCTCTGCAGAGTGTATTCACTGAGCCCTTGACTTGAGGCTAAGACGCTAACATGTGGCTAACTTCTTACCACATATTCCCAGGGAGCCAGCCAAAGTATCAGCTAACTCCCCTTCAACAAGAAATGAGACTTACTGTGTCTTTAATGTCCGTGAATCCAGGGCTTGGTTTCTAGCACTTTGAAATGAAGGTATTTATTGGTAATGTGTAAGTCTTAGTAGATTAATAAACCACCTGAGCAGGGGTCCTGATGTCTTTTATTCTAAAGGTGAAGGATGCTGCGATTAATTACTCTTTCAGTCCTTGGAGCTGCAGTCTAGGTATGGTATTTAAACCTAGTCCAAATATTAGCAAAAGGGAGACTTAGCAACAAGAGAAGTATAATTCTGAGTTGGATCTTGGGCAATCTAATATAACACAACCAGAAAACATAACTGGAAGGGATAAAGTCTTCTACCTAGGGATATTTGGCGGTAATCTGTACACATTGGACGCATTAATCAATTTCTTTCTATAATACATTTTCTTTAGCTTGGTTCCAGATCACAGAATTGTCACTCATTTTATTTTTGTGATTAAAATAGCTGTTGTGCTAATTGTCTGTCTGTTTCCGAGCGAATCCGAACTTTGTAGGCAGAATTAAGAATGTCGTCTTCCAGCACCAAAGCCACAAAAATGGCAACAAACATGGCAAAGTGTGGATGATATCACCAAAGTGATATAGGTTTTTGTAAATCCACTTACAGAAATAACAACTCTTAATTTGGCATATTTCTTCAGTCAACTGCAGCAGTTTCCCTGATGACTGAAATTGAAATTGACTGTGCGGCTACTTAAACACTACTGATTGGATTAGGGCAACATATCCTCTCCTCATACTAGACGTATGATTTATATTTTACTGTCTTCTCTTTAAAGAACAGGAAAGAAAAGGATAGAGGGACAGATTATTACATTGTAGTGAATACTAGCAGATAGGATTAAGGAAAAAGATGCCTTTGACATTACTGGAGTCTTTTCCAACACCAGACATTCAAAGCAGGGGAAGCATGTCTGCAGATCAGCGTGAAATAATGAGATATGAAATTGACTAGGGGGCACTGGAGGAGTAGGGGATTGTGGAGGAGGTTTGTGTTTGATCCCATCTTTTCCCTGCTCAGTCACTTCAATTATCTTCCTCTCCTATCACCCCATCTATTGGGAATATAGGGAATAATTAAGTAAAATCGCGAGCGCTGGGGTTATTGGTTTAAAATGGTGATTACTGCGCAGTGAATGTGTATGAGAGAGTGGCCACAGAGATTTGCTTTGTGTTTGAGGCATTCTAGAAAAACTGTATTTCATATATTGTGATACAAAGTATAAAAGGTGGTCATTCATATTAATGATTTTAAACATATTCTAAGCACTGTGGCTCGAAATACAGCACACCTTATACATTTTATAAAACTACTTATACTCTTGACGTCTTGCTAGTCAGTGCAGCTCTGATCACGATGCAGTGTAGATAACACTGTGACCACTGATTACTCCAGTAGAGGTGTGCTGTATATGAGGCTCCAGCTGTGTAGCAATTGCTGTTTAAATGCCACTGTTCCGCGCAAGAAATAAAACATTATGGAGTACGAACAGTCCATCAGCATTCAGATTTGTAAGCAGCGCTGTAAAATTCAATGCTCGCTAATTTAACAAATGTGATATTTGGGATAGTACTTTATGTATTTTGCTTATCGTCATTGGCTTATTAGAGCTTGAGTTGAAGCTAAAACTATTTTTGAAACTGTAATATTATGTAGATAATGCAAGTAGTTAAGCTCTTATTCATGGGACTTGATTTGAGTAGGCCTACTAAGTCGTTCTTGTTTTCTTTGTTTGTAAATTATATGACGTACAAATTTGATAATGTTAAATCCATAATTAAAAGCAGCATATACCTAATCAGCCTACTTGATATTCAAAAGTGTAGTGGCATTTTTTTCAGAGCTGTATAATACCACATAATTGATTCTCACCTTTCTTTCTCTCTTTGTCTCCAGAATGTTGACAACTACAAGCAGATGGCTGAACAGTACAACGAGGCAGCTACTAAAGCTGAGGCCTACATCCGGTAAATAATGGGAATTACTTTGCAACACCATTTTCTGTGGATTGAGTCATTCAGTATACTCATAACATTGTTGCTCCTTACTGCTTCAGTACTGTTATATTTTAATGAGCCTATCCTAGGCTAAAGCAGTTTGCTGAATACACTTGTAAGTAATCTATTAGTTTTCTCTGGGCTAACTGCATATCTACATTCATGGCAGACATTGCTTGCCAAATTAGAAGAAAGAAAACCTTAGTACAGTGGATGACGGAGAGAGAGAGCAGCTCTGGTTAGCAGGCTGTCCAAACAGTTGTCAGAAAGCAGATGTGGGCAGAGACCTGAGTGTGAAGGCTGGTTGCAATGTAAGTATGCTGTTAATGTGAACCCCACACCTCCTGTAGCTGCCTGACAGTCAAAGCATTCATTTCCACACATGCAGTGGTAAGGCTGAGCGATAATTTACTATTATCACTTTTAGTCTCACATATAATAGTATTGTGACAAAATACTTTTTTATAAATCATATTAACATATCATGGCTCGACATTTTCCTATTTAGATAAATGATACGTTAAATACTTCTGACATCTGTTGCTGCTCAGTGTTTAAATACTTGAGAATATTTTTTATCCACTAAAAAAGTAATTCAAACCATATGATAAACAGTTTTGAGTTTTCATCATGTCATTTTGTCATAACATGCATATTATAACAACTAGATACTGCTGTGATAATTATTGAGGCACTTCTATTCTATTAGCTGTTAGGTGGCCTCTTCAAGTATATTAATTCTCTACTAGGTGCATTATATGTAGGGCTGGGCGATATGGCCTAAAAATAAAAGCTCCGATTTTATTTTATTTTTATTCGATTTACGATTTTTTTCCGATTTTCCCCCCTACTTATTAAGGAAAGCGTAAAAGGAAAAAGTACAAACGGCAGACAACTTACCGTCTTCTCCACGGTGTATATGGGTACTATGTCTTTGGCTATGTGCAAAGCGACCGCTTCGGTGATTGTTCTTCACCGTGTCCCTTTCCTGTCATATGCGGTGCCTTGTGCAAAGGTTTCGGCTACAGTTAGCTGTTTTTTAGCTAAGGTTTGTTGGTCACTGCGGGGTTTTTTTCGTCTCTGCATTTTTCATATTCGGCTGGATGTCTCTGTTTGTGGTGCTGCTTCCTTTGCCTGCGATGGGCTTTAGGCAAATGTTGCAGCGCGGGATTTGCTGCTCCACATCTGTCGCAGCAAACCCATACCAGTTCCAAACAACAGATGATTTTATTCCTTTCTTGGGAACAAACTTCCCACTCTCACCGGTAGCCATGTTGTCACTTGCTGTTGCTCTTTCGTGTGTGCTATGATGTTGTTGTTGTCGCTAGCCATACCGCTATGTGAAACTAACGCTACGGAAGCTCCGGAGAGCCAAAAATGCGCCATTACACAAAAACTCGATTTACTTATTTTTTAAATCGCCCGCAACAAAAAATTCAAATTAATTCATATAATCGATTTTTCTCCCAGGCATAATTATATGTTGACCCATCTTAACATGTGTAACATGTTTTTGCATTATTTCTGAGAATGACACTATAATTAATAATAAAATAAAAGCCATTAACATCCCTGCCTTTATTTTTTTATAATCATGCACCTCAATATTATCTTTTGTCTTGTATCTGTTACCAGCATTGTAATCATGCCAATACATTATGAACGACTTTGTCCTTTTAAATGGCCCCATTCTACTGGTAGGAAATAGAAACAGCAGGATGTCACAAGAACCTATGTGAATCCAATTTAGTCAGAGAGTTATTAATTTCCCCTTTTGCTGTGTGCATCACAATGATTATCGCAAAACTGATGAAAGATGGCCAATTCTTGTGAACGCAATATCTCAGGAACACCTCAAGGGAATTTCTTCCTATTTGGCGCAAACATCCACTTGGACTCAATGATGAACTCGTTAGAATTTGGTGGTCAAAGCCCAAGGTCACTGACCTCACAAAACATGTTTTGGCTGTAATTTAAGAATTTGTACACTAATTGGGCGCCCTGGTAGCTCACCGGGTAGATCACATACCATTAAGGCTGAGTCTTTACTGCAGTTGCCAAGGCTCTTTGCTGCATGTCTTCCCTCTGTCCTTCTGCCTTTCCTGTCGTTCTCTCTCACTTTTAAATGATGAATATTGTCCTTTGGTGGTCAGCAACCAGAGTTTTACTGGTTGTACATTACCACCAACTAACCAGGGATGTATTTTCTTGCACCAAATGCATAACTGCAATAAATGCATTGTGAGGGAATACACCTCTGGAGTGACCATCGTTGTTCACTCGCTTTTCAGCCCTCCAAGGGTTTCACCAAGTTCACTTCAGTTTTTCATTAAGCTCTATTCATACAAATGGAACAACACTTATGATGAGAGAAAAACTCAGAGAATGTCTAAAGTTTGGGATCATTACATACTAAAAAAATGAGAGAACAAGGTGCAATGTGTCTAGTGCAAAGTAGACCTGGCATACCACAGCAGTACGACTTCAATGATTCAGCATCTGAACCGAAAACATCCACTCTGTGCTGTTTCACCAAGCGTTGCTGAAACAATTTAACGTAGCCTAAGCAGCCGCTGATTTTAATCGCATACTGTATTTGTAGCGATGTCGTGATGCGGTTTGACTAGATATGATGTTTAGCTTTGATGTTTTTAAGTAGTAAACCTATTCACGTTCAATTGCAAGAGAGTATAGCCTAAAAAAAAAGAACCCCTTCACACACACACACGCATGCACCCTAGTCTCTCTCACTCTTCCTCACGCACGGCACGCGTGCACACACAAACACACACACACAGGTTGCTAGGTTACCATAGCAAATAGGCTCACCCCGGAAAGAATATATTATTTGTTAGTAGGGGTGTGCCAAAAAATCGATTCACAGAAGAATCTAGATTCTCATTTGCAACGATTCAGAATCGATCTGAAATGTCCAAGAATCGATTTAATAAATAAATAAAATCAGCTGGCTGTTCGCCTCCATTTTTGTAACTAGCCTACGTCCGGACGTCACCACGCGCACGCAGCCGTTTTTTGAACGTGAGCGGCAAATCACTAAAACAAAGAGGAAGCAAATATGGATGAGAGGGAGATCCAACCAGGCCCGTCTTCACTTAAAGCTAAAGTTTGGCGTCATTTAGTTTTTTACCAAATGCCTGGAAGCACTGCACTGGATATGACACACACAGTGTGCAAGCTTTGCAAAACAAAGACCAAGCACTTTGGCAGCACAACAAATGCGTGGGCTCATATTAATAGACATCACCCGGAGCTCAGCGACACGGAGCAGAGTCAGCCGCAAACCAACGCACACTGCAGTGCTGCTTCACGAAACTTCCTGCCAACTCCGAGAGGGCAAAAAAAATTACTCGGTCTATCGCCTGCTTCATCGCCAAAGACCTTACAGTGTGGTGGAGAACGAGGGGTTCGTCTGCATGTTACAGACAGCGGAGCCGAGGTACGCCATACCGTCCCGCAAGTTTTTTACTGAGACAGCTTCGCCACAGCTTTACAATGAGACTAAAAGAAAGGTTGCCAGTGCCCTAACCGAAACGACCAGAGTGGCGCTAACATGTGATGCATGGACATCAAGAGCAACAAAGTCTTTTGTGACATTCACCGCTCACTACATAACTGATACGTGGGTGCTCGAATCCCGTGTTTTGCAAACTCGTGTGATGCACGAGAGCCATACAGCCGTAAATGTCAAGCTTCTTTTCCTACAAAAGAACCTGAATGTTGCATCTGCAAATGGACAGTAACCTTGGACACAGTTCATGTCCAGTTTTTTTCATGATTTGTTGAAAATCATATAATCAGTTGCACAGTTTACAGTTCTATTGTTGCAAGAGACACTGTCATGAACATTTCAGAGACAGGTAGCTTAGGGGTACTATTTTTCATTTTGAAAGAAGCACTTTATTTTCATAACTTGTTATTCTTTAAGTTACTGAGTCTGACTGAGAAATATAGATGTTTTTTTTTGTCTTCACCGGTTGTGTTCTACATGATATTTGTGGTAAACTGCAACTTTCCTGGGAAATGCATTTATTTTCAACCATTTTGTATTATGAAGTAGCACTTTATTTTTGTTCCAACTTATTTTATAGCTAGCTACTAATGAGTAGCAATTGAGAACCAGACAATGTTTTTGATAAAAGGCACTTCCCTGAGAATTGAACTTAATAAATGTGAAAAAGACACTTTAACTTTCTCCGTTTGTCATTCTGTATAGCAAAGCAGATGAGAGTAGATCATGATCAGAAACCCGATTAGAAATCATTATGAATAAAATCGAATCGTTTTTAATCGAAAATCTTTTTGAATCGAAAATCGATTTTGAATTGAATCGTGGCCTCAAGAAACGGAATTGAATTGAATCGTGAGATGGTAAAAGATTCCCACCCCTATTTGTTAGTAGCCTAATGGTAAATGCTGTAGGTGTAGAAATTTACATAAAACAGATATTTACTTTGATGTCATGGCTAGATTACAGCATGAAACTTAATTAAATTAAATTGCCAAATGTTGGAGTTGGAATAAATACCTCTGTTCTTTTGAGAAATAAAAGCCAAATGCTTGATCATTTTACAGCCACATCATTTTCGTTATGCATTATTTGTTTTGGTTGTTTAAAAAACGCAAAAACAATGTATCCGATTAATCGATCGATAAAGTGCTAGATTAATCGATTACAAAAAGAATCGATAGCTGCAGCCCTAGGTGGCAGGGATGTGAACGAGGGTATGTCGAACGGCTAATGAAACGCAGTCCTTCCCTGCACCGAGCTGCCAATCTGCCACAGCTCGTTGTAAAGAGGATGAGGAGGGTTATCCAAGATGGCTTTGATTTTGTCCCTCATCCTCCTCTCCGCCACTGCCTCCACACTGGCCAGTTCTAACCTGACCACCTAGCTGGTCTTCCTTAACAGTTTGTAGAGACTGCCTTGATGCCACCAACCCAGCAGATCACCACTAAGAACAAAGCACTGGTTCTGCAGAAGCCTGTTGCACACACTGAAGGATCTGAGTCTCCTCAGAAATAACGGTCTGCTCTACCTTATAAAATGTACAATGTAGGAGCCAACTATTTTCCCTCTGCTGCCAGCAGTGTTAAATGTATTCACGTCTATCCACAAGATTCACCTGGAACACAACAAACTGACTGAAAAATGAAAAATCTCCCTGCTGAACAATAATCATTTTATATTGTGTTTAGCCAATTTGTGGCTCAAGTCATTAAAGGGTGTGTTGATGTAGTAGCAGCACAGAGGCGTAATTGAATTCTCAACCAACTCTCTACAATATCACTAACATCTGAAAACATCTGTTCCTAACAAGGTGGGAAATAAAAGAGTCAATTTACAATTTTTTAGCATTAGTTTGTTACAATGCATGATTAGTCTTTGTGAGTTAAGGTGCTGTACCTTGAAAAAGCAACCTTCTGTCCAAGGACTTCAGTCGCATGGCATCCCTCTCTCTATTATTTAAACTGTCATACAAAAGAAGAATATAAAACATAGCTATACAAGAAGTAAATGTGTGAATGTTATTAAGTCAGTAGTGTAGTGTAGTAGAAAAGCAGTCTAGTGTTTTCCTGGAAACAACAAGAGGAAAAAGTAGATGCTTGGTATTTTTGCTGGCTTTGCACTGTATGATGGGCAGTGACCTCATCCACGACACTGCCATCTTCTTGCACCTGGTGCATTCAATTTCACAGCATACAATTCAAGTCAAAAATTTTGTTCAAATGATAACATTAGCAAGGATTTGCTATTGTCCATAGCTGCATGGAAGAGGTTAGAAGATCAATTTTGCATGAGTTTTCCAAAAGAAGAGCATTTTGTCCTGCCACAGTGTGTTTCAAATGTGTGTGCGCGTGCACACACACACACACACACGCACACACACACACACACACACACACACACACAAACACTTACGTGCATACATAATCTCACTCCCCTTTTCCTTTACTATCTCTACCACACATACAGCCACACTTTGTATTCAGGCAGCCACGTACTCGTCATGTTCTGTCAGCATTTGGGCAGCATTTCATTGTGCCGTGGTCACGCTGTCATTTCACACTACACTGACCACCCAGTAATTATTCTATTTACCCACTGCTGAAGGGAGGGGGAGCATTGGGGGGCTGTAGCACAGTCCAACACATTTTGTAGCAACCGTATGTCTCTGGCTCCAATTTTGCATATGGATCCCTCTCTTATTGTCTTTTTTTCCTAATTCTAAAATATTTTTTCTATCTCACTCGCACTTGTTATTTCTCTGCCTAGTTGTAACTTTGTCTGACTTTATTTATTGTTCTCAGCCTCTTTTATGTGGAACTTCTGTCTTCTGCCGTCTTCATGTTTTTTGTGGGTATGAGAAAGAAGAGAGAGAGAGAGCGATATTTAAGTCAGGTAACTTCTGTTTAGATTATTTTCTCTTCTTCCTCTGGATGGTTGATGGTTGTATTGGTTGTACTTTTGCACCTGACCTGCACATTTGCACATATATAGATGTGCAGCCTAACAATAAGGCAAGCATAGGCACACAATACGCCTAAATGACACAGCCGAAATGATAGGCACCTAATAAGGAGTGCAACTATGGAGAGATAATATAAGAGTAAATCGCTGAAAAAAGAAATGCAATAAATGCTTTTTAGTGAGGGAAGTGAAAGAGATGTTTTTGCAGATCAGACTCGGCCATATCACATTATTCAGTGGTGGAGAAGGTGATTTGAGTATTCAGTACTGATGGAAGATGTTATCTGATGGCTTTTCTGCTTGGAGTAGTTATGGTAAACAGCTTTACCATGAGGAAAAGCGGAGGAAGTTGTGACTGAGGCCATGTCCACATGAAGACGTTTGGATGCAAACGCATCCGTCTTCCCTGGATTCGGTTCAAGAAAATTCACCACATGAATCCATCTGTAAATGACTCAACACGCTACTTCATATGCCAGGCCTGTAGGCGGCGCTGTTATTGCTACAGAAATTAACCATAAATGAAGAAGAGCAGCCTTCAGTCACTTCCACTTCCCTTCATAACATGACTAGCTAGTTCTCTTAATACATCCATGGACTAGACTTTAATAACTTTCACCACTGCTCGTTATATAAAGGCCACCGCTAGTAAACGTGTCTTTGTTTACATTGTATAATGTGCTGTTAGATTGCGTTTTATTTTGCAATTCTGTCTGCTATCGGACATGATTGCAGCACGCTAGCTAGCAGAGCTAACGTTAGCTCTGCTAGCTAACATCGGCAGTCAAACAAACATCAATGATCCGATGTCTTTTTGATAATCTAGCTACACGTTTTTCTTGCGGTAGCCTTTGTACAATAAGCCGTGCTAACAGTTATTATAATCAGTTCAGGGAGTTGATAAGCAGACAGATTAGCTAGCTAGTTGATAAGTTGTCTACTTCCACTTTATAAACAGCATTGCGTTCCTGCTAGAGCCGTGAGCTGGGTTGAAGGCAGTCAGCTGTGAGGCTGAGGTGTGTGGCGATGACATCATTGATACGCACGTATGCGGTTTCGCCGTCCAAACGATGCCAAACTCGAGCCGTTTTTTTTTTATTCACCCTGCGACCAGGTTTCAAAAAAGTGCATTTACAGGCAGTGCGTTTACAGGATTCGTGTGGACAATCGGCCCAAACAATGCAAAAAAAAGTTCTTCGTGTGGACATGGCCTGAGTGACATTGACCAATGTCATACAGTCTGATGTGTAATACCTCTTTCACACCCATGACCAGGTTGGACCAGGGTTAGCTGACCTTGTGTTCAACCCTTCTTTTGGCAATTCAAACCAAGCCAGTCAACACAGGTTGATCCCTGGTCATGACAATTCATTCATGACATTCATAGGACTGGACCATGAAGGTGTGGATCTCTTGATAGACTGTTTACCAGCACTAGGGTTTAAAATGTGATAAAAGCAACCATGGCTAACTGGTGGAGGAAGTAACTCCATTTGGAGAGATGGAAGTCAGGTACAGTGCTCTCGATTACTTATAAGGGACACCACCATTACAAATCCCTTTTAGTAATTTCCAGTTGAAGGTGACAGTAGTTCCACTTTGGCTGATACGTCCTAGCTGTGATTCCAGAACCCAAATAGTTTAAGTGCAAAAGTTTAAGCTAAAAGCTGCCTCTCACAGCTGAGGGCACTTTGTTGATAGCAGGGCAACAAGATGGAAGCCTCAAGGGTTATTGCCTCTCTTTTCCTACATTGGACAGGTCACACTTTCTAAAACATTATCCTCAAGTGGGAAAATAGTGAGTGGTAAAATGTTATCTAGTGCCATTTTCTATTTGCCTTTCCCAACTACATGGGGCATTTTAGGGAAGTTCATCCATTAGCCTTGCCTTGGGGTATCAGACTACCCATATTCCTCAAAAATACCTCACCTAAGAGACCCACAACATTGCAGCTTAGCTTACTTTAAGATCTAAAAATCCATTAATCCTCTTAAAAAGCTGCGTTACACTCAAAGTGTTAGCAAAGACAGAACCCAAATGAACCTCAGGTGTGAGTATTCACCATGAAGTAACTGCTGACAGTTTGTGGTTAAAAGCTTTCTTTCATGTGGTTTTGTTATATCTACTTTATTCCGTATGTGTCTATTCTTGTGTGTATGTGGGTAGCGTGTCCAATTAGTGAAACAGACAGGTAGCTAACTGTAAGGATCTCTGTGCCCCACAAAGTAGTAGACTGCTAGTCATTACTGGAGACCAGGAGACAAGACCTGTCTCTGCACTGTGGTCCAACAAAGATTTACCATTAAAACAGAAGGCTGCCTCTGTGTACCTCTCTTTGACAGCCTCTAGAGTAAGGAAACATGGGAATCAAACTGCAGACTTTGCGTTAATGTGATATGGTCTTAACAATTAGGCTACCAGGGTGCCTCACCTGTAAAGACATCTAATAGAAACGTAATTAGCAATTCCATGTAATGATAGATTTACATATTGACACAAAGGACAAGGACATCACATATAGTAACACAAAGGGACAGCACAAGACAAGCAATATTTAAAATACAGTAGAATACCACTCTTTAGCACACTCATTTAGCCAAGCAGTGTAACGTGCAGCAGGTTGCATGTAATATAGTGTCCTCCATGACAGCCAAAGTAATAGATTATTACTCTTTCTGTTGTATGGATTTGAAAGCTACAGTGTTTTTTCAAAAGAAAAGTGAAGTTTAAAGAAAAGGACCTTACAAATTAACTGACATAAAACTGGAATTGAAATAGTTGATGATAAAAAGGCCAGCGATGGAAGGGGATAGCAGCGAAACGCTCCAGAGACCACATCTCACCCCACATCACCCACAACTCGAGTGAGTCGTCCAACCGCAAGGTCTCCTGATTGAAAAGTTATCAACGATGAGATGTCACACACAAACACATGTGCACATGTGCGCCTTATCTTGTTCCCGCATGTCACCTGTTTTTAATGAAACACTCTCCTTATCCCCTCCTATCTCTCTCTCCTTAAATTCCCACGAAGCGAGTTTGGTGGGCATCAATCAGCCAGGCTAACAGAGTGCGAATTGTTCTCCTACATTCTCCCTTCAGCACTTCAGCTGTCAGCATATGAAGATACGGGCGAGTTGTGTCTGTCTTCAGTCCATGGCTTGTAGTTGTTTTTGATTGCTATTCCCATTTGAGACATATAATCTGTAAGTGTTTTGGTGGATTGAAGATTTTTAGTTTTGTGAAGTTTTTGGTGTGTTGTCATGTTATGAGCTTATGATTTAAGTGAGTTGCATCACTTAGCAAAGGTAGGATAGGTGATTATGATGTCTACCATAATTATCATGACTTCTGACTTAGACATACCTTCACAGGCTTTATGGAGTAAATTTGTAATTCAGAATTTTTTGTAATTCTGAAAGTATGCTTTCTGCCAGTTGAAGAGGAACTTTTTGTAGCTTAATTTACCTTAACTGAACAGCTTCGGAGTCATTGGAATGGTTATATGACTTTTTTTTAGTTGAATGGTGGTCGTCTCGCTTCCCCCCTAGCGCCTGTGAGCTGAAAAACCACCCTTGCAACTTTTGGCCGACGGGCTCAGCATCAGGAAGTATCGCGTGATATCAGGACTCGCGATGTAACAAATTGCTTCACAGCACTGCACACATACGCCTATTCAGGAACCGGCTAACAAGGTAGCGATGGAGTTTTTCACACTATCATCATGGCTGAGCTGGCAAAAAAAGAAGCAGAAAGCTAGGAAAGCATTGATGGAGGAACAGCAAAAGAGGAAACGGCAGACTGACCGAGTGAGGAGTCAGACGAAAGTAAACATAGGAGCTGCCAAATATCTATTCTGAAGCTGTAAGGGGAGCTCTATAGAGAAACCTGCGAGCAAAAAGCGAAGAAATGGCCAAAACTGCATAGCGCCCCTTTAAAATATAATGTAGTGGATGTTTTGCTTGTGGTAGTATCCTAAAAAACTTTACAAATCCTCTAATAATACAGGATGCATGCTCTGTCATTCCTTTTGATCTCATCCCAGCCATGACATCTTTGATCCTCTCTTCTCTCCCTCTCCACTCAGCGTAATATTAAAAACCAAAAGTACAATGCCATGGCTGCTTCTTTAAAAGAACCGGAATCCTTGTCATCATACATTAATAACCGTTCACACCACACCACACACACACACACACACACACACACACACACACACACACACACACACACACACACCAACTTAGACACAAAGAGAATGATAAAATGCTACGCTTTTACGCTTTTACTTCTTATTGCTTTATTCCCTAATGTCACGCTTTGCAGCAGCGCAGAACTTGAGCTCTCTTCATGAAAACCACACGCTGCCAAGGTGAGACAAAAAATAATGAAATACAATACAATTTGAGCCTAATCTTTCACCCCCAACTTTGCCCATATTTATGCAAAACGTCACAGGCAGAAAGCAATTGCCGTTTTGTTTTGCTTCTTCTCCCTGAAAAAGTTAGCTATCAAACTAGCTGGGGCGGCTAATGTTTTTCTAATAAGAGCTCACCTTTAATTTCAGTCAAAGGAGACAGTTGGTGCAGATTAGCAGAGGCAATTTTCTGCTTCAGATTCCATTATTAAAACACTCCTGCTATCAGAAAGTTTCTTTTGTTGAATTGAGAAAAGTTTTCTTTTTTAATTTTTTGTAATTCTTTTACTTGAGCTTAGATTAATACCTTTGGGCAATTGTTGTTGTTATCTCCCACTCTAAGGGAGTAAATCAGAATGCCGACAAGCTGTCGGAGTGCTAAGTCAATCGTATAATTTAAATCATGTGATTGAAACTCTTGGCGACGGATTTTAAACTGACCACCACAGCAACGCCATCATTCATTTTCAACAATCAAAAATACAAATTCTTTGATTTCAAGATCTGACCTTGGCAAATCCTCTCTTTTCAATATCATAATGTCCCTTTTTGGGTTACTGTTTGTCTATGCAAGCTGCAAGGGTTATTTCTCATTACATACGTCACTGTCACTTTCTGTGCATCTCTCTCTCTCTTACTCTCTCTCAGGTTGCATTCACTTCTCTTTTCATGAATATTCTCTCAGTCAGTGATTTATTTAATCCTGTCGCTCTACCCTCCACTGCACACGCAAGAACACGCAGACACACACACACTCAGACTGCACAATACACATACCTGTGCAGAGAAGTCTTCCATGTACAGTTTATCTCATGCGCACACATGCAGTGTATTTACAAAGCACAGTTCAAACACGCACACAATTTATTGTGTGTATTGCTCAGTGAAGGCAGGGACTAGTGAGCTCATTTATATGTGAAGGATGCATGATTCTGTAATTGCGTTGAGGGATGGCATGAGGGCAGTTCTCGCTGTGTGTGTGTGTGTGTGTGTGTGTGGGAATGTCAGGTGGTCAGCTTCCCAAAATAAATAGGCATGTCCCATCATGTTAAAGGAAGCCATGCGTCTCCTTATCAAATTGAACACTATTTTTTGCTTTTTCCCTCTCTGTCTTTTTTATTTGTTTGTACATTACAGTGTGTATACAGACTGAAAAATGACTGTGGGATAACATTGTGAAGTTCATTAGAAAATTAGAAAACTTTAGATAATAAATGTCTACAAGAGGTCTTGTCTTGTGTCACACAGAGAGAGCATACAGAGGTAAAGGATCTGTATTCTATTCTAGTTGAGATTCAAAGTTCATTGACCTTGGTAACAGCAGTTAACAAAATAATCTCACATCAAGAGGTAATAAAAATTCTCATGAGAAAGCAAAAAAAGATGCTCTTATTGACATCAGCTACTGAATCTTAAAAAAGATTTACTATATCAACTACTTAATGGACTTAAAGGTAATATTGTTTTGTCATATTCGATTTTGTTCTATTCTGTTCTGTGTTTTTATATTCTATTCTGTTTTGTTCTATTGTTCTACTGTACTGAGTGTGCATATGAGAGGTACAGGATGCAGTGCCGTGAATAATAAGTTGTCTTTGTGTGCATGTGTACATGCGTGTACATATCCATATCCCAATCCTTCCAGTTACGAGTCCTGTCACAACAGCAGGTAAATTACTACAAGCAACAGAGCACTCAAGGATTACCCTCATGTAGGATTAGCGTTCACTGTGTGTGTGTGTGTGTGTGTGTGTGTGTGTGTGTGTGTGTGTGTGTGTGTGTGTGTGTGTGTGTGTGTGTGTGTGTGTGTGTGTGTGTGTGTGTGTGTGTGTGTGTGTGTGTGTCGATATGATTGTGTGCTTTTGTCTACACACATGTACTGTAGGTGTGAGGAAGATAAAAAGAAAAGGGAAAGTTTGACTTTGACTCCTAAGCTGCTTTGTCAATGCATAATTCATCTCTCTTCACAGGCTGCACATTGAAGCCTTTGAAACTATCTTAGCTTCTCCAACTGAAACTAAAACAAACCATAAACAATCTCAAGTGGTTTTATTTTCTTTTTGCTCTTCATAAGATTGAATGACAAAACAGAAATTGTTAGTGCTGCTGTCATATTTTACAGCTTTACAGTGCTTTGTCTAAACATTAAAGGAAAATTCTGTTTTCTCAGTTTCATGGCTGTTTATAACCTTTCCTATCATGTCACTGGTTCTGCTGCGCCTTGTTGCGCTCTTCTAGTAAGGCCACGTCTGATCTTAGCTTGAAATTTGTCAGTAAAATATTATAATTGATGAGAATGATGAAAGTGGGACTCTGGTTGTAAAAGAATGCAGATTCTCTTCATATCACGAAGAGGCATTTACTATTACAGTTATTTAATGTGATAAGCTAGCTTTAAAGCTAACATAATAGGTACATAACATAACAGGTTTACTCTGTTGAAGATGTCCTGCCATGCTCCTGGGTTTTATTTTAGGTGATGAGATCTCGTGATATTAAACGTGACAGTATTTCTCGTCGAGGTTAAAAGTTGTCTCGCGATATCACTACACAAGTGCAGAATTACGTCAGTACTTCCGAGGACTAGTTCACGTTAAATCAATCGGTGCCAAATTTTGGTACCTGAGAGCGCGTAAGAGCGAGCTTCTCTGTTCTCTCTGCATCTCTCACAGAGAGTGGGGCTCAGCTCCGACACACACACACATACACACACACACTGGAGGTGCGGTGCAGATGGAGCGAAAGTTGCCTCTGTAGTTTGTTCAAGTCACAGTGAAACACGGCAATGCTAGTAAAGTGGATACACTTTTCAAAACTTCACGCAGACAGCGTTTGCTGCAATAAAATATAATGGCAAGATCGCTGTGCAGTTAATGTTACACTTCCGACACAGACACGTCAGGCACCACCGTCTTCTCTATGCCCTGGTGACTGACTGACAGGCTGAGGTTGTAGGCATCTTTATTTCTATAGCAACTTTCAGGAACAAGGCAATTTAAAGTGCTTTACATAAAACATTAAAGAGCAATTTAAAACGGTCGTGAAAATAAAACAGGCTAAAAAAGAATAAGATACAATTACAAGAATTTAAAGTTAAAGTGCAGTGTAAGAACTGAATAATGTTTTGATTAATACGTTGTAGAGACGGGTTTGGGAGGAGAGAGGGACGCCACAGTTCTTAGGTCTGAAGAGGTTAGTTATACAGGAGAGAAGACATTTGAGTTTGTGGCAAAACCTTTCACAGTGCTCATTTTTCATTTTGTGACTTTCAATTGAATAAAAGACTGTTTTTCCAGTCATATTTCATCATTTAAGTTTTCTTTAAAATGGTGTTAAAATCTTGTCTCGTTCTCGTGAACCCAATCTCGTGTCTCGTCTCGTCTCGTGAGCTGAGTGTCTCATCACACTCCTTGTAAAAGGTTACATTTTTCACTCTTAAGTTAGAAAAAAACGTGTCACATAGCATTAATCTGACAAGTTATATGTCAATAAGGAGATACAAAATTTGATCTTTTTTTGTGGAAAATGTTTTCTTTTCCACTGCTGAATCCCATGCTTGCTTATGTTATTTTACAAATAAATACAAACAAAAGCAAGAGAATAAATAGTGCTCAATATCTGACAATAAATCAACAGTGGATAATACTAATCAATCAGGTTTTTTTGTTGATGATTTTGTATATATTGAGTAATTGATACAGCACTACTGGCGGTAACACCTGGTACAAGACAAACCCCTGTTTTAGGTTTCTAAACAGGAGAGGCTAAGTAAAAAAAAAAAATAGACATTCCAATGAACTGTTAAAAATGCACAACATGATTATTGCCCCTTCTCTCTGCCCTCTGTTTCTGTGTAGACCTCGACAGACTGTGTCTGTGTGCAGTGAGCTGCAGGCAAAGGTGCTCCAGTGCTACAGAGAAAATCCCCAGCAGACCCTGCACTGCTCCAGCCTGGCCAGACAATACATGACCTGTGTCCAGCAAGCCAAAAAGGTACAGCAGGCAAGGGTTACAAACAGTACGTGGGTGTGGGGGAATGTGAGAGAATGAAGACGATTTTTTTTGTTTTTTAAGATTTCTTCTGCGTGGGGTGTATTCTGCTGTAATATGTGTGAATGTTTGCGTGTGACTGGTAACTCCACACGTCTCTACTTTCAATCAATGTCCCACTCCCATTGTTTTGTTTTTAACCATCAACACTCCTTTCCATTCCCTTTGAGTAACACACTTGGCCAGAGTACTTGGAACAGCTCCCTTTCCTTTAGAGATACATTGGATTAATTAGCTTTCAGTTTATTTTCTTTTTTTTCTTTTTTTTTAAAGAAGACAGAAAAATAGCAGGCAATTAGTGAGACCTGTAAGTAGCTTTTTAAGTCACACTGACAGTGGAACAAAAAGGTGAAGGGACAAATTACACTTTCAGTCCTTTTACCAAATCAGTTAACTTCTGAGAATTGTAATCTGCATGTAGGGTTACTTTGAAACTTCCGACTGGAAGCTACATCAATGAGACATGTGATTTAGAAGTCACCAGGCGTGCTTGTTTTGGAACTTTCTGATAGTAAGATTACACCGTTATTAGTGTATTAAAATCAGTTTTGGCATTTAGCTCTTTGAAATGCATTCTGCTTTCTGCTGATACTTTCGCAAATAGTGCTCAGACCCTATGCTTATCTACAAAGTGCTTATTTTACCCAATTTCTCCATCAAAAAACAATAATGAATGGGGCAATTTGCACATTATTATCGTGACAAAATGCACTGATACGGCTCCAAAGTAGATAAAAGGCACCAAACAACAATTGGTGAATTTGGCAGTTTAAACGGTCGATAAAAGCAAGGGAAAGGCTCACAATAAAAGCAATCAGTCTTTGTAAACTGGTTCAAAAGATCCATTTGCCAGTGGGATGGTGCTCTTTGGGAAAAAGAAAACTGTCTATATGTATTTGTATGTGGGTCAGTTTTTTTTCTTCTTTTTTTGTGAGCATGTGTTGAATAAATTCAGATTGTAAGTGTCGGAGTAAAGTGCAGAGTAAAGGCAAGTTGTTCTACTCTTTTTTGAGACACTTGTTTAATACAGATTCAATCAGGCATATCATTGACATTGTGAGTGTGAATAAGGGTCAGAGAGAACACAGAAGAGATAGAAAGAGAGAGAGTAAAATGGCAAATAAATAAAAAAAGAAAGCTTCAAGCTGTATTGAACGTATCAAAACTACACCAATCCCTCTGTGAGTTAAAGCGTTGTGGGCTGAAATCCAGAGTGGGCTTAGACCCTACAATGACTACATTTACATGCACATAATATTCAGTTTTTTTGCCCTTATTCCGAAAAAGACGATATTCCGACTAAGCTGTTTACATGGCTAATGAAAGTAAGGGTGCTCCGATTGATCGGTCACCGATCGGTATCGGCGGATAATGGCTTTAAATAGTTTGATCGGTGGTCTCCATAAATGCCGATCAGATAGGCCGATCAGATGACGCACTACCATGGATGTATTAAGAGCACACTACTCGTGAGAACATTTCGTACATGCCGCTAAAATGGCGGCGTCCCTACATTCACCGGTCTGGCAGTTCTACAAGGTGTCTGAACGGCGGCAGAACAGCAGTTGGCCCGCGGGCCGGCCGCGGAATGAAGGCAGTAGGAAGGCGGCTACCGCTTTTAAAAAGCGGCTGCCACCGGTGGTGCGCCGGCAAACGTGTTTGCGATTACGCCATTCTGACGCTTCTACTGCCTCTGGAGCACCGTTGGTGGTCAGCCGACTCATTGCTATCTGGGAAAAAGACAATACATTGGCGATTTGCAACGTGTGTGCCGAGGAAATACCACGAGGCGGAAAGCTCCAAAGACATTTCAACACCACCAACCTCATCAGACATTTGAAGGTTAGTCACGGAGAGGAGTATGAGGAGTTTTCAAAGTTAGCTAACGCTAAGGCAGAGCGGAGTTGTGTAGCTAGCAGCTCCGGCGCCACTCAAACAGCTGTTTCCCCGTGTGTGTGTGTGTGTGTGTGTGTGTGTGTGTGTGTGTGTGTCTGTCTGTCTGTCTGTCTGTCTGTCTGTCTGTCTGTCTGTCTGTCTGTCTGTCTGTCTGTCTGTCTGTCTGTCTGTCTGTCTGTCTGTCTGTCTGTGCTGAAGAAATGTCTGCAGTGATTGAAAGGACATTTTTTAGATTTTGAGCTAGGACAAAACGCCAAACAATTACTGATACATTCTCTAAACATGTGTGACTCTTACATAATGGCGTAATTTTCAGTTCATAAAAGCGATCGGTGATCGGCCCCAAAAATCCTGATCGGAGCAGCCTTAAATGAAAGTGAATATTCCACTAATATCCCGTTTACAAGTAGCTGTGCCAGCTGTGGCGGACTAGTTGGACCGTGCGAACACAGCGTCCCTCGTTCATTCCTTCAACCAGCTTGTGGAAAAGGTCATCGTAGTGATCGTGTGCGCATATGCAAAAACCTGTTGATATTCAAGTCTTTGATCATGTTTAAAAGTAGATGTGTTTCTCCTTCTTATCAGGTCTGCAGCCTTACAAACTGTTGGCTGGTTGGTTTGTGTACAGCAACCATAGCAACACACAGAGTTGACCATAAGCCGTAAACGGCAGTAAAAACCCTGATTGAGATGCATATTCCGAATGGGCTGTATACATGTCCAAAGAATGCTTCTAAAACCTGAATAATACGGGAATATCCCACGTCTTAATTGGAAAATGCTATATTCAGAAAAAGGCCTTATTCGGAATATCCAACCGAAATATGCTGTTAACATGACCTGTATCACATTAGGAATATTGTCATATTTGGAATAATAGTGGAATATTGGTGTGCATGTAAACATACTCATCTGTCCTCTGAATAGAAATGAAAAGTACTTAACTTCTGCTCTGGCAGAAGAAGATGGATTTGACTGATGTTGATAAATGAAGTCTAGTCCTTTTCAGACAGTGGTTTAGAGGCCAAACAATGTGCTCTATGGTAGACTTGCAGGCCAAACTGTTGAATGATTCTCTACTGTACATACATGGGGTATGGTATATAATGGGTTTACCCCCCTGAATGTCATATCATTCTCAGAGTTTGCGCCTTTTTAAAAGTCTGCATGGTTGCTGTGTTACTTTGGAATAAACGATCTATCTTGATCCAAAACACATTATCACGGACATCTTTCTTTATTGGGATAATCTAACAGAGATGAAATCTTCAAGAGTGACCTGCAGTACTCTTTTGAAGATAGTTGGTTTTCAAGGTTGACCTTTAAGACTTCTGAAGAGTACTCTATCCCAAGCTCAAAAGGCATATAATACTGTTCCTAAATGTAAGATATAAATGTGTAAATGTAAAGGACCTCATATTTAAGTGTCCTTTTAAACTATCTACATCCTATATTATATCCCTTGCATCATTATTTCTCTCTTTATCCACCCATCTTGAGTATTTTCTGCTCATCCTTGGATCTTTCATGCTGCTGACACTGTTGATCCATCTCTTCTCTGCCATTCCCATCCTCCATTTGTTCCTCTTCCTATATTAAAGCCTCTTTCACCGCCCTTCACTGCACACTTGGTCACATTAGCCAGTGCATTAGTTGGGAGCTGCACTGCTAGCCATGGAGCTCTGTTAGGTCTTAGGTAGGTTTGGCCAACATGTCAGTTGCTATTCCTCCCATGTTAATTTGCTTGCACAGTCACAGCTTTATCTCAGACCCACTGCTGTCTTTGATGAACACACAAATTCCTTAAAAAAAAGGCCCTTTTAGGGGCCGCAGAGGGAAAGCTGTGAGGGAAGGATACTGTGAGGTGAAAGGAACAGATGCATGCCGGTGTTCTGAAAACAATGGGAAGATAATGATGGTACTTTGGCTCACTTATCAACATGGACGGCAGTTTATTTAAGCAATTAAGGTACTTTAAAAACCCTTAGCAGATTACAGCAAGTTGCATCAAAAATCTCACTCCTTATTCTCAGAGTCAAATCTGAACACAGACATGATGCACATATTTTTCAGTGTGGCTTACACTTTCTGGGGATAATATCCATCGCAAATAAACGACCATCAATCCACTTAGAAATCAGAAAAAAAGGTGTTAATTATAACTCTGGAACTTGACTGAGAATCATCTTCTTTTTTTAAGTTTTCTTCAGCATCAAAGTAATTCAGTGATAGTTGCCTATACATCCATCAGTATACTGCAATCAGGGACTGCTGATAGTTAATTTGGGATACTTTTAATTGTGTCAGTTTGGCAAAATGTAAACAAATATTGGTTAACTAAATGGGGCTTAAGTTGTAGCCCACAGCGTAGCTGCGTTTGGAGCAGTTGTCTCAATTTTGTCTGAAGGGGGGCCAACAGTATCTGACCTTTAAAACCTATGATATAGTCAGTTGTTGCAGTCTGAAATCTTCCTCTTGAAAACTGAGTGACATACCTGTAAAACATTATGTCATAAGTGTTACACTGCTAAGATAACCAGGCTTGTAATAACTCCTAAATGACTATCAAGTGCATAACCTAGTGCCTCTCTTTACATGTTGTGTTAGATGTGATAGATGTAAACTGGGCCTGACTGGGTGAGTGCAACCTTTCCACTGCGTGTGTGCATGTGTGCGTGCGTGCGTGCATGTGTGACACTGCCAGTTCACAGCTATTGAATTCCCACAACTAGCTCTCTTGGACCGATGCCTCTCTTCTGGACACCCATCGGGTGCAGCTTCCGTCTTTCCTATCGGCTAACCTGCTCTTCGATGTTCAGTTTAAAAGTTGTATACCCAGTGACCGTCCATGGTAGCCTGGAAATCCAGACCCAAATCCGAAAGGATTAAGGGTCTGGCATTGAGTAATGAAAGTCGCCCAAGTCAAGGGGCGGCACCAAGCATGCATTTGAAAATCTCACTGCACGCAACTGGATAACACTGTGACCAATCACAACAATACACGGGTTGACGTATCCAGAGCCCCATACGCTTAACTACCAGCGGAGCTAACTGGTAGATTAAACTGTTGTCATCTGTTTAGCTCGCCTCTGGCCCGCCTATATCAGATACACCGATGTGATTGGTGCAGCTCGGCTACAAGGGCATAGTTAATGAGCATCATTACTCAAAGCCATTATATTAGCAGCATTAGCAGCACCTGTAAGTTCATCATGTGACAGTGAAAACGCAAAAGGCGGAGCAGTATATCCTGTATGTCTCTTACAGGCTAACGTATTTCAAGATGGCACATGAATATGGAGCGTCTACCCCAGTTCATGCAAACGCAAATGTAAAATTTCAAGCCAATAGGAATACTTGGAATTGATGGTGGTGGTAAATATTCATGAAAAAGGACAAGTTTGTGAACGGGCAACACAGATTTTGCTAATGAACAACTAAAAACGTTACACACCGGACCTTTAAAGCCACCACCCCCCAAGATGTGATGTCAGTGCTGACCCTGCATGTGTCATGTCTACATCTAAAAGATATTCATCAAAATAGACCAATAGTTATATTATAAAAAATATGGTTAAAAAAATAGCTTTTCCAGACTTCTGTTTCTGAAGCAGTCACCATTTTAGAGCTTACGATTTTATTAGTTTTTATGGAAATATTTAGTAATGCCGGGTTAAATTGTAAATACTCAAATAGCATCTTGTAATAATATCCAAATGACTGATTTTGGTTCAAATAAAGAGGGGTGATGAGTAGAGCTGCCACCGAAGACTCCCGATCAGTCAGCATTAATGAAAAGAAATGAGTGGGCAGTCCCAAGACCCCTGTGGACACACAGGCAGCTGTCCAGTCTGCCTGTCTATAAAGGGATCTGACAGAGGCAGCAGCTTGGCAGAGCAGCGCATTTGGACCAGAGTTTTACTAGGAAAAGTTTTGGTATGGCTGCAGGTAGTTAAGGGTCAACAGGGAGCAATATGCGCACTGGATCACATTCCATTATGAAATATGATATTTTATAGACCCTGGTGACAGTTTTTTTGTTAAGGGTGAGACTGTTAATAATGGAGGTTTTACCTTTCTCTGAACAAGGTGCCTGTGTGCTTGTTCCAAAAGTGGAACAGAAGGTTTGTTTGTACATTCACCTGACATGAGCTCATCATGTACTGCGAGTGACAATATGAAACTTTCCATAGAAAATGCCACAAATGTTGATTTGTTGCATTCAGAAAGAAATTGAAAAACAATTGATTGTGTCGTCAGAAAATAAACAATACCAAATTTCTAAAGATAATTTCACTTTCAGTAATGTTGGATATCTCATTTAGTAACAAAACTTTTGAACTCCATACTGGGCCGAGATACATGCCCTTTATGATTTTAATACACCAACATATAATTGAGATGCACTCTGGAAAAGAGGGCATTTTTTTTTTTCAAAACTTGCAGGCAAAATAAACTGGCTGTTCATGGGCAGATAATATAGCTAGTGTATGTAAATGGCTTCAGTAATTTTCCCGCTTTGTGTGATAGCAACATGCCTGCTGAAAACCTTCCCGACAGCTTAAAAGCTCTGTTTTTTTGTTATCGGTATGTGCTTTTTTTTTAGGATTCTCTAAAGCAGATGCATTCTTCCCTGTGAATAAAGGGATAATGCTGTATTTTCTCCCCAAAATTAATCTTTGTCTGAAGTTGATACTTATGGTTCATGCTTTTCTTGAATATAGTTATCTTTCTCTCTTTTGTCTCTTTCTGCACATGAAGCTTGATGCCTATCAAACACAATCTGCCTCATAGTCTTCTGGTACATTCTGTTTACTGTATCATGAAGTTATGTAAGCAAAGTTGCAGTTTGTGTACGTGAATCACAGCAGCAGGCCCATACTGTCTTGGCTAGGATCTGACTTGTATGACTTTCAAAGAGTTTATTTATATAGGCTCTACTGTATATATCTGTTCCTCTTTGTCAGCCTGTCTGTTACTGTTTGTCAATCAATCTGCCAATAAAACCAGCTTATATGTCTTCTCTTCCAGTGTCTTGATCTGAACTCCACTAGAATATCTATCTCACTTTTTATGTCTCCCGCTTGAAGTCCACCCAACTCACTATCTTCAGTGGCACAGCATTCCTTATATGTCACTCAAACGTTCTTTTATGTTTTATGATTCTTCATCCACACATTTTTCACACATTCTGCCCTCTGCCATCTATTGAAGACAGCTCCTTCAGGATATGGCCTTGCACCTTCTTTCTCCTATCACCCCGCTGTCCCTCTCCTGTCATTGTCTCTGGTTGGGCCATTGTCGTGTGTGTGCGTGTGCGCTTGCGCGTGCGTGTGCGTGCGTGTGGAGGGTGCCTGTTAGGGATGCAAGGTAAATGTCAGCTCACCAAGGTACTGCGTTACCATAAAGCTTTGTGGGCTTTGTCTCCTTTTGGTGTGATGTTATCTTATATATTGTCACTATATGGCAATTGCCATGGGAAGTTTTATATTCAGTTTGTGTGCTAGCATGTGTGCATTCGCTGAGTGTAAGCCCATGAGAGACTTTGCGAGTCACCCTTTACTTCTCATCATCTATTCGCGCTTTCAACCTCCTCAGTAAAACAAAACACAGCTGTCCTCAAAGTCACATTCAAGAACAAACTGTTCTCAAATCACCACTTACTGTAAGTAAGTGGTGGCAATACTCAGAGGCTCCAACGCCAACCATTTGCAGAATGCTACTGCAATTTAATACCATTAGCAGGGGCCAACGGCACTGTAGCAACACTTACCACTGTTCCCACATACTTAACCCACTGGAACCCGTTGGTCTCCTGAACACAGTATTTGTCTAACGTGTGCCGGCCTCTGAGATGCTTGTTTAAGTGCCACTCTAGTTCTGCCTTGATTGCAGAGGCAGAACTACATTAGAGTATTGCTGACACAAAACAGTATGTGGAACAGGTGCATTTGTACTTGGGTCTATGGTGCTGTTCTTTTTAAAAAGGTAATCAGAAATCCCTTTATTCTTATTTATAGTCTTTAAAAAGTGCAGTTACAATTTGAAATTGGCTCCAGTTTTCAACAGGTGAAAATATACTTGGGATGTTGATGAACCTGGTTGGGGGTTGATAATATGGAAATGAACTGGGAAAAATAGAAACACTTTTCAATATATTGCAGTCCAATGCATTACAATTAGGGGTTTAGTGGTACACAGAAGTCACAGTTCGGTTCATAGGATATATTTCTTTTCATTTATTTTGAACAAACAGTAGTACAAGTGTCAAAGACAGTCAAAATACTCTTGCTGGGCACTAAGGTAACATTTTGCCCACTGGCACTTTTGTTAAACTATTTTCATTATAAAAATAAGTCACAATTCAAACACTTCTGTATTACTCTGTACGAACACTTCATTTCTCTATCCCTCGGGAATCCTCCAGCCCCACTTCCTTTTCTATTTAGACAGCTAGTTGCCTACAAGCTGGACAGTGTTCAGTTACAGAATCTGTAGCAAGGTTACAGAAGCATTAACCCACAAAAGAGTTGCTGTCTACGAAGGCACCAAGGATTATATTCACATTTGGAACAACCTATGATGTGAAGTAAAATCTGTGTTTGTACAGAGCAATTAAAAACTGTCCACAGCAGTGCTTAGACATGTCAGGTCAGGATGTAAATACAGCTGGTGGTTTATGTGCTTGGCATCAGCAAATGAGATTAACAACTATAAAGATATTCTCAATCTATTTGGAATGTATGCTTCCAACTGGTTTCAACGTGAAGTTTGTGTTCTTCCACTTTTATCCAATTTGCATTTTACACTGCCAGGACATTTTGCCTGGTGTTTACTTATTCATGGAGCTGTTGGAAGGCTTGGGCTGGATGTGAGAATAAGGGTAAAATAAGGCTTTAGTTAAGGAACACATTTACTCGATTAATCAATTTGTTGATCGACAGAAAATCACTTTTCGGGGCTCACCGTGGGCTCTGGAAACTTGTGTTGAGCCAATCTTTTACAATTTACCCACAATGTTTTAACAAAAGGTTGAATAAAAGAAATAATTGATGGATTATTAAGTTGATTATGAAAAGAATTGTTAGTTTGTAACCTTGAGATTTGGTATGCAGTTATGATGGTCAACATTCATTTTGAGACAGGGAATGCATCAGATGTGGTCCTCTGTGAGCGGAGTCCAAAGTGTGTATACAATCACATCTTCTCATCTTGAGTTCCTTACAGCATTAGTTACAGAGGACAAAGAAAAAGGGATTCAAAAAGTGTGTGTGTGTGTGTGTGTGTGTGTGTGTGTGTGTGTGTGTGTGTGTGTGTGTGTGTGTGTGTGTGTGTGTGTGTGTGTGTGTGTGTGTGTGTGTGTGTGTGTGATACAAAATAGCCAGCAGTTTTGAGTGCATGGGTTGCAGATGTACACTGCATTTAAGTGCTTTTCTCTTAATGTCACCTCCATCAGCTGCCGTGTGTGTATGTGTGTGTTGCATCTCAGTCTATGTTTATCCGTATCTATGCAGCTTCAGTATCTGTGTAGAGCTATTCCCCCTTCTTCAAAACATTTCAGTTGACATTTTCAACACCAGTCACTTTTAACCACAAATTAATTCACCAACGTTTTTGCTGGGAGCCTTCCATTTCTAAATGTAGGGGCAGCAGCGTCTTAAGCACTTTTCAGACAACATACAGTCCTGATAAAATGTTTAGACCTCCATTCCACATGAAAAAGAAGTGAATGACTTTAGTAATGGCAGACTATTGCACTCTGCTATTTCCCAGCCTTCCTGGCACAGCAAATCCCAGCAACAAAAAATCAAGACATCTTCATTCAGACAATTTCAGTTTGTCCAGGTGAATAAGTTGATTGATAGGAGGAGGGATTTTGCCATTTCCAGCTAAAAAGAGGGGAGAGAAAAACAAGGGATGAGTCTTTGTAGCAGGTATGAAAGATGAAAAGAAGATGCCTGTCAATGGGGGAATGGATGGAGACTGATGAAATAGAGGAAAGTAGGGAAGAAAGAGGCTTAAGAGTGCCTGTCAGTGAAGAAGGTTTAATAGAAAACTGTAATAGAGAGATACAGTGGGAACGAATGGATGATGGAAGGAATGTAGAGAGGATGAATAAAGAGAAGAGGAGAGGGTTTGTCAGCAGAAGGGTTAAGGGGATGGCAGTAAGTATGGAAGGAAGAAGGAAGGGGAGAGGATGAACTGTCAATCACTGCTGTGGGAGAGAAAGAGGAGATTTTATGACTGTAAAATAGAGAGGGAAAAAAATGTGTGTGTTTATGTATGTGTATGGCTATCTGTAGTTGCAGGTGGTAAGCCCCACTGTGAGCCTTGGCCTGCCTGCTAACTTTTTGTCTGATAACAGAGCCACTCTATTCAGCAGCAATCTGGTCCCACATGCAACCATACACATACACATAAACACACACACACACATTTCTGTATATTGTAAAATATGTGCTTTATAGAATACTAGCATACACTGATTTATTTCTTTTCTTTCTATGAGAATTATTGTTATTTAGATTATTTGTCGCATGTTTTTTTTTTATTATTTCGTACCATCCTACTGCTACGCATGGGAAAATAAACATTGACATACGCCTGTGTTGTGAATATCATATACCCATACATACTGCCCACACAAACACACTCACACATGCTAGCTCACATATTTCTGTCTCTTTATGTCTCTCTCTCTCTTTCCCTCCTTCCATCCCACCTTTCCTTCACATCCATCATCTCCAAGGCAACCACCCCGTGAAGGCACAGGCCACATAAAGATTAGCTGTTCTCTCTCATGTTGCTCCCCTCTATCCTCTCTCTGTCTCTCACTCTCTCAAATCTATATAACACTCCATCAGCATCCAGCTGAACATCTTATCCATGCTGATACACTTCACTGACTGCCAGCTGTGTAATATGTCATTGATTCACAAATTGTGACAAAGGGACTCACTAAGTGAATACTGAGGTTATTCAAGTTATTGGAATTGTTATTATAATCTTCATTATCATGTTTTTTAGATATGTTAGCGGCTGAATTTCTCTGACAGGTTCATTTGGTCTTCAGTTTATGTGTACGTGTATGTTAAGTTTTTGTGAAAGGAATAGCTTTTGGGGGTAATTTTGAAAGTGCCCATATTATGAAATGGGATTATTCTGGGATTAGGGATGTTGTTTTGTGTCTCTGGTGCTTCCACACACATACAAACTTGGAAAAAAACAAACATCCATGCTGTTTTGAGTGAGATACGCGTTTCTGAATGATTCCTGCCTTCAGTCTCCGGGTGAGCTGTTCAAAATCGGCAGGGCTTTTTACATCAGTAGCCGAGACGAGGTGGCTAACCGTAGCATGCTAGCACTAGCATGCTATCTTGTTCTCAATGGCAAAACACTGCTACAGCACACACAAGTTCACCATAATCTACAAAAGAACTACTTGCATGTCCCTGTTCTGCAGGTATTCCACGCAAAATTGGAAGTGTGCCCTCGTTTAGAAGAAGTCTCCCTTCTAATCCTGCCTTGTACTAACTGTTGTAGAAACAAACAGCTAGCTAATGTGAACCTTACCTAGCTACTGCGCATGTGCGAGTGCCAACAAAGATAATACAGAAGTGAGATGGCGGGAAACACAAGGTGAGTAGCCTATACAAAATAAAACAGGAAACACTAACTACTGAAAAAAGGAAAACATGATGAATGTTTAATAAATGAAATTGCAATACATCCAATAGTTGTCAAGATGTTTGACTGAGGTCTGATCCAAAGTAAAAAGATCTAAAAGTTGAAATGTGGGTTGCAAAATTAGTAGCGCTATACAGTACATTTGCCACTTGCTTAAACCCATTGGGAAAATGTGCACTTAAATTATCTGCTCACCCTTAAAAACATCTTTATATCCAACTTAGTTATCAGATGACTTTTCTTCAAATTACATCAGTGACTCACCTAATACAATAAATCAATGACTGTATCATCAGCGGTTTGATAGATAGACACTGAGCAACTGAATGCTTCTACACAGCAACCTGACTGACTGACTAAACTACTATCTAAATTGGGTGGTGATGGTGCAGTGGTTAGAACACATGCCTTTGGTGTGGGAGACCTCGGTTCGATTCCCACTGTGATCCATCAACCATTGTGTCCCTGAGCAAGACACTTAACCCATAGTTGCTCCAGAGGCGTGCGACCTCTGATATATATAGCAATTGTAAGTCGCTTTGGATAAAAGCGTCCGCTAAATGACATATAATGTAATGTAAATGACTGACTGGCTGCATGGTGTAAATGGTCCAGTCAGTCAGCTCCTAACTTACCAACCAACCAACCGACTGAGCGACCAACTGACCAACAGTGAATCAACAGTTACTAATTAAGAGGCTCCCTGAACTGACTGACTGATTGACTGTTTGGCTGTCTTACTGACTGTGTAATCAGTGAAAGGCTGTCTGTTTATAAAGCATGGCCAATCTGAGTGTCTGATTGACATCCCTGCCTGGCAACTGGCTCTGTTCCTCCAGAGAGAGGCAGAGAACTGAGTGCTGTTAGCACTGAGCAGAGAAGACAGTTATTGATTTTGTTCTTGTCTATTATTTTTGTTTTTCACAGAGAAATGGCAAGTGAACGAGGCAAGTGTGTTTGTGTGTGTATCTGTGAGTCTGCTGTCTGTATGTTGCTCATTACCTTAAAGTGACTATATGTAACGTTTTTGCATTTTGAAACTGTCATTTTTCATATAATGATCTTAAATGACCTGTAACAGCAAACAAGACTAAGTGAAAAGAACACAATTTTTAGGTAGTTTTTTTAGTGCCGTTGCTCCAGTCCGATTTTTTTCAGATTTTTGTTTTGTATTATAATGTTATTTTAGTTATCTGCTGTAGCTATGGCAGATACTGGGGCAGGGCACCACAGAAAAGAAGGATATTAAACGAAGAACAACTAAAAGCTAAAAGGGAAAGTGAAAGAGGACAGGCGAAAACGCGAGTCAACTTCGATCGGGCTTTCAACAGATGGAGACAATTACGGGATTGTAAATTATTCAAAAACGTCCCAGAATTGGCCCTCGTGTATGTAATATGTCTATTTCATTCATAAAATAACTTTAGATTGCATAACATGGTTGTACGTCAGTAGCCAACATTAAATGACACCCCCCTTCCATTTAGCGCGGACGTTTTATTCCTTTTAGTCCGTGTTTGTGTTGGCTTACTATTTTCTTTTCCCTTGTCCCCCTGTAACGTTACTTGTGTAAAGCATCATGAAATGCGCTATATGAATCTAAATTATTATTACGTTGGTTGCTACAACAAACTCTTAATGCTCTGGCTCATGACACAGTGACAGTGATAACATTGTTACCTGGTTTAGCTCACGATACATCCAGGCTAAGTTACCGTATGCAACACTTGAAATGCAACAATGCATCTGTAACTTGTTATCTTATTGTAAATGAATGATTTTCTGTCTGAGCAAAACATTCATTGCAACTATATTTGACCTCCTAGTAACAATAACTCAGTAATCTACAGTGGGTAATAAAGCACCGTAAAGAAAAGACTTTTAGGACAGCAGGTGTGGTAAAAACACTACTGCTTTTGTCCAAAGCGGCCACTAGAATCAACACAAATTGAAAGTTACATATAGTCACTTTAAGACTGGGGAAGTGTGAACATAACCAGTGTACTGGTGCTTCTACGCTGCTGCTGTGCAAAGTTGATTCCTGGCCAACAACACAACAATCTAACCCCATGTGTCCACATTCTTATAGCAGTGTGTACAGGTATGTGTCCTCGGCCACAGTACAGACCGCCTACTCAACTGTGTTTTTGTTCCTGTGCTACCTGCCCTTATGTCCACGGCTGTCTGGAGCTCTCTGCAGCACTGTTGCCTGAAAAAGGGCTGGGTCTTCATCAGCAGTAACGTAGCACAACTCCTATAAGTGACCATTAAAAAGTAAAAGACACTCTAAGCAAGATATATTATTGGACATCCAGCTGATAAACTGTAAATAGGGTGAACAAGATATTAGTATAACACAGTACAGTTGAACAGCCCCACAAACTGCATCCTCCAGAGTTACCATAAAGTTGAATTAGCACCTCTTTAAAACAGTTTCAACAGAAGCTGAACATTATAACCTTCATAAAGGTAGGATTTATTGCTGGACTGTTGGATTAGACTACATTAAGCTTTAGTTTGGTGTACTTAATAAACGGGAAACTGAGTTTACGTCTTAAATTCAGTGCAAACCTTGAGCTTGAATATTTGGCTGCCCTCCCTGCCCAAGGTGTCACGCATAAAAATTTCCTGTCTTTAAATTATCCAAGGGTGGATGGCGGCAGTCCAAATTTGGACCCGGAGCACCAAATTGAACTGCGTGTACTGTGGGAGGTGCTAGGGGTCAGTTTGAAATTCAGGAACTACTTCATACACTATGCATGAGGCATAATGTCCCATCACACAGCTGTATACGAGTGTGGCAATACCTACACAAACTGCCGCCAAACACTCACACATGCATGCGCCTGCACACACAAACAGAGCCACTTTCACACACACATTTCATGTGCATATGCAGACACACACTGTTCCCATTTATATCTCAGGACGTGAGTAGAACAGTAAAGCTAAATTCCCTTGTCACATTTGCCGCTCATCTCCAATTCAATGGCACAGGCTGCGATGCCCTCGGATGCACTTGGCAAGTGAACAGCTAACCTGGCCGCCAGCATATCTGCCTGCCAGCCAAGCACCAAGGTAGTTAGCATGCCAACTAGCTCACCCAGCAGCCACAAGCTAATGCTTCACCAACCCTGGGTCGCCCTTTGTCCTTCTCTGACTGTGTGTGTTTAGCTGTACCCTATAGTAGGCTGGCTTTCTAAAACATAATCAGCTATCGGTGCTTCTTACACTACATCAACACACATAGACAATTCTTAATAAACTTCCATCCATCCATTCTCCCGCTTATCCAGGGCCGCGTTGCAGTGCATAACTTATCTCATTTTAATACACCACATTCAACACCACTCTGGAATCTTTAGCACTGTGTTTTAAATGATAAAGCCCTTCATAAATACCCAACCTCAATTTTAGTTAATTATTAATTTCTTGCAGAGGCAATTTCTTTGCAATAGCTAAAACATGACAGGGAAACAGCAGTACAGAGTTTACATTGCAGCATAAATAATGCAACCATGCAATCTTAACATGCACACGACCTACAGAAATAATAAGTCTTGTTAATTATTGAATGACTAAAGGGCCAAAAGTTTGGTGGATGTTTATTGATTTGACCTTATTTTTGGCTGCTGGTTGCAAATACCTGAGTCAAGGGGGAAAATCTTCTTAAAGTGACTGGTCACAGTTCAAAACAGTAGTCTTAACCATATGCAGAGCTTGTACAGCCTGCATTAGAATAAGCTTAAAGTGATAAAATATCAATATTACATACATGTAGAAGTGAAGAGTTAAGTGACACAACTACGATAATAAAAGAGACGTACTGCAGAGATGTAAATGATAGAATGACCAGAGGTGGAGTTTAGTGGCACGTAGTGAATGGACATTTTGACATTGTTAGCCCGGTTAATACAACAGTGTCATTGAAGTGATGCATATAATACACTGGCATTAAATGAAAATGTTTCACTCTATAGCAATACCTATTTCGTCAACCCCTACATCAGATGCTCGAGAGCTCACACATTTTGTTAGTCTTTTGACTAAAACGTTAAATAATGCACTTTTGACTCTTTTCCTTTAACTTGTACAACTGCAACCGCTTTCTCCCTAGTTCACAGTCTTCTTCATGAGCAGTCTTCCTTGTCTGGTGCTGTCAATTCAGTGCTACAGTAAGTGTTGGTGCTATGGCAACAGTGCACATTGCCTGATAAGCAAGCAAAAGGCCGGTACAAGCTCTTGGATTTTAAGGCGGTATAAAGAAATACAATAAAAGCAAATAACTGAAAAGCTCTGAAATTACTTAGGCCTAGTCCACACTTACACAGGTATTTTTGTAAACGTGCTTTTTAGGTCACATAGAACTGATATCTTGGAAAACTCCAGGGTAAGGATTTTTTTAGAAACTTCGTTTTCACTGTTGACGTGTTGACAAATTTTGGTCCGATAAAAAGAGGTGGTCTCGGTCCGGACCGTTTATGGTGTGAAAGCATTTTTTGGATGGTTCGGACTTTTGGACCAAATACAAGAAGCTCTGGCAGGCTCTCCCCGTGTTACAAGACCGGGGAAGCATAGCTCGGTGGTTAGTGTGTACATGAGAGAGTGTGTGGCGGTGAATGCACTCAGAGCAGACAGCTGTCGGCTATCAGAGCCGAGAATAGGTCTACGTCAGCAGTTTACTTGTTAAGTGGTAGTAGATGTGTAGGTTTCCGTTTGTCTCTGAATAAATACTTCAGAAAGAAAGTTCCCGTGTCTTTCTCCTCAACATCACAACAAAACAAAAAGAGGCGCGGCAGTAGGGGAGAGCAGCAGTCAGCTGGAAAACCTCCAACACAGAGAGAAGATCTACAAACCAATCAATAATAAGTATCTGGAGATGCAGCTTACGTATGTGATGACGGTAGGATGTAGTTTTGTCACATATAGATCTTTAGTGTGCTTGCATAACTGTAGTGTGAAATCAAAACTTGCCGGATCAAATGTATACAATGTAACAAAAACATGAACCTTGGTCCGCACCTTGGTTCAGACTTTCATGTGTGAAAACGCCCTAAGTTAGGTTCCAGGAAAATAGGAGAAATGCTCAGCTTTCCCTTAGTAATATTTAGATATTTAGAGGTTAAACTTTCTTGGCATTTTTGTAATGTGCAGTGTGACTCTTTGGATGCTGTGTTTTTGTTCGAGGGATTGGATTTCCCATGATGCATCCTGACTTTTGTGGCTTTTCCCTTCGGTCCCAGTAATGTAAATTTCTAATTTGGTGGTTTCTCTTTTCTACCCTACCCCCTCCTTGTCTCCCTCCCTCCTTTTACAGAGCTCACTGACAAATCATGGCTGACAAACCCCAGAAAGCAGAAGAAGGAGAAGAAGTGAAGAAGGAGAGAGCATATCAGATCTGTCCATTTCTCACCTCCTTCTGTCCTTCTATCCATCCATCCATTTATTTATCCACCATCACTGAATAACCCCCTACTCTTTCCCACTCACTGTCCTTCCTGGTTTTTGAGTGTATTATCTTGACATGTCACTCCAGAGTGTATGATGTGCTGATTTATTGTCGTGTTGCGGCAGCACACCCCTGCCGCCGCTGTAATAAATCCCAGTGATCCGGTGGTGATGAGACTGCAGGTTGTGTGTCTTTGTGTGTGTGTGTGTGTGTGTGTGTGTGTGTGTGTGTGTGTGTGTGTGTGTGTGTGTGTGTGTGTGCGCGTGCGTGCGGGTGGGCGGGTGGTGCGGATGGCTGTCTCTTGTCACGGCACGCTAATAATGCTTCCACTACTGAAAATGGGGTCGTGTGCGCTCTTCTGACAATGCTGTGCCGGCCCAGGGGCTTGATTGTGTGCCGTGCTCATGGTTTCATTAAAAGAGAGAAGGGAGAAGAGAATGACGGAAATGAGGGATAAATGAAGTGGAGGACAGATAAATAGTGAAGTGTGCATGTATTAATATGTGTGCATGTATTAATATGTGTATGTGTATCTGATGTGTTTTTCCACTGTAGTGAACCTGTGTACCTACGTGTCGTCACGTAAAGGTGCTTGTGTGAATGAATGCACATGAGCAACACGCTGGACAGGCCACATATTGTCCCTGCTAGCTGTGTTTCCATGGTGACAGCAAGGGTTGGTGCTAGCAGCAAGGTGTGCAAGAACCTTCCAGATAACCCTGAAGGTCAGCTCACAGAGCTTCAGCTCACGGCACTACTCTACTGACACACCTAACCTGTGTGTGTGTGTGTGTGTGTGTGTGTGTGTGTGTGTGTGTGTGTGTGTGTGAGAGAGAGAGAGTGATAGAGAAAGAGAGTGAGAGCTATGATGCATTTCCACTTATATATGGACATGGTTGGCCACCCTTGGAATGACAGAGGCTTGTTATCGCACGCACACACACACACACACACACATACATATTGCACACATACACAGTCACACACAGAATATTAATGGACTTATAATATGCCCTCATACTTGTTCCTGGACATAAATAAACATTCACACAAGTTGTAGTCAATGTGAACGTAGTAGAGTGTATTTGTTAATGATAGCTGTGATCTATTGATCACAGTTTGACTCTCACTTGCCACAATGGCATTGATCTTGACATAACATGTACAGCGCCACTGACCAATCCCTACAATATATGCTCTATTATAGAAATCTACTTACGTGAAATACTGAGACCAATGAAATGTATTTAGGAGTATCTGGCTGTGTGCGTCTGTCAGTCCAGTTTTGTGTGTGAGCCAGCAACAAACTCTGCTTCCTTACCAGGGATTAGCCAGCTCTAACCGAACAGACACGATCGACATATCACCTATAATAAAGCCAGAACCATATTAGATGTTTCAGCCAGTGACTCTCATATCCCTACTCTCTCTCTGACATTTCTTTACAAATACCAGCCCCTATTCACTCTGTTATTGCCTTCTCCTATACAGCAATTCTCTGATTAAACAAGCTCCTGAAAAGCCCAGGCCCTGCTATCTGCCATTTGGCTTTTATTAGAAACCCATCCTCTTTAATTAAATTGGCTGAATTACAGAAATATCAGGGATATTTCACCAATATATGGGATAAGAGAGCACAATGGGTGAAAAAAAAACGCAAGACTGGGCTTTATGAGATGTTTTGAATGCGGTTTGGTGGTGAAATGAGATAAACACAATCTTGATAGTGGGGAGATTTTTTTTTTTTTTTTTTTTTTTAAGGAAGCCGAGGTTTGTTTGATCTGGATGAGTCTCTTCACCAAATGTGTGTCACAGCTGACACTCTCAGTGCCTGTCATTTTATTTTATTAAATTTATTAATTTAAGAACTGGATTTATTTTTTCCACTGCCTTCTTCTCCTCCAACTCTACTCTCAACCCTGCACCTTCAGTGCCTTTCTTTTCCCGCCTTATTACTGTGAAAGATTGGTGATTGAGGTTGTCTTGGTAACCGGCCCCGCTTTGATTGGGGGGAGACAGCTGCATGGTGCGAGGTTAGAAGATGGCTGTTCACATCTCACAATGCGCCACTATTGATTTCCAGTCCTTGTCAATTACTGGGCCCAGCTGACTAAAACGGGCTGCAGAAAATGTGCATAAAGCAGGGGTGTGTGTGTGTGTGTGTGTGTGTGTGTGTGTGTGTGTGTGTGTGTGTGTGTGTGTGTGTGTGTGTGTGTGTGTGTGTGTGTGTGTGTGTGTGTGTGTGTGTGTGTGTGTGTGTGTGTGTGTGTGTGTGTGTGTGTGTTTTGGAGGGGTTACTGTAAAGCCTAATTTATACTCGTGCGTAGAATCGACGCTCACCTCTCGAAAAATGTAACTACGCGACGCACGTCTCTCGGCCGTGGCTTGGTAGCGTTGCATTTCCCCCAACTCATTTCCTGGTAAACAACGTAAAATCAAGGACAGGGTTGACTTTTCCTGCTCCAGGTTTCCCACTGTGGTCAGAAAGAACAGGGGAGACACTTTGTTTCTCTCACTATGACTCCAGAGTCTGCACCCAACATACAGTATTTGTCTTGCTTTTTTTTCACCCACTTAAGTGCAGGTGCAATTATTTGAGTTGTTGCCATACATTAGCTTTAATCTCTCATAAATCCTGTAGCTTGAGCTGGACAAAGGTTTGACAGTCAGCCACAGAGCCTAATGTCTATACGTTGCACCGTCTTCTTTGTTCAGCTCTTGAAACGCTGTTTGTCGGCTGTTGTTTCTCATCCAGCTGAAGGTGGCAAAGGCAAATGAGAGGTATTCAGTCAGACTTTGACAAAGACTTAATGGGGATCAATTCAAGTTAGACACTTGTAGAATTCTCATGCCGTCAGATGATGCTCAGTCACACATACACACACACATTCCCACACATGTACCTACTTCTTTTTGAAATTCACCCACTGCTAGTCTTTTGCCCTACACTTTTCCCTATCCTCTTTTCTTCTCTCTTCTCTCAGCCAACTTGGCGTTGCATATGTGAGAAGTCGACAGTGAGACTAATTGGAGTGTGTGGCTCCATCAATGACAGTCACCATTCTGTTTCTACACGCAGCACACGCTCACATGGAGCTCAATAGCTAATTGAATATTCTTTTATTAAACTGTGTTAATGTGAACTGGAACTGGCTGCTGGTGAATTGAATTAGACCCCCCACCACAATCACCAACCGTACACATAAACACACCCAGCTCAGTGGAGCAGTTGGATAGATGAAGCCTCAGAGGGAGGAAGAAGAGGACTAAACAAGAGGAAAGTGAGAGGTGAGTGTTTTGGTACATTCAATGTAAGGTTTGTGATTTAGAAGATCTGTGCTCAATGCGTGAAATGTGTAAAAGTTGTACAGGCTAAAACTATTGCATGGTTAAATAGCACTACTAGTAGGAAGTACAACCCCAAATCATAAAAAGTTCGGACAGTATGGAAAACACAAATTAAAAAAGAAAGTAATGATTTCTAAATGTACTTTGACTTGTATTTCATTGTAGACAATACAACAGCACATAATTTAATGTCTTCCTCATGATTTTTATTTGTTTAAAAAAAAAAAAAAAAATGCCTATTTTGGTTCTTGCAACACATTTAAAAAAAAGTTGGAACATTAAAGCATTTACCACTTTGTAATGTTGCCATTCCTTTTCACAACACTTAAAAGACGTTTAGGGACTGAAGACACCAAGTGATGAAGTGTTTCAGGTGTAATTTTGTCCCATTCTTGCTGCAAACAAGTCTTAAGGTGGGCAACAGTACGGGGTCTTCGTCGCATTTTGCACTTCAAAATGCGCCACACATTCTCTATTGGAGACAGGTCGGGACTGCAGGCAGGTCAGTCAAGTACCCGTATCCTCTTCCTCCGCAGCCAGGACTTTGTAATGTGTGCAGAATGTGGTTTTGCATTATCTTGTTGAAATATGCATGGACGTCCCATGGAAAAGATGTCTTCTTGAAGGCAGCATATTGTGCTCCAAAATCTCTATGTACTTTTCAGCATTAATGGTGCCATCACAGAAGTGCAAGTTACCTTTGCCAAGGGCACTGACACAACCCCATACTATGACAGACCCTGGCTTTTGGACTTGTTGCTGGTAACAGTCTGGATGATCCTTTTCTTCTTTTGTCCGGAGCACACCAAAAAATACCTGAAATACTGATTCATCTGACCACAGTACACGTTTCCACTGTGTGATGGTCCATCCCAGATGCCTCCGAGCCCAGAGAAGTCGACGGCGCTTCTGGACACTGTTAACATAGGGCTTCCTTTTGGCACAGTACAGTTTTAACTGGCATTTGTGGCTGTAACTACGTATTGTGGTACTTGAAAAAGGTTTGGCAAAGCAGTCCTGAGCCCATGTGGTGATATCGCTTATAGATGAATGACGATTCTTGATGCAGTGCCGCCTGATGGATCGGAGATCACGGTTGTTCAGCTTAGGCTTGCGCCCTTGTCCTTTACGCACTGAAATTCCTCCTCATTCCTTGAATCTTTTAATTATGTTATGCACTGTTGAAGGTGAAATAAGCAAATGTCTTCCTATCTTTCTTTGAGGAACATTGTTTTTAAACATTTCAATGATTTTCTCACGTATTTGTTGGCAAACTGGTGATCCTCGGCCCATCTGTGCTCCTAAAGGACTAGACCTTTCTTGGATGCTGCTTTTGTACCAAATCATAATTACAATCACCTGTTGACATCACCTGTTTCAAATCACATCATTATTTAACCAATTTACCTGATTAATAGCCCTTAATTGCTCCTGTCCCAACCTTTTTTGGAATGTGTTGCAGGTCTGAATGACAGGAAAGGATGTATATTTACAAATGAAATTAAGTTGACCGGACAAAACATGAAATATTTTGTGTTCACATTGTCTGCAATGAAATACAAGTCAAAGTACATTTAGAAATCACTACTTTCTTTTTTTATTTGTGTTTTTCATACTTTTTCTGATTTGGGGTTGTAGAAAAATGTGTTTTTGTGTGTTGTGATTTGGACACCTTTATCTTGAAGACTCAGCACTGGATCACATATGGCTCAGAAGTTTGCCTTTCCACAAAACTCTGATGCACTTATTTCCATATAAAGTCCGAAAAAGTGAGATTCAGCCTTCTTTCACAAACAAATGACGTGTATACTCTGGCACTGCTAGGGGACACAACTATGTCATGGCAGGTGTGTATCGATCAGGACCCAAGAAGCGCAGTGTTGAGTGTGAAGTTTGGATGAGTGGTTCTCTTGAAAGCTGCAAGCAGAAATACCAGAGGCAAAGCAATCGGCCCAAACAGGCATGTTTTGAACGGGCACTGCACTAGTTCTCTTAATGCAGCGCCAGGGCTGTTTCATTTTTGGCCACACCCCAGTCAGTGATGTTACCATAAGGTTTGTCTTTGAAAGCTGAAGGTACCTTTAGATTCACATGAAATAAACCTGCTGCTTCACTGCTTTTAGCTGTCAGAGAGAGCCTGAAGGGCTAGGACAATAAGTGAAAACAAGTAAATAATGTTGATAGCTGTTGTATCTAAGTGTTTGCTGATTATGATGCATAGTATTATTTGACTGTGGCCTGGGCCAAAAGATATTGCACAAAGCTAAACACCTTTCTCCTTTCACTTTCTTTTAAAGTGTTGACTCTTTTACCCAAGGGCCAGATATTAACACCTGTGCTGCAAATATCTGGAAGTGACATGATGTGATTTATGTTTGGACAATTATCTAATAAGAATAAGCATCTGCTACCAAACCACAATGGGCCTGGATCTGCAAGGTACAATTATCTGCAATCATTTTAAGTCTTCAATTTTTTTGTTTGGAGTTTTCCTTTGATTACACATAGTGAAATGACTCCTCATCATTTTATACTTAATGTTAGCTGCACTGAGTGTACTGTCTTCATTTGACCCCCCATGGAGACCCACTTTCTTTCATCCAGCATCCACAGACAAAGACACAGAGAGACAGAATACAAAGGGTGGTAGGACTAGAGAGAATGTAGAGATAAACTGGGGGGCCCTGAAACAGCAGGGGACCTGACCCAAGTGTGTGGAGTGAAACTCAGGCTGACACAGCACATGACTGAGGGTGGAGCAGTTCGATAACCCTACACTGTCATGGCTGACACTGGAGGAGCAGAGCAGCTCTGGAAGAAAGGCAACAAAAAGAAAAGGAGAAGGCTGAACTAACCCAATATGTCAGTGAAGACAGAGTGTAAGGAAAGGGAACTAGGGAATGAGGTCAAAGTTATGAAGGACAAAGTATTTCATCTGGCCGCTGGGGCAGAGAGAGAGAGGCAGAGTGGGTGAGGTTAAGAGAAGGAGTCAGCTGAGGCAGCTTGGAGAAGATCCCTCCTTTCTGCTTTATTATATTACGCTGGTGGATAAAAAGAATACGACATCCTCTAAAGTCATTACAGCCCAGTAAGACTGGCTCAGAGGGCAATGCAGCTCCTTAACCCCGCTCAGCACATGCCTGGATATGTGTGCGTCTCTCAGAGGGTTATTGAATGAGAGAAAGGGTGTGCACACGTCCGAAAGACTGAGCAGGCCTGTTTATGTGTGTGTGTATGCTTGCACACACATTCACCAAACCAAAGTGGCACATCACTTAATCCTTCCCCAGTAACTAGGATAAGCCACCAGTCTTATCTTTCCTTCTCCCTCTTCGTTCTTTCCCTCACTCTTTTTTTCCTTTTACTATTGTCCCTTTTCCCATCATGCCCCCCCCCCCCCCCCCCCCCCCACACACACACACACACACCCCTTCTCTTTCATTCTTATTATTACCCTCCTCAGCCCTTTAATGCCTCATTATTCTGTATTTAGGGCCTGGAATCTTCTCTTGCGCCGGCAGTAGGGGCTAACATGGATTCTACATTTCTTTATTGCCAGGCTGTGCACAGGATTTGAGAAAAGCTTTCCAGGCGGACAAGGATTTTGCTGCCATCATCAGCCATGCTGCAGGTTCCTGGCAAGGAGTGATATTTTGATATTATGCCAGGAAGTGCTGCTACAACTACCCTTGGGAATGGAGCAACAGGTCTAGTATCTGAGTTACATTGAGTTGTATGTGCAGTAAATGTGTGGCTTGTTTTTAAAACAACCAACAGTTTAAGCAGCGGCCAAGTGTAATGTATCAGTGACTATCCTAACCTTAGTTCATATACATAAATGTTAGAGGCTGTCGTAATAATAAAAGGTATGGATTTGCCTTAACTATTTTTAGAGCAATTCTGACCAACTTGTTAAATGATGTTATTTAATTGCAAAGATGGTCATTAACTCATACATGGGCCAACTATACAAAATGATCTTAATAACTTCATTAAACTGTTGCACTTAAAATCTATGATGAAATTGGTGCCAGCATTCTATTACATTTCATTCATTTTCACCCATCTAATGTAACATTCTTCTTTTCCCTTGCACTCTTTTTGCTCTGTCCATTGTCTTTCATTTCCCCCAGATCTGCCAATAACACTAGTGCTTGATCACCTTAAGTAGCATCAACATTAGTAAGGAAAAAAGTGACATTATTAGGGCACTTGGAGGACTCAAATAATAGTGTACCCAAGTGCATTTTTGTTATTAGCATCTAATTGTTGACTGCTCTATTCAATGCATGACCCTTGCCAAACTTTCTTTAATTTTCTACCAATTTATGCAGTTCCCAGTTCGGATTGGGAGTGTAAGGTGTGGGGGGATTTTATGTTAATTTTTAACATTAAGATACAGTCAGTGTGATGCAATTTGAGACTTTATCTGCAATTAAGGGCACGGGTATAAAAGAAGTAGGGTAACTAATTCGTACAAATTGTCATCCGACCAAAAGGCAAAAGTGTTTATACCTGTTCCCAACATCCTCACGCCGGGGTGAAAAGCTTGCCATCAGAAAACGGGTCGAGATGTGATGAATAGTACAAACACGAATACTGACACTCTTTCGGACAGTCTCACCTCAAATGTATATGTATTCATGGCGTCACACTCGTTTCTACACATAAAAAGTGACAAAAGCACCTGTACAGACACTTTGTTTGAAGCATACTGTCACCTTAAAACTGGTCTGGTCAGGCAGTTACACTGACCATTTGACACACTTATTACACATTTTTTCTTCTCCATACTCACTCTGTCACTCATGCACTGACACAAATGTAGTGTCAATAATGGCAGGGGGTTTGTATAATGATCATATTTTCCCAGATTGACGGGGTACTATCGGCTTTGTCTGTCACACAAAGAGAAGAGAGGCAGTGTGAGTACAAGTGGATCACACACACAGACACACACACACTGAACCCCTCTATCATGCTGTCCTCCTATAGACTTCCTGTGTCAACAGAAGCTTTGATTAACTGGGGACAGGCAGTAGCCTTTGTATTACTTGGACAAAAGCGAAGTTGCATGGTGAATTTTTTATTGAAGACAGCACGCTGCAAGTTGTAGCAGTGAAATTATGAGGTACAGACTGGCACAGCATGAAAGCTGTAAAAATAATATTTGATTTGAATATATTAAATCAGTTTTCCTTTCAACCCTGTTGCTTTGTTTTTTCCGCTCCTTGTTTGTGATTAATACTCGGAAAGAAACATTTAAAAAAAAAAGTGCTGTCTCTCATCTTCTCTAACTTTAGCTAGGAATCATCTAGAGAACATTAAACAAAGGCAATTTCCCTCCCCACTGACAGTGTGATTTTACCTTAAACTTCCAATTAGCTGCCTGCACTTTAGCTATCCATCACTCCAGAAAGGCTTTCGCTATCCACCGCATAATGTACATCAGCCACACTGGGATCAATTTGACTCTGATGATAGGCATGTGGGCTGTATCCATCAAACCCGGCTATTAATGACAGCAAAGGGAAATTAATATTTAAGCTGCTTTCATGTACGGAGCCGGATGTGATGGGGCGTGATATCTGTGATTGCGCATGAGTTTGTGGATGCTGTGTGTGCGTTCACTTCCCTGAAGGCAGGAAGTTTGTGTGTGTAGTAGCAGATAAGTGAAAGGGTTAAGGACCTCTGAATGATGCCCTCTGTCTCTTTACCTGCTGGCAGGGTATCTGCCAGCTGAGAAGCTGGCCAGTGCCAACAGGCCAACTGAATGCCAATCAGCAGTGGACTGCAGGTCATGTGTGGTCAACCTTTGTTAGAGGAGTGGGGTGAGAAGCTGAATTGTGGACTTTGTAATGTTTTAATGAGCAATGTGCGAGTGTAACTGCATAATAGTCATAGGACATAGTTGACAGGGTTCTGGTGGGGGCAGGAGACTGATTTGGACACATGCACTGGTATGAGAGGAAAGAGAGTGTGTGTTGTCTGCTGAGGCATCAATGGAAGCTTGGTTCCCCCCATAGATGGCAGCATTACACTCAGAGTCCCCCATTCCTCTCACACCTCTCTAAAACCCATTTAATTGCAGCACAGGAAAGACTTTCTCTATGACACTGTTAATCCATAAAGGGAAATTCACTTTTCACCTCAAGGAGAGCAACACAGGCTGTAGCATCCTGGCACTGCTAGAGTCTCAGTTTCTGCTCAAGAATACTAGGAAGGCCAGGTTACCGGCTTGGGTTGTTTAGTAAACCAGGTCAGATTTAGACAGATTTGGACTTGGTTTCATTAAAAACTGACGGAAAAAGCTTTTTATTTAAATGCATTTAAATGGAAGTATGGAAGTAGTAGACTTAGCACCTCTATTTGTTTGTAAGTTTGTCGTTTACAGTGTTGATCAGTGTTGTATTGTCTGTGGCTAATTTACACCCACCCTACCACCCATTCATATGCCCAATTATGTCACTCTCTACTCTGATAACTATTTCTTGAACTTTGGCTGACCATCAGATGTTATATTAAAATGGCTGAAACACCATAGAGGAAGGTTTGAATGCATTTTTTGAATTCGTGAAAGGGACGTGTTTAATTTAAAACAGGGTGTTAAGTTGCTCTTTAAAGGCTTGTCTGTATCATATTGCAAGAACAATCACTTTTTTTTGTATCATGAATTAGTAATTTGCAGTAACACATTTATGTCTTGGATGTCTAACTATGTCTTGGATGTCTTGGAACTAACCAACTGTGCCTGACCAAGAAATAATCCGACCCATAACCCCTTTGTTTTTATGATTCGGTTTGTGAACGGCTCAATCAAACAAGATATAAGATGTAGAGGTGCTGGTAAGAGTTTTTTTTCTATGTTTGGACAGAGCAAGGCTAGCTGTTTCCCTCTTCCAGTCGGTATGCTTTGTTTAGCTGACCGGCTGCTGGCTTTGACAGACGATGAGAGTGGTATCAATCTTCTCATCTAACTCTTGCAAAGCAAATAAATGCATTTCCTAAAATATTGAAATACGTCTTCAATCCAGAGTACTGACTGATTGGCACACACACCGGCACACAGCCTTCAAAATCTGGGTCACACAATCTGTTGTACAGATGCCTCTACATACTGTTTACTATCACGACCCATGAAATTGATTCTTTTTATCTGTATGTTTGTGAGTGTTTTCACAGCGTGACACAGGTTGCTCTCCCTCTTTTCCTCCATGCCCTCGCCATACAGTACCTGGTATGTCTGTGTTGTGTGCGAGCTACTCATTTCATGGTTCATTTGTCGCTTCACGAGCTCCGTTAATAAACAAGACCCTTGGTTGCCGCTGTCTCTCTGACACCTCTCTGCGAGCGCGTGTTTGTCGGCTGTCAGACGGCTTGTCTTCAGCTCTTGTGTGGGATTAGGTGAGGCGTTATGCTCATCAGCATCCCGCCATCATGTCGATAGTGAACTCATTACCAACTTCACCATTACCCATTTAGGGATTATAACTCCTTCCACCAACAAATCAGTAAATCTCATTGTTCTCGGATTGTGTGACAATGGATTTTCGAATTGAAAAATGTTTAATTTTGTATGAACAGTTAAACTGGTATTTTTTCTGCCTGTGTTATCTGTCTGTCCATGTGTCCCTATATCTGTTTACTGTATGTATCAATGTGAAAAAGACTGATGATGGAAAAAAAGAATTGCTCAACGGCAGGGTTCATCTCCCATCTGCCCAGAATGCACCTGTGATGGGAGAGAGCAGCACTAGCATACAACCTCTCCTAGCGTTTTACGTATTTTAAAGAACCTCAGCGGGGCTGTCGCAGTCTATTTCTTTGCATTTTTTCTTGAAACACTTTCTGTAAAATTCTTCTATTTCATAGCAAGTTTGTGAAACGCTTTGAGCACGATGCACAAAAGAACAGTTGGCATAAATGTGACTATACCAATAGCCTTGATGATTTTCAGAGTAGTGAAGTTTTTGTTGAACATGTTTTTCAAATGTGTTTAATAAACAGACACAAGTTATGATGATGAAGAGGTAATTCATATTATTTTCACTTTATGGCACGCTCTATTAAAAAGCCGTTTCCTTGGAGCCTAACATTGAATATTGAGTTTATTTTTTCCACTCAGACAGCATGAAGGACTGTTTATATATGTTGTGTTATTAAAAGGAAGAGAGCTGAGACAGTGACTAATCTATTCAGCAGCCAGTAATCACTGTTCTATGGAGCTGCTCACTCATCCATCCATAATGTTATCAAGACACATTATCTGTGTGTGTTTTGCGAGTGCTTACGTGTGTCCGTGCATTTGTGTGATTTTTTTTTTAGGGGCTTTGAAAGCAGGTGTTAAACATGCTATATGGGCATTCTCGTGTGTGCAAAAGTGCACATTTGTCTTTCTAAGGATTTAAAAAAAAAACTGCGTGTGTACCTTTTGTGTCAGAGCTCCGTCCACACTACAGATCCAAACGCAACACGTTCTCCCTGCAGCCTGTAGCTCGATCTCACATTGTCAGCTAGCAAAGGTCACACTCTAATGTGTGAACATCGGCCCCTCTGCCTGGTTTTGAAAGGCAGATGAAGCTTTCTGCTTGGAACCTCTCTTAATACATCCATGCTTGGAACAGGCCACAGAAACATGTTTTCCTGCTGTTTGTTTTATTACAGGGTCCGGCTTACTGTGCTGCCACTGGGGTCTCTATATTATCTATCTGTGTGACAGTATGCAGTGCTGTGGATATTTTAAATATCTGCAAAAACTGAAATTTATGCAGATATAGGTGAATGGCTCGTGGTTTGGATTATAACGTACAAGGGATGGATGCGTTGGGATGCAGAAGGGATGACGGTCACAAACAACAGGAGGATCTTCAAAAAGTGCAGATCTCATGAAGTGGTGTATGTATGACACGCCAATTCGTGTTTATCAACGCCGTTTGGCCTACATTGTCTTACATTACCTTGTAATTGCGTGTCAATTTACGCCGTAGCGAGTAGTATAAAAGGACGAAAATCCGCGTGGGGGGTTTGGTCGGGGTGGTGGATGGGTAAAACACAGGACTTTCACCCAGGAGACCAGGGATCGTGTCCCACGTGTCACGTTTCCTAAACTCAACCGTCGCTTTCTTCTTTTACTAAATCCAACCCACCCAACCCGTCCGCTGTAAACGGTGCTCAAAATGCATACAGATAACACGCCACTTGGCTTTAGAAAGTGGCGTTTATGTTTACGTGATAACACGCTAAGTGGCGTGTATGTTTACGTCCGCTGTATACAGCGTAGACATACGCGCAGACGCCACTTGGCTTAAGAAAGTTGGCGTGTCATGATGTCATGTTGAAAAGTGAGGTAATGTTGTCAATCAGGTTCATCGGGGTGTTGTGGTCAGTGTCACATATTGTGCCAAGGTTTGGATGGTTGAGAAAAGGAAACTGATTAAGAACTAATTGATCGATAAGTTGTTAACTATTAAATTAATTGCCAACTGATTATCGATTAATTTGTTTGAGTCATCTGTTATAATAAAACAAAACAGTAATAATGCTCTGATTCCCGCTTCTTAAATGTGAATATTTTCTAGTTTCTTCTCTCCTCTATGACAATAAACTGAATATCTTTGGGTTGTGGACAAAACAAGACATTTGAAGATGTCATCTTGGGCTTGGGAAACACTGAAACATTTTCTGACATTTTATAAACCAAACAACTAATCAATTAATCGAGAAAATAATTGACAGATCAATCGACAATGACGATAACCATTAGTTGCAGCCCTAGAAAACACACACCTAATCTAGTGAGGTGCTGGCTCGCATGGAGATGGTACCTAAAATGTTGAAATTGATGTTGGAGGCCTTTTGGAGATTAATGGCCTCTTTATGGACTTCTATCATGAGACAACATCACTGTTGCTGTGCTGTTGACATCAACAACATCAATCAAATTAAAAGATTGCATTTCCAACTTTCCCACCCCTTTGTGAAAGAAAGAAACCACCATTTCCCTTATTTTCTGATTTATTCACTTTTATTAGATGTCAGTATTATCTGTTTGGGATTATGTGGACAGATGAGGTGTAGCAGTGATCCTCGTGAGAGTGTCTGGACTCCAACCTTTACCTCCACATGACCCCAGCTCTGTACTGCCCCTCAGCCTGCTAGCACCCACACCTGTCGTCACCCATTAGGTAGTATGGCACACAACCCCACAGAATGTGTTTTTGTTCACTCTTTGACCTTTCTTTTACCAACATATATACATGATGTACAGTATGGTCAGTAAACCTCTCCCCTTGAATTCCTCCTGTTTTAGATCAGCAGCTGCATCTGTCAGCCAGTGCACTGCACTGACATGGTTGGAGGTAATCCACTTTTGATTGGCTGTAAACCAAGACAAGCATATCAGCTGGAGGTAAGACTGGACCTTCAATGTGTATGCTTTTTTCAGTGCAGTTTGGTTCAGGATTTTAGCATTTACCCTTAAATCCATTTGCTCATACAAAAATATGGATATCAAAACCTCTCCTACAAACCCATTACATGTTTAGAAGATGCAATGCAAAATCATGTCACAAAATCTATTCTATACAGTATAGGGCTGCAACTAAAAAAATGTCATCATGGAATAATCTACATAGTTCAAATCCAAAAGATATTTAATTTACAGTGATATAAAATTAACGGTAACACTTCATAATACAACCCTTCATTTATTTTGTTCATTTGAATCAGGTACCAATAAAATGATTACCGGTTCCTACTGGTATGTAAACGTAAATACATAGAAAGAAAAACAATACTCTGGAACCATCAATTATCAAAACGGTCTGCAGTATATTTTGCAGCTACACTACAAATTGATTAATTGACTAATCAATTCGGCACCAATTACGTACATATATATCAAATGTCATGCATGGGTAATAAATATATTATGTAGGTGTGAGCCTCAACCGCAAATAAGGATTTTGAGCTATAAAACCTATGGCAAGTCTTAGGAAAGGTGGTGAAATATTTGGGTGAATGGTGGATCATACACTGGTTCTCCTGCAGCGCCTCTCTGTATATTGGGAAGCAGCCGGTGCTCTTGACTCATTCCTCTCACCTTGGGGAGTCCTCTCTGTCAGACTGCAGGGGAAATTGACCTGTGAGTAAAGCGAGCATTTTGAGGAATGGTTATTTATTGAACTGGTAGAGAGGAGACTTGATGATTCACTGACAGGTTCAGTCACAAACACATCCAAATGCACACACACAAATAGAATCGCTCTCCTGCGAGAGAACTTTTATGAAAAGAGTTGAAGTGTCAGGGTAACTTCAACCGCCAAATGTAGCAAGGATCTTTTTTTTGCTCTGCAGTCAAGACTGTTTCTTCTTTTCCTCTCATCCCACTCTTATTCTTTGACTCACAAAGGAGCTTTCTGTTGTTACAGTATGATCCAGTCTAGTCAGTATAACTGTTACTCACTCTTGTTTCATTTAACTTAATTTTGTTGCCTTCAGATGTAAACTGTAATGCCAAAAAGCTCTCAGAAGCTAAGAAATACACTAATTGAAAGGATGGATGTATCTAAGCTATATTAGACCAAGGGTGTTAGCTTTGTACTAGAATTCTGATTTACTGGTCATATCTCCCAATTGTTAGACAATCTACAGTGAATTATTTGTTTTTTTAAGTAACACATGAACATCTATGGGGGCTACAAATGTGTTTAACATCAATACAGAAATCTCAAGATGACAGAAATTAAAAACCTGCATCTTTTTTTATTCTTGCTCTACACAGGGTTAAACCACCCAAATTGAACCGAATGAACAAAGAACACTAAGATGTCTCGAGAGCATTTCATGATACTGTTCTTTGAGAAACACACAAACGCACCCCACCCAGGCCAGCTGATCTGATGCTTAGTGACATGACCTTCATGTCTTGCCAGCACCATTGAAGGCCCCCCGGGTGCTCCCCCCCCCCCCCCCCCCTCTCTCTCTCTCTCTCTCTCTCTCTCTCTCTCTCTCTCTCTCTCTCTCTCTCTCTCTCTCTCACCTCCCCCCACCATGCTGCCTGTTTGGGGCTCACCCTGCTCTGGTCTGGTACCTACTGTCACTTGCTATTGGGAGCCATCACATTGGTACAGCTACCTCACAACACACAGGTGCAGCCAAGCTTGATTAAGGCACACACAAAAAACGATATACACACTCAACCATGCACAAAAAGGTTTTGAGAGTAAATATCTAGGACAGATAGGTTGGAGGACAAATGTATTATTAGTTTATTGGTCTTTAACGTGCTGAGAGAGATTTCTATAAAGAAACAGTGTTCTGTGTTACGGAATATTTAAGTTAGGGTTGTGGTGAGTTTAATGTGATAATCAGCTGTCTTTAAACACACTGTTGCTGATATGATGTAAATCAACATGATGAGTTGGTGGTACTAGGATCTGTCACACCCTGGTTTCTAGAGGATGGTCATAGTGTGTGTGTGTGTGTGTGTGTGTGTGTGTGTGTGTGTGTGTGTGTGTGTGTGTGTGTGTGTGTGTGTGTGTGTGTGTGTGTGTGTGTGTGTGTGTGTGTGTGTGTGTGTGTGTGTGCTATCAAACAGGATTGTAATCAAGCACCAAGCTGTCCTGTCCTGACATGAACTGGCCACTTACGATCTTGAAGACACGCTCACTCTGACAGCTTACATTATAATTCATGAGGTGGATGCTAGTCTCCTCCACACACACACGCACACACACATACACACACACACACACACACACACACACACACACACACACACACACACACACACACACACACACACACAGCCTTCCTGCGTTATTGCTGCAGATAGTTTTCCTCACTGCACAAACAACATTATCAGTTGATCTGCTCTGTTGGTGATGTGAAATACTCCAGTTGTATCTGTGGAGTGGTCCATCAACTTTTAAACAGGTAAATAATATGCACTGCTGTGGTATTGATTTTCATAGCAAAACGTTGATTTGATGTGTAAGATTGCTAGCAGATGCTAATCTTGAATTGATATAACAGGAAATGATCTCAAACCTGTAAACCTACTTTCTAACCATGCTATCGGCAGGGCTCTATAGAGATGACAATGTCTTTCAGTCGTAAATGTGGACTGCCATGAAACATTCATTTTCTCCTCAGGATGAATTCATGAATGAATGAATCCATCATCGGGCAAATCAAAATTGTAATTTGTCTAATACTTTGGATTATGACCAAATACATGCAAAACTAATCACATTCCCATCATGGTTCAAGTCATGTGCACAACAATAACAGAAGAAGTCATTGGCAATAAAAATCAGGCCTCGGGCACCTCCAACAATGCTCACTAAATAACTAAAAAGAAAATCATGCAAGTTAAAGCAAAATCTGAATCTAAGACTAAATAAATAGTGCAAGTTAAGATGTAGCGCTACAATCAGCGGCAGCTACTTTGTGTTTAATGGTAATTAGCTAATTTTAGCATGCTAACATGCTAAACTAAGATGGGGAACATGGTAATCAATATGTTAGCATTGTAAGCATGCTGATGTTAGTTTTAACTCAAAGCTCACAGAGCTGCTAGCATGGCTTTAGACCAGTCTTGTTGCCATGAATCTCTCAAAAGCAAGGATGCATTACAGGAGGTATTTTACTGTGAAGCAGAAATGCAACATAAACAAATGTTGATTGCTAACCAATGTTTGAGTACCCTGGAAGTCCAGAGTTCTCGCGAATTTGAATCTGCTCAGCAAGTCACTCAGGCATTGAGTAACGATGCTAATTAACTATGCCCTCGTAGCCGAGCTGCACCAATCACATCGGTGTATCTGATATAGGTGGGCCAGAGAAGCGAGCTAAACAGATGACGAAAGTTTAATCTACCAGTTAGCTCCGCTGGTAGCTAAGCGTTTGGGGCTCTGGATACGTCACCCCGTGTATTGGTCGTAGTGTTATCCAATTGCGTGCTGTGAGATTTTCAAATGCATTGTTGGTGCCGCCCCTCGAGTTGGGCCATTTTCATTACTTAATGCCAGACCCTTAATCGGATTTGGGTCTGGATTTCCAGGCTAATGTTTGAGTGGATTTTGTTAATATTTTTTAGTACTTTTGTTTGTTGTCCAACTACAAATACATTCTGAACATGTAAATGATTTGAATGCTGTCCAGTAAGCTGAAAATAAATTGAAAGTTACTTTTTGTATACACAGCAAACACAAACTAAAGCTGCCTTTACACAAGAACCAAGTAAGCTTCCCCACCTTTGTGGCAGACCTGATCTATTTGTGACTGTGAAGAGGGAAAAGTTAGACACCGTGATGTTCCCTTTCAGTGTAGTCAGACATATGAGAGCATCAGATTTATGCCACAAAGGGTACAAAAATAATCAGAAATTCTGTGAGTATAAACAGAGCCTCAGATGTAGAAGCCAGCGCTGGTATGTGAGGTTTTCAACAGCAACATAGCGCATCAACAGTGACAAGAAAAAACCAACACCCACTAAAGAACCTTAGAACATTTCTGTTCGTTTGGTTGTCCTCGCCTTCTTTTTCTCTCCCCTTTGCTGTCTGGGTTTCCTTTACTAACTCTGTATGACAAACAGGAACACTGCTGTCTGAAAGGAGAAGCCTGTGTTTCACAGAGATGTTTTTGTGTGCGTATTGGCCTCTCAGGGGCATGTAAATTTGAGAAGTGAAAATGCACTTTGCTCCACAAGCTTATTAATGCATGCATCTCCCTGTGACACATCCGTCTGGGGGGAAGTCCAGGCCAGATTCACACAGATTATGTCTGTTTTTCTTTGAGGGTTAGAAAAACTTGTTTGCATCAGTGTGTGTTTTCCCTCTTGGTTTAGGAATCTCTGATGTTTTAATTTGTGATATCTACTGTTCAAAAAAGTGTAATTGTTCCACAGCTGTACTGAAATTTATTTGTATCCTTATCCTTCCTTTGCAGTGAGAATGAGTTCTGGGTTTGTGCCTTGCTGGAATAGAAAACTGGATGATGTCTGCGCTACGTATAGTCATCTCCAATCTGACCTCAAAAGACCCAGCACATTATGGTGTGTTGTTCTCACACGTTCACACTCACACAAAATTGAACTGAAAACATGGTTGAAAAAACTTGATCCAGTTCTTCCGGACACGGAGTCCACGGAAGTGCCAGACATCGCCAGCGGGCTCAAGAAAACAGTGGTGTGTGTGTCTGTCAGTTGGCTGTTCTTTCTATATCTCTGTGCATCTATGTGTGTGGGTGTGTTTGAAGGAACCAGAAGTGACTTGAATATGTACTGTGAGCACTGTCTGTATACACAAGAATGTGCGTTTAAAGGAAAATTCTCTTTTTCTTTACCTGGGTGCAATTTTTCTGGTTCTGGTCATTATTCTTATCAGGTATGGTAACATTATATCACAATATAGCATGTTTTCTTATCATTTCATAAATAGTCTATATGAAATATTCACATGATAAACACATTTGTATACTTATGTGTGTATTTAGTGCAAAATGAACAGTTTTAAGTGAAATTATACAGAAAAAAAGATTTACATGCATGCACACAAATATTGTGATGTAAAAACGTGTATTAGATTTTGCATACTTCCTGGTTCAACGACTCAGTTGCACTTAGCATAGTTCTACATACAGATTGTCTGTGCAAAAGTGTCGAAATTCTTTTTCTGAATTATTTTAAGTACAAGGACGCATAACTATATGCAATTATTTCTCCTTTCATCCATCTACTCTGCTATTACTTTCCCTGTCTGCAGTCTTTGTCGTGCACATGCTTAGTGTAAAAAGCTGATTAGACAGCCAGTTACCCGGAAATCTGTGTTTCCAGGAGAAATCTAGCTGGGGAAATCAGGTTTATCTAATCCCATACCCAGGTTACAGAATCCAGGTTTCTCGTTTACATGACATTTAAGAAATCACCTTACTGGAGAAACTGCAACCCGGTTACTTAAGTGCATCTAAATGTAAATGCACTGATTGTAACCGACATTTTGGGTATGCTCAGCAACGGTTTCACCTCTTAAGAAACGATTTGAATAATACGGTTTGGGGTTTGTTTACAGCCCGTGTGATTGTTTTACCAACTGTGTTCATTGCCAGCTCAGGATGCCCAGGAATTTTATTCATGTTAGACAACTCAGCCGGGCAAAATGCAAAACCAGCATTCAGTACCAATGCAGGAAATACTGTGCCCTTTATGTAGCAAGACTAAGACTCCATTTATACCTCGTAGTGAATTGCAATCTGCATTGTTAATACAATAGGAGCTAGATTCAATATGCAAATTTGTTACTTGTCAATGAACATGGCACGTCCCAGGTTGAGGAAAGCAACGCTGCTGTACAGTCTTCACTTCATTTTCATTCAGGGTTTTGCAGAATCAGCTAATACCACAATTCTGTCTGATGATGCATGTCTTTACCTGTTTGCCTATCCACATGGATCCACGCTTATTTAAAGTCACAAAACAGTATGATATACAGTACAGTACAATATATAACCTAGTCTATGAGTGTTTGTGAAAATATCTGTTTCTTTGTGCCACATACACTCACGAGAGATAGAGAGAGTGAACAAAAGCAGCAGCTTGTGCTCGGAGACAGGTGCACTCATCTTCAAGACACTTCCCTCTCTCTAATATCTACTGTACATCTGCATCTCTTCCTTCCTTGCCTCCCTCCTTCTTTCACGCTCTCTCTGCAGCGTTCAGGTGGGATGGTGACGCATCGGCTCAAGCAGGCTCTTATTAGCTGAGCGCTAACAGGCAGCCTGTGTTCCCGTGGGGGCTGAATGCTGCTGACTCATCCTGTACAAGCTGAACAGTGTGAGTCTTCAGTCTTCTGCCCAACACACACACACACACACACACACACACACACACACACACACACACACACACACACACTGGCAGATAAAATACACTCACCTGCACATACGCATAAACTTCTGACTTGCTGGATGAGAGTTTGACAGTGTAGGTGCGTCAGGCTCAGTATGTTTGTGTGCTAGTGCCATACAGAGAAGGATTTTACATGTAACTGCTGCAGCTAACCTCCAGCTTTCTTTCTCTCCATCACCTGTGCAGCTCATTAAAACAGCAGCATGAGACCAGAATTGTTGACAGATCTTCTCTTCACCCCATCAGTCTGCCTCTTTAGTCTACATTGCCTGATTACACCAACACTGAGTTTGAAACATGCCATACGGTAATGGATCGCTCTGCTGAAAGACCAATCACTGTTCTCATCAATCAAAACCTTCTCATCCTGAGTAATTTTATGAATTGTTTGTTTTTCATGGAAACCACCCATGTTTTTCTGCAGATTAAGGAATTGCAGATTTGATTTGGTGCTGTCAAGAACCACATTGGACACTTTTCACATGGAAATTAGTTTTACACCTGTAAAACTGAAGCTTTAAGTCCACTACAGGCTAACCCGATTATCGGCCGTTGAACAGTCTGGCGAGGTCAGTGACTCGATTCTGTCAAGTTTTTTTTCCGAGATTCTGAGGAGTGAAAACTGAATAAAAAAGTTATAAATGACCAAAAGCCTACAGATCATTTAGAGTATTTCCAACTGCTGAACAGACTTGACCCTTCGCTAGGCCAGCCTCCCTTTGTTTCTGGTTACACTGCAAGCTTTCTGCTCTCGCATGGCACATATCCAGTTTACGAGTTTACGATAACATGGCAGATTTACACCACTCAAAATGTTTAGTTATTTTAAAACAATGGATGTTTGACTTCAGACAGAAGTAGACAAAATCATCTAGCCGACCGTCAATTTAGTCGGTTGAAATGACAACTGATGCTAACTATTGCAGCTAGCTAGCAAATGAATGCTAGATCAATAATGTGTAATCCCACAAAATAAAGTTGTTAGCTAATGCTCCTTAGCTTTGGAAATAACACACACGGTCTGTATTAAGGCACTGACTTTACTGAGCTTTTACTAAGTAAGTAGCTTACGCACAAGAGCAGAAACATAAATTTCTTACAATGTTCTCATTGAGTTTTTAAAGACTGAAACCTTGAAACTCTTTGTATACCCCAATGCACACTATGGACATTTGACATGTGGAGAAATACATAAATAATTGTATATTATTTATTTTGTTGCTTTTTTAAAAAATGAGATGAGATGAGGCTGCAAATTTGCAATCTACAGGTGTTTTCAGTGTTAGCAAGGTTGGCTGCTCTGCTGAGTTTACGCTGCTACTGTATATTACAGAGGGAGTTTATTTCTGATGTTCTCACACTTTCACTAAATTTTCCCCTATACTGGGGGGAAAAACTTGTTTCTTCAGCTGACAGAAAACTAACTTTACACTGTTAGTCTTGGGTTGTGCACACTGGGTCCAGTCCATGAACTTATCTGAAAAACATCCATCAATATCCCTTTCCACCCTATGAAAGATTTGATCCATTAACAGAAATGAATGAAAATGTGCGGAGGAGAGAAATAAAGAAATGTTGTGTGGGGTCAAACTACCTGCTGAGTTTATGTGCATGAGAGATAGAGGCGAAGCAGGGGATGGCTGGACAGAGGGAGTGAAAAAAAGACCGAAAGAGCGAGTGAGAGTAACAGTAAACAGTCGAATGATCGATGAATGCCTGACGTGACTCAGCTCTCGGTTGCCGGCCAGCATTTCCATGACTGGCGAGCCGCCTGCACGACGGAGACAAACGACCCAGCAATGAAGGAAAATGAGGATTTTATCACCCTTTTCCCTCTCACACTGTTGCAGGCCCACGCTCTCCAGATTGCTTGTGTGTGTGTGTGTGTGTGTGTGTGTGTGTGTGTGTGTGTGTGTGTGTGTGTGTGTGTGTGTGTGTGTGTGTGTGTGTGTGTGTGTGTGTGTGTGTGTGTGTGTGTGTGTGTGTTTTTCTGCACTGGGAAGTTAACCAAATGTGTGTCCCGCGTTCCTGACAGGCTGGCTTATGGTCGTACGCTGGCCCAAGGGTGCAGTTTAGAGAAATCACTCACTCAGTTGGAGACTTGTGGAGAAATGCCCAAGGTCTGGAACACCTATATGTTACCTGGGATCCTGTGTGTGTGTGTGTGTGTGTGTGTGTGTGTGTGTGTGTGTGTGTGTGTGTGTGTGTGTGTGTGTGTGTGTGTGTGTGTGTGTGTGTGTGTGTGTGTGTGTGTGTGCGCTTGCGTGCATGCGCGCATGCGCGCGTGCGTGCGTATATGCAAGGGAGTGTGTTTAAAAGGACATTTATCTCATCCTCAGATATAATTACTCTGCCCCAGGGTGGGGGGTTATTCAGCTCTCTCTCCTGTCTCTCAAACCCCTCTATTCCTCCGTCTTTCTCTCTTACCTTCTCTTTCTTACCCGCGAGCTGGGAAAGCCGATCTGACTCTGCCATCTTTGGAAGTCATTATGGGATTAACTCATTCCCAGAGTATGGATCTCTTCTCTTGGAGCCCATGAAGGTGGCTCACCCGTTCTTCGCTTCCCCCAAAACGGCTCACTCTAGCTGGGGTAATCAACCAGCAGCACTCCTTCTTCCAGCCTGGAGCTCCACCTCGGGGGAAATCACCTCTCACTTCTCACTTTATCCAAAATATTAATCCTCACAAAATGTACTCAAAAAATAGAATTTATCATGTAAAATTCTTCTGGATTCAGGAGAAAGGTTATTACAGTAGGAGGGTTATGAAAAACCTTGGTGTTTTTGTTTTAATCTCAAATGTGTAAGGTAATGTGGCTGCTGGAGGTGACGAACAAGCTAGTAGCTTTTGTAATGGTAATAATAGTGTTCTCGGAGACCTGACAGGAATCCACAGCCTGAGGTGAAAAAGTGTTATATCATCACTTCCTTTTTTGTGAATCCCTCGCCCACATGGGCTGTTGGGTAATGACACCTGCCATCATACCAACAACTCTCTCTCTTACTCTCGGGGCAAGATTAACAGTTGAAAGCAAACCAGTTTGTTCTGAAGGGAGAAGTTAATTGAACAGGCTTTTGGAGAGTTTTGTAATGCTCCTCATCTCAACTCACCTGCGGTTTATCACACAACAAATACACATACAAGACCTTTCAGACCTAACAGTAAACGGCAGATACACTGCTGTATCAACCTCAAATAAAGGAGGGAAAAGGCAGTAAAAGTTATGAATTTGTTGTGTCACACAATGTGTCTGTTGATGGAATAGTTCAAGGATTTCTCAGGCCACCAGGCACCATTTTATGAGCATGCGGTATAGAGAAATCACGTTCACTAGGCCCTTTCTATTCTTTACTGTCTCCACCACGGTGCAGCTGTCTTCAGCCTTGCTCCGGGGCATGATAACCATGTGTTGGTGCCACACACACACACACACACACACACACACACACACACACACACACACACACACACACACACACACTCTCATGCACCCCCATACACACAGTGTTATCTTCAGAGTCACAAGTTAGTGTTTTTCTAAATTGGGCCATGTGGCAGCCTCCTGTTACAAAGAAGCCACACATATTTTGGTGCAGGCTGTGCATTTATCTAGCATAATGTGATTATGCTGACGTGCCCTCGCTCTCAGTGGCGGCGGGTCAGGGTGGGCCACATGGTTTGGGGTCGGCCCCTCCCCTGGGCCCTGTTTTTACTCACAGCAGAGCTGGCTCTTGTTTGTTCACATGTTGCCTGTAAGGGGAGCCAGGCTGATCACAAGTGACGACTCCTGGTTAAAGTGCCACTACTTGTCCTTTCTTCTTTCCTGTTTGTTTTTGTCTTTATGTCACTGTCTGCACTATCAGAAAATCTATATCAGATACTACTGCCTTAGAGCCAGCATCTTTTAAATTAGTCTGAGGTCATACAATTTTGTTTGTAGAAAAATGTAATGATCCTGGTGAAAATGGGTGCAGTCTATGTGCAGTATCCCCGAAGTGAATCAAATGGAGGGGAGATTAGCAGCATGCACTGCAGTATGCCACATTCATTTGATTTGATTAAACAGCTTTAAGTAACACAAGCAAATGTGCAGAATTTGCTCATTCCAATGCAGTAGAAAAACAGGATACAAAATCCCTGCAAATGTTTATTAATTATGTATTAAATGAACTGTGTAATATCTCAACAGCAGTAAACCAAATAATTGACCTTCATCAACCCTAAACTTGTCAAAATGTCTGACATAATGCGACCACCTTCTGCCACATGGCACCAACAACGTGGCCAATGTCTGCCACGTAGATTTCAGGGAAAAAAGCTCTACAGTTTCCACAACTGTTCTCCCCGTATACATGAGCAGGTAAGAATGGGGAGAATGACAGGAGGTAGGTAGGTAGGTAGGTGGCGCTCTGCCAAAGCACAACGCTTTTCCTTCCGGTTGACCTATATGTCAAAATTACACAGACCTATCACTAACTTAGTACAATTTAACAACTTAATGTTTCATTGACACATTCTTGTCACAGCATAGGACAGCACAGTGTTCCCGCCAGATGACTGACAATTTGTTTGGCTCATTATAACATTATCTGTAGCCAGTGTCCAGCCAGTGGGTGGAATTTGCAAGCTTACTTCATTAGCTAGCTAACTAACATTAACGTTAGCCAGGGGCCGCAGTGGGGGCTGCTCGCTCCCTCCACCTTTTTGCGGAGACAAAGCGTTGACAGACCCAGAGATGGACAGTCGGTTTAGCCATCTCCCGATGTCTGCTTGAGGCCTTTCAGATTTACATTTAGACCAATGTGTGTGTGTAGTCCATCTTTAATTTTACTTTTCCCTCTGGCTCAATTTTTCATCACTTCCATCCTTATATAGTAGTTGGTGTTGCTCCCTTACCTCTTCTTTATCACTCTACCTCTTCACCTTCCTCTATCTGACCCTATTTCTTTCCCTGAGTTCCTCTCAACAGGCTCTACAGGGAGCCTGCAAGCCCATCTTCTTATGTATGTATAAGTCATTCTGGCCTAGTGTACAACTCTTTTAACCACAAATGTCTCTTGAGTGACAGTCTAAGAGAGGAGAAATAGCTGTTCAGATTGCTGTTTAAGATTGGCTAGGGGAGACAGAGGAGCCAATCTGAGCTGGCTGAGAGTTTAAATATCCACCCAAATTTAGCTTTGTGAGACGACCGGCTATCCTCAACTTCAATAGCAATTTCCATCTGCAGAGATAGCTCTGGTGAGGAGCAAAGAAAGGTTGTTGGTTCAACTCCCTTGTGCAACAGGAGACTCATGGAGCTTATCCTGTGCCTCTGCATCGCTGTCGTTTACCGTATTTAGACCTACAGATCACCAGATTTCTCCATCTTTCCTTCTCTCTGTCACTCTGTCTTTCTCCTCTCCTCCTCCTTCCCATCCCCCTCCGCTGCTCTCTGCGCGCCGCCGTGGTGGGTTCAGTTCTTGACAAGGCCCCACATCCTGCTAGTTGCTAAATGAATAATACATGCATGTTCTAGCATTGCCCTTAGACAGCGAGAGAGAGAGAGAGAGAGAGAGAGAGAGAGAGAGAGAGAGAGAGAGAGAGAGAGAGAGAGAGAGAGAGAGAGAGAGAGAAAGAGAGACAAAGCGAGTGCATGAGGGATGCTGTGTGTGTGTGTGTTGGTGTGTGAGTCTTGAAGCCCCTTATGGAAAACGCTGTCACAGAACTTTAGATCCAGTCTATATACAGCATGTACAAGAAGGGAAATGTCTGCATTCGACAATCTCCTGTCAGAACTTGCTCTTCTTTCTTTTAGTCCTTCAGCAGAGATGTGAACCAGAGGTTGTTGGTGCAATTCCCATTTGGGTGAAAGAGAGCAAATGCAGTCCTTAGGACAATGATTGAGAACATAATATCAGTGGGATTTGAAGAGCTTTGATTTCCAATGCTCTATGTGTGTGTTTGTGTGTTAGCAATATAGAAGTTAGGTCTCATCATTTATTCCAAGCAACACTAGTTCCCTTTAACCCAGCAGAACGAGGGTTGCCCTACTTTTTATCAGCTCCTCTCATTCAGTTTTGACGAAGATCAAAGCAGTATGCCAGCAGCCAGCGGAGCATGCATGCATTATCAATCATGTCTGTGGCTTTTTGTTGTACAGGAAAAAATATTGCAGAATACAGATCAAAAGGAAAAGGTCATCAAAGGCACAACAAATCATATAGATGCAGGGTAGTAGATTTACACATATACAAAGTGGAGGGCACAAACAAATCCAAAATATTTTAGCTGCATGCACTATTATCTAGATGTGGTGTGTATGTGTGCGACAAAGAAATAGTGAACAAAAACATTTTGTGCAATCTGTCCTCTGACCCTGAAATTAGGTGTGCAACTGTATGCTTTATAGTTCAGAGAGCTTGTTATTTCTCTTCTCGCTCTCGCGCTGTCTCTTCTAAAGACTAGAGATTTGAGGTATAACCACGGCACTTTATCTCAAAGGACACATGCAGAGTCAAATGATTCACCTCCTCGTTCTGAACTTTTTCCACTGTTATTAGGAAAAAAACAGAGCAAATGAATGGGAGCAGCAAGGGTCTGTGGGCTAAGTCGAGTTAGTGTAAGCAAGAGAGCCAGACTTGTTTTTGAGACGACATCTGTAACGTTTTTTTTTTTTAAGTTTGGAGACAGTGTTTAACCAGGTATGAAGTGCAGTCTCAGTTGTTTCCAGTGCTCTGGGTACAATGGAAGTTCTGGCACCTGAGACGGCAGGTTGCTGATTGATGCGCCATGACTTCATGCTTCTCACACCGACAGGTAGCTCAGGAATCTGTCTAACCAGCTCTGCAGCAGACACACACAAACTTGCACAGACGCTTTGATTCTGGGCAGAGTTCCGGTGAGGGCAGCCGTGCCATTGGCAGCGCCTTTAACCTTGACACACACTGCACGTGACCCAGATGTATGACTGCTGTTTGTCTCTCTAATTTTCTCCCAGCCCCCCCCACGCACACCAACATTCACACACTCCATACTGTAACACGTCATGCTGATGCCTTTGAGAGTTCACTCCAACCAGTTAGAGAGCTGAACAGGGAGCACATGGTCTTCTGCCATATGCACCTTGTGAATGTTCTGGCAATTTGCTGTCTGCATCATGTATGGAAAACCCCTGCATTTAAAGGAACCCTCAGAACCAATGTAAACAAGTGTAGTTGTGCTGTTAACTGCACCACAAACTGGATTGTGCTATACTGTAGGAGTGATTTCTTAGTTTCAGTGGATGCTTTGATGCTTTTGCTGTTAAGATTGTCATGATTCCAAACGGACTAAAGAGCTGTTCAATATTTAAACTTTTTAAGAACCACCTTTCAAGCTTTTAGGGGAGTATTTGATCTTGTGATATTTCCACAGATTTGCCACGGATCTACTGGTAACAAAAAAAGTAACATTCCCAGATAGAGAGCACCAAGTGTTCTGATGTTCTTTTTCAGTATTCTTCAAAAACATATCTGGCCTCTGCCTATCTCAGCGCCAACAAATCAGCCATTTGATATAAAATATTGTGGCCGCCTTTGAAGTTATCTTTGTGGTGCTTAACATGTCAGCGATTCAGCCAGGGGGATAAACAGTCATTCAACTCCAGGATCAGTTTCAGAATACAACATTTAGACAGTCCGTGTGACAAACACAGAACGCTCTTCTGTTGTGTAGTGATTTTCCAAGTTGCTGTTTTCCTCCAGCAATATGGCCACCCATGGTTAGAAGAAATAATGTGCATCGTGTATATGAAACTTATGTGTGTGCGCTCTAAAAACCACTAATTTACACAGACAACTGAACCTATGAAGGTTAGAGTTTGAATGTGTGAATATTTGTGAAAGGTGTGTGAAAGACTAAAAGAAAAGATCTGGCATATAACCATCAACTAAAAATACTGCTTCCCTAAAAGTGTTGGTATACCTGGATACGATGATGCAGCACAAACCTTTCATGTGTTTTATACCGAATAAATACAGACCATGATGCAGCGGGGGCTAGAGTGTGAAGGCTGACAAGTTCAGCCAGCGAGCCAAGGACGCAAAAAATGTAAGGCCTTACTTGTATGTGAACTGGACAAACATTGTTTCCATAGCAACTGTACTGACAGCTTAGAGAGACTCTGTGTGTATGTGTGCATTTGTCATGCTGCCAGACTACATTATCTCTATATAATGTAAGCACGCAAAAAAACGTAAGGGTCAGTTCACCTAAATCTTGGTTTTCCATACTTAACTGTGGTTACCCAAGTTTTAAGATTAATTGGTTTTATGTTGTTGATGCCCAAAGCATCGTTTCTCTTTCTATATACAATGTTTTGGATAATTCATAGATCTCACAGTTGACGTCTTCAGGTTTTTAAAGCAATTTCTACTAGTGAATAATAGCACATAAAAGCAAAACCATCCACATAGGTCAGGCTGTTCCCAGACTGTTCATAGTTCTACCTACGAAAAGTAATACACTATTTAATTCATATATAACCCACGTAATCGTGAGCCAGGACATGCAGGGCTGAAACACAACAAAACAAACACAGGACTTTCACCCAGTAGACCGCTGTTTGTGTCTGTGTCCCCTGTGAAAGCAAAAGTCAATGATTATTTTAACTTACATACCTAACACCAAGTTACAAGTTATGTAACACATGTACTTATTATAAACCCAACCATTATCTTTTCCTAAACTTAACCAAGTAGTTTTGTTGCCTGAACTATTTTGCACTGCAGGAACTTGTCAGGTGCACTGATTGCTTGTGTTGCTGCCGCTGGACATTCATAGGAAAATGCCGCAATCAAATTATTACCAAGGATTTCTCTTATTTGAACACAGAAGACAAGCTAAGCTTTTCACACGTCTGTGTGTGTGTGTGTGTGTGTGTGTGTATGTGTGTGTGTGTGTGTGTGTGTGTGTGTGTGTGTGTGTGTGTGTGTGTGTGTGTGTGTGTGTGTGTGTGTGTGTGTTTGTGTATGCTATAACCCTAAATATAGGTTTACAAGTATCAGAAGACTCAATACAGAGACAGGAACACAGAGGAACTCTCCTGATTAGCCATAGGGCAGACAAGCTTAAAGCTGAGAGCAGATGCCACAGCACAACTTAGCACGCTTCAACTGGCACAGCAGCTCAGAACCTACACAAGTAGCATGCCACAGTAACATGTGAAGGCATACTGCCGTATGACAACCTCCTGCCATTAAATATGCTTCAGCACAAAGGAGAGTGGATGTGTTCTCCATTCTGCCCTCTCTTCTGCATCTGATTGCATCTACGCTGTTGTTTGATTCTCGTTCTCACACACACAAACCTGCAGTCTCTAATTTTCCTTCCCCATCCCAAGTGCCTTCTTAATCGCGTGTTCACTACCCCCTCTTTCAATCTCCCTCTCCCTTTCTTTTCTTGCCTCCTCCTCTGCCCGAGAATCTATTGAGGATTCACAACAATAGAGTTGTAGACTGGATTAAGCAATACAATGTCTGATGGAGGGGGTAGTTGGGAGAAATCAATGGGCAGATGTGATTTCCTAAGCCGCTAAACATCCTCTGACACGTCGACCAATTAGCTGTGTCAAATGGGGATATCTTTACTACGTGTACAAGGTCATTAGATAAGTCCGTAGCACTGGAGATTTCTGCACACGTATTCGAGTGTGTGTGTGTGTGTGTGTGTGTACTAAAACAAAGGGAGGTATGAGATGGAAACATTTAACAATAGAGCTCAGCATAGTTCCGTCGTCTTGATTACCTGTCTGCATTGCTTAATAACGTTTGGAATTGCACAATTTGCAGCTTGTCACACTCATTGCAATTGCATTCTGTTTAGAGAAATAAATCGAAAAGCAATTTTGCCATCATTTCTGTTTCATACGGTGAATAAATGCAGTTAGAGAAAGCTCCATTGCTTTGTACGTACACCTTTCAACATGCCTGCTGCTTTTCATTCCTCTTATGTCTGCTGTCACAGGACACCTACTTCAGAAAATGAAAGACAGAATAATGTCTTTTATTTTCTTACCTGCATTGAAACATATAATAGCAAGCAATAGCTCACATATATAACTGTGCTCTGTTGTGGTGTGCTTGGCGGGAAAAGATGCTGCTTAGTTGGGAGATGTTTTGCTTGTGCTTGTTGCTGATGTGTTTATCTTGTTAAAGACATCTCACTAAATTAATAACAAATCTCTATTATATCAGTGCACCATTTAAATAATGATGATGTCCATGATCATTTTCTACTCATTGTCTCAAGTTAAGACATGTTGTCTGCGATTGTGGAACAGTGCCCTTGATAAAATGGCCATGGTGACACACACACAACTTTTTAAGAGCAAGTGCAAGAGAATAAGTTGAAGGATTGGTGATGCTGAATTTAACGATTTAAAATGTAAATGCAATTTAATGCTATTCACAAGAATTAGCTAAGTACATAATTACAGACAGCAGTGTTCTTCTCTGAAGGTAATAGGGTAGTGGTAGGTCTATATTTACCTCCAACATCTCAGTTGTACTATTTTGTCTGTAATATTACATACTTCTCTTTGTTTACTAAATGTTAGTGAGTTAACGTAATTTATTGATTTCTTTTGGCCACTTGGGGGCAGCAGAACAAGCTATAAACCCAGCATTGACATATTATCATCATATAAGGTTAAAGGGGTTATACATGACATTCAGAGTCTAGACCGGAATTGCTTGCACACGGCTTTCACCTGTGACGACATGGAAGCTGAGCTGAAATTGCGGCAGTTAGCATTGCTATCAGTGCTAACAGCACTAACAGCAACAGTGCTGACAGAGCTAACAGTGTTAGCTCACGGGGGTTAGCTCACGCTCACAGGGGCTACCTGGGGGTGAACCGTAAGTTGTGTGTTAGCTTCAACGACAACGGCATCAAACCACGGTGGGTCAGGATTCAAGGATGGCATTCTCAGCAATATGAGCACCGCTGTCCCACACACTTCCAGACCAGGGAACGGTGAGGGCCAACAGTTTCAAAGCGACGGACTCACATGAGCTCGCATGCACTAACATGTATGTGCGACAGGAGGCTAGATTTTACTCTGTGGTACTCTAAATATATGACAGAATGTGTTGAGTACTTATATAAAAAGGAATAATTCCCACATTTTTGATCAACCATAACGCCAACAGTTATGGAGATGTTGGAGGAGCTTTAAAACTCAAATAATAGAAAATTATATGAGCTCCCACGCACATTTTTCTCATTTCATTAGATGTCATGTCAACCAGTGGTGAGTTGGAATCGTGGGCTGTTAATATATATTAACCTTTATTAAGCTTTCTACTTACCTTATACCTTTTTTATCCTCCATATGGCACCATGCTGTATGTCATATTTGACATACAGCAGTGCAGAGACAGCTTTGATTTTTCTCTGTGTTATTCAGCAGGAAGGCTGTTATAGCTAATGATGATCAACTTTATTCATGCTGTTCAAGTTATACATGGTGTAGATTGCTGCTGCTACATTTGTTGAAGATTACATAAAGGAATAAGATCAAATATCAAGCACTCTTTAGAATATCATAACTGGTCTCAACAAGTGGATGATTTTGGAAAATGTGGGAGCTTTTATTTGTAATCTTTAGTTGGATGTTGTTTCTTAAAATGCTGTATGTATTTTCTGTGACTTAATACATTTGTCTACATATATTGGCTTGTAGTTTTCCATGTTATGTAGCAGAGGTGTATCCAATATAATAATATATAATGGAATCAGGCCAGCTTTTTATTACGAAGCATCTCATTTTAAACATGTTAGTGAGCCTACATTTGACGTTTACACACATTTGTGTTCTGATTGCAGATACAGTGGTGCTGGGCACCATCAGCCCTGTAACCTTAGAGGATTTCTCCACTTTCCTTATATGGCCTCTTGCACTGCATTCTTGTATGACCGATCCAACCAGGAAGGCATCAGGAAGCTGTCTGTGCTTACAGCGACAGGTTGCATTGTTTAACATTTAAATAACTCACTGTCCCTCTATCTCTTCTAGGAGGAAAATTGCACTGCCAGGCGCATCTTAGCATCCTAGCATATCATGTTGTTTTCCAGGTTTGAGCTGTGCTTGGCTGACTGAGTCCAGGACAGCTATGAGTGAGGGCCATTCACTGCTCTGTCAGGGGTTGAGATGGAGGCACTGAACTGAGGCCAGCCATCCTGTGCTACTCCTACATGTCACCTTTTCTCTCTGTAATGGGTTCCTGTGTGGAAGACAGCTTGAAGTGAAAAGAAGAATTTGTGTGTGTGTGTGTGTGTGTGTGTGTGTGTGTGTGTGTGTGTGTGTGTGTGTGTGTGTGTGTGTGTGTGTGTGTGTGTGTGTGTGTGTGTGTGTGTCTCCACGGAAATACTGAAAAATTCTCAGGTAAACAAATAACATCAGGCCCTTGAGCGCAATCCTACAGAAACCTCAAGGTCTTACCATCAAACAGATTATGTAAACTCCCTCGTGTGGATTACATAAGAAACACTGAGTGTGACATTGTGTGACCCCCCTCAGGAGAAGGAACACATCGTTCCTCCAAACCATAAAATGTGTCATTTAAACCTGGAGTAGCTGGGTGTAAGAAATGTTGAAATGATCAAAAATTATTGAGTGTTTCAGACATTTCAATTCATGTTGTATTGCTTAGAATACATCTAAGTATTCAGAAGTATTCTAAGTACATACACGTTTTATATTGTCATCAGGGCCGGACTGGGACTCATTTTCAGCCCTGGAGTTTCATGCCTCAGACCGGCCCACTTTACTTCATGAAAAATGTAAAAATGTAAATGTAAAATGGACTGTATTTATATAGCGCTTTTCTAGTCTTAACGACTATTCAAAGCACTTCAACATAGTACAGGAACCATCCACCATTCACACACATTCATACACTGTGGCCGAGGCCATTTCCAAGTATCACCATTTCCAAGTGTTGTTTCACAATGTAGATTTATTAGAAAAGTTAACATCTTAACAACAACCCAATGATGTTCAACAATATCAGAATCTATTTTCTGTGCAAATAAGTAATTACAGATATCCAAAACTTGAAATTAAATAAAGAACAAGATACCTTGTATTGCACTTTCTAATGACACCATAATCAATTTTTTTCCTTTGAATAATATTTCATATAACTTTCTCTTCCCTTTTAGTCGTGGGCTTTGTATATTTACTATCATAATTTTGAGGATAAAGGCATAGGCTAATGGGTCACAAGTAATATTTGGGCATACAAAGCGATTATATTGTAACTAATCTGATCATGTTTGCTTGCTCACATACTGTGATACAACAGCTTACAGTAGATGTGCCTTCTACACTGACAGCAGCTATCCATAATGCACACTACTAGCTCTGCTTCTGACACTAAATCACATTTTATAAATTGTCATAATTCTCAGCACAAATCTCTCCTTTTTACAAAGCTTTCTGATCAAGTCAAGTCAGTTTCATTATGGTGCCGAATCATCTGGCATCATTAAATATCCCAGGGCATTTTTCATATAGAGCAGGTCTACACCACACTCTTATTCAGTCAATGAGCAACGCTACCTGTCCCAAACTGGAGTCATGGGCTCATATAGCTGGTGCTTGTTAACGTTACTGGCTCTTCATTGTCACTGTTAGCACCAAACTGGACTAGTAGCGGAGCTACAAGAAAAAGTTTGATTCATAAACATAAACGCTGGTTTGCAGGCAACGTTGTATTGTTTTGCAAGACCGCTAGCATCCTGCACTTCTCCTAACTAGCTTGGCTTACCCGTCTCATTGTCTTCATTTGGCGTTTCACTAAAAAAAGAAAAGGTTAATTGAACGCCTCACTTTCTAGAGCTCTCCTTTTTAAATTGTCACTTTTTCAGCGCTGTTTTGCGCTTTCTATTACCCATTTAAAACAGCATATTTTTGCTCTCGGTGGCATCCTCCAAAAAGCACCAGTGACTGAAGTGTACACGGACGGTTTGTTAGTTTTTTTAGCAAGGTGTTGCCGTCGGAGGACTCAAAACATAAATACGTCATCATTAACCAGGCTGCACTCTGCGAGTGGGCTGCATGAATGTAGAGAACGGTGGGCTGCAAGAAAAAATAAATACTCTAAATACAAAGAGTGGGCTGCGAGTGCAGGCAGCCTAGGGACAGCATCTATGATATTCAACTATGATTTCAACCCGGCCCTCAGAACCAAAAAAACCAGACTGGCCCACCAGGAGTTCTCCCGGTGCTCCGGATTAGCCAATCCGGGCCTGATTGTCACTTCTTTTGAGCCACAGTGATGATCTTGATAAACACAGATTAATCTCATGAGTCTTTCAATAAAATGTGTCACCACTAGTTGATTTGTCAACACAATCTTTAAATGATTCAATGTCCCTTCTGAGTCTGCATCTTCATAAGCATACCATTGTGAAGAAAAATCATATCTCACACAGAGAGAGGAGGCAGATTGAAGCAAAGTCATGCCTGAACTACAACCCCTATGGTGCCATGGCAACGACAAAGTTTTGTGGTTGCTATTGTAGTGCATTTCTCAGGGCACATTTACTTCTAAAAAATGTTTTCTAGGCAACTTTGTTCATTCAATCCATGATTATTTTTCTTTGAAATTTTTCCCCTTAAAATCATAGCCACCTTATGTTACCTAAAGGGAAAAGGTACTCCATAGAGAGAGAGAGAGAGAGAGAGAGAGAGAGAGAGAGAGAGCACATTTAATAGTTTTTCTGTGACTTTGGGCTGTTCAATGTTGAACTAGAGGGAACAAAGCTAATGTATGCTATTGATAGCCAAATGCCAGAGCTACAATGCAATATGAGCAGTGAATGGGACACTAGCTTTGCAAACAGGAGAACTGATTTTTGTATACAATAAGTCGCTTTTAGATTATAAAACAAACCTTCTCTGACAAGTGAAACAGAGTGTGCAGACACACAGCCAGTGGCAGCTCAGGTTGGTTACTTTTCATTTCAGGAAATGTATATGTACTGTAGATACAACTACGTAGCGGCAGACTCTACACAAGCATAGGCAGCCCTTCAGATAAGGATGGAAGGGTTTCCTGTGTAATGACAACACTAGTCGAAGGGCACCCTGACTACTGAAGTCAGCTGTACTGACATTTGTATTTGTATTATCAACCCTAAAAGGACAGGAATACCCATCTTATTTCACCATGGCTCATATTTATTGTGTTATGGCTGTTATTGAACTGTTTTCAGGGGGGGGGGGGCAGTATTTCTAGTGGCATTCTAGATTAGGAATCATTCATGCTTCTGTAGTTTAAAATTGCCACAGGGATGTGAAACACATCTTGCATAAGCTGGCACTCTATCCTAAAATGCTTGCAGACATACAAAGAAGCTTGTATACATAATTGAAAACTCCTGTCCACGTTTCTTAGTCTGTTACTTTTATTTTTTGGACAAGTAGTAATTTAAAATACAGTGAAATATGTTGTGTTATTAGCATGTTTAAAAATACATATACATATATCACATATGCAACCCTGACTGTTGTAGAGTGAAGCTGACTGTAAGACAACATAGACTGAACAGTATCATCTGCAGGCGCAGTGTCCATTGTGGATTTCTTTTATCCCGAGGCCACTGGGACGCGAACAGTTCTGTCTCTCTCTACGTGGGATCTTGTGTCCTCTTCACCTTCTCAATAATTCAATGGAAAGAGGAGACGTCAGCTCTGGTATAATTACTGTGTGAGGGTGACAAGCTTCTCTGTCAAGGGCAAGATGGGACCAAGCTTTAAAGTACTGGAGAGGGCTAAAAGATGCAGCAATAGTGTGTACGGTGAATCTGTATCGTGGCGCTGTCGATGACAAAAGCTTCAGCTGCTGGGAGATGATGAAACTGCAGGTAATTTGTGTTTTAACCTTTTTTGTTTTTCAGTAAGAACTCAACTCAGTGCCTAATCATTGCAAATAATATATCTATTTCATGTGACAGCCCTCCTGCTATAGCTGGGCTTGCTGTGTTTCTTTCTCTGTGCTGTCTTGCAGGTTCATGGGCGGAGCCAAATCAGTGCAACTGGGAGCACCTGGCCAGTCTCCCAGGAGTTAAGATCTGTTTTTTGACCCGCTCAGTCTCCATCCTCCCGGCACCATGTTTCTGTTTGGTTGACATCGTCCTGGTTAATAGCTTAGGTTTACACTTTACAACTCTTTGCATTCATCATTCACTCATCCATCTGCTGCCACTCCTCGTTACTTCATTTAATTACGATTTTCTTATATATGTAGTAAATAAATGTTAAACCTTTTAATAGCAAACTGTGTATCTCTTGTTTTTTGTCATGGCTGTGTGAGCCAGGTCATGACAATTATCTACAACCCCAAATCTGAAAAAGTTGGGACAGTATGGAAAACACAAATAAAAAAATAAAGTAGTGATTTCTAAATGTACTTTGACTTGTATTTCATTGCAGACAATACAACAGCACATAATTGAATGTGTTCCTCATGATTTATATATATTTTTTTTTTCAAAAAAACAAAATTCCTATTTTGGTTCTTGCAACACATTTCAAAAAAAGTTGGAACAGTAAAGCATTTACCACTTTGTAATGTTGCCATTCCTTTTCACAACACTTAAAAGACGTTTAGCGACTGAAGACACCAAGTGATGAAGTGTTTCAGGTGTAATTTTGTCCCATTCTTGCTGCAAACAAGTCTTAAGGTGGGCAACAGTACGGGGTCTTCGTTGTCGCATTTTGCACTTCAAAATGCGCCACACATTCTCTATTGAAGACAGGTCGGGACTGCAGGCAGGCCAGTCAAGTACCCGTATCCTCTTCCTCCGCAGCCAGGACTTTGTAATGTGCGCAGAATGTGGTTTTGCATTATCTTGTTGAAATATGCATGGACGTCCCTGGAAAAGATGTCTTCTTGAAGGCAGCATATTGTGCTCCAAAATCTCTATGTACTTTTCAGCATTAATGGTGCCATCACAGAAGTGCAAGTTACCTTTGCCAAGGGCACTGACACAACCCCATACCATGACAGACCTTGGCTTTTGGATTTGTTGCTGGTAACAGTCTGGATGATCCTTTTCTTCTTTGGTCCAGAGCACACGGCGTCCATTTCTCCCAAAAAATACCTGAAATACTGATTAATCTGACCACAGTACACGTTTCCACTGTGTGATGGTCCATCCCAGATGCCTCCGAGCCAAGAGAAGTCGACAGCGCTTCTGGACACTGTTAACATAGGGCTTCCTTTTGGCACAGTACAGTTTTAACTGGCATTTGTGGCTGTAACTACGTATTGTGGTACTTGACAAAGGTTTGCCAAAGTAGTCCTGAGCCCATGTGGTGATATCGCTTATAGATGAATGACGATTCTTGATGCAGTGCCGCCTAAGGGATCGGAGATCACGGTTGTTCAGCTTAGGCTTGCGCCCTTGTCCTTTACGCACTGAAATTCCTCCACATTCCTTGAATCTTTTAATTATGTTATGCACTGTTGAAGGTGAAATAAGCAAATGTCTTCCTATCTTTTTTTGAGGAACATTGTTTTTAAACATTTCAATAATTTTCTCACATATTTGTTGGCAAACTGGCGATCCTCGGCCCATCTTTGCTCCTAAAGGACTAGACCTTTCTTGGATGCTGCTTTTGTACCAAATCATAATTACAATCACCTGTTGACATCACCTGTTTCAAATCCCCTCATTATTTAACCAATTTACCTGATTACTAGCCCTAAATTGCTCATGTCCCAACCTTTTTTGGAATGTGTTGCAGGTCTGAATGACAGGAAAGGATGTATATTTACAAATGAAATTAAGTTGACCGGACAAAACATGAAATATTTTGTGTTCACATTGTCTGCAATGAAATACAAGTCAAAGTAAATTTAGAAATCACTACTTTCTTTTTTTATTTGTGTTTTTCATACTGTCCCAACTTTTTCTGATTTGGGGTTGTATTTTACACCAAAAAAAAAGAATCATTAGACACAGGTGTGACATATTAATGTGTGTCTTGGGTGTAAGTATTGTTCTGCAAGTTCGTAGCGCTTAGGAGGCAACACGATTCATCACTGTTAGGCAGAGACGTGTGTGAGATCTGATTTCAGCTCTGGGCCCAGCTGAGATGACAGACCCTGTTAATATAACACCAGCCAAACCCCAAACTTCCTGCTCAGAGAAACCCTCGGCATAAGCATACCTGCCAAGATATGACTAAAACTCTTACTGTCACGAGACCTAAAACCTGGCATGGGCAAAAGCTTGGCATAAGGGCCCTGGTTTTAAAGCAGCTAGATGAAGTAGACAGTCATTAGAAGAATATGTTTTGACACACTGTCTCTCCCAGGAAAAGGTCTGGACCAAAATATATTAAGTCTCCCAGAGTAGGAGTGTCTCATTCATCCTAATGTAAAGGGCTGTGCTCATCCAAGATCAGCACTGATAAGGAAATTCTTCTTATGTGTCTGAAACCATACAGAATGGTATGATTTAGAGCAAATCAGAGATTTCATTATAACCTGCTATATTTCTCACAACATTTGAGAGTACATTTAGGCACTGTTGTGCCTTGAGCTAATTGACATCAACACGCTAACATGCAGACAATGATAAAGCTACCACGCTGATATTTAGTAGATATAATGTTTACCTTGTTCACCATTTTAGTTTAGTGTGTTAGCATGCTAATATAGGCTATTTAGGACTAAACACAAAGTGCAGCTGAGACTGATGGGAATATCATTAGCTTTGCAGGAATTTGGTCATAAAGTATTGGACAAATTAAACAGTTTGGCTCGCTGATGGCACTAGAAGTAAAGTCAGGGGATTACCAAAGCCATTAGGATTTATCCTCTGGGCACCACGAACAAATATGTACTCAATTTCATTACAATCCATCCAATAGTTGTGGACACAATTTGCTAAAAAAGATATCTACCTGCTGGTGGGGTTGGAGGAAAATTCAGGCGTTCACCAAATTCGCTAGGCTCTGCACCACATCTGGGGAACATGATCATACAAATATCCATCATATTGCACTTGTAACAGAAACACTGTGTTGCAAGATCTCAATAATAAAAATAATAATCTTTATTATAGATCAAACTCCATGTTACAAAACAATAAAACAAGCCAGTCATAAAAACATCAGTTTAAAAAAAAAACAAATAAAAACAATTTGGTGTATAAACACCTGTACAGTGTGGGAATGAAAAGAAAAGAACAATATAAAAGACTAAAAGACAGTTCAATAGGAACTAGCTTTGTTGTCATTTTTAGGCCATGTAATATAATTTCAGGCCTGCACACTGAGCAGAAAAGTATGAATGCGGTTTAAAGTGAGCTAAACTCTTGAAGGACATCTACGAAAGTTGTACATCTAGAAACAGCAAAGCTCCCCCTGTCTACACAACTCTTTCTCCTTTGCTCCTCATTGTCTTCCAAATCCCATGCCCATCAAATTAAAAAAGCATCAAGAGACATCAAGAGAAAGTCACGACCCAAGTTCCTTTTTGATCATAATTAAATAAGTTGCATTTAATCAAAAGGCTGATGTTTGCGCGTCTCCCTACCATGCACACCCCAAGTTACACACATCAGAAGCCAGCACAGAAAGGCCACATTACCGTAAGTGATGGCAGCCGAGAGACAACACAAAGAGGCTGTTTCTAACTAATTAGGTTCCATTCCCTTCACCTAGATTTTAATTATGATTGGGCACTTCAAATATTTCCGCACACCAAATATCTAAGGTGGCTTCTTTCAAGTTTCTTAAAATAGGTGGGCAGAGGGAGGGAAAGCAGAGCTGCTAACTAGTTTAGTGTAAACTAGCCAGCATGCCTGACTCGACACAGCACCCCGAAAATGAATATTGTTACATTTGAAATGTCGTATGAGGTGTGCTTTCTGGCACACATGCTTCTAATCATGTTGCTCCATTCATGGAATATATAAGTCATTATTGCTTTTTATAGCTGTTACATACATCAGAAAACTTCTGCCCCTAATAGACTCAGAAAATCTTAATGGCAAACCTCTGTTTTCCGCTGCAATTACACAACTTAGTTTTTCATTATTAAGATCTTGGTTCTTAAATTGAGACCTCCAGCAAAAAATGTTAACACTTAATGAGGTCACAAATCTGCTGTATTTTCACGGTCGCTCTACTCTCCAGCCACATTCATAATTAGAGGAATCAGTCTTCAGGCTCGCCACTCATTCGATGAGATTCAAACTGTTAATTTTGAGATTTGTGACCACCTTCACTAGCAATTCCAAATGATTATATACCAGTTTTCTTCTTTCCACTATGACAGATTGCAGCCCAGAGGAAAACATTCAGCAGCTGAGGAGCTCCAGCGCAGACAGGTGATTCCCTTCTAATGGATGTTAATGTGGCGGACACGACTGAGAATATTCCCAGTGGTGTACACTTACAGTTAATTGATAATTGAGGTCTATGAAAAGATGCACATTAAATCATGGCCAATGAGCCTGCCTATACGGTTGCAGCAATTTAAAGAACAAGTCTCTAGAGGCTCTTAAGGTTTCCCACAACTGAAATGCACTCTGAATGAATAATTAAAGTGGAAATATTCTTAACTCATATTACCTTACTTAAGACATTACTATTTCAAACATAGCATATGCATAATGCTGAAATGCATGCAACACTTTCACCTCCGCCAAACTCTGGGTCTACTTATGCTACTGTTTAATATGTGAGTTTCCTAATGAGCCCATGTGTTGAGATGTAATTCTGTGACTTAGTCAAATTGAATGTTTTGTCGTATTTAACATTAATAATCTGCGACAGGTTGCACATAGTCCTTACCCCAAGTGAAGGAGTTTAAGTACCTTGGGGTCTTGTTCGCGAGTGAGGGGACAATGGAGCTGGAGATTGGTCGGAGAATCGGCGCAGCGTGGGCGGTATTACATTCAGTTTATCGCACCGTTGTGACGAAAAGAGAGCTGAGCCAGAAGGCAAAGCTCTCGATCTACCGGTCAGTTTTCGTTCCTACCCTCACCTATGGTCTTGAAGGTTGGGTCATGACCGAAAGAACGAGATCCAGGGTACAAGCGGCCGAAATGGGTTTCCTCAGGAGGGTGGCTGGCGTCTCCCTTAGAGATAGGGTGAGAAGCTCAGTCATCCGTGAGGAGCTCAGAGTACAGCCGCTGCTCCTTCACGTCGAAAGGAGCCAGTTGAGGTGGTTCGGGCATCTGATAAGGATGCCCCCTGGGCGCCTCCCTAGGGAGGTGTTCCAGGCACGTCCAGCTGGGAGGAGGCCTCGGGGAAGACCCAGGACTAGGTGGAGGGATTACATCTCCAACCTGGCCTGGGAACGCCTCGGGATCCCCCAGTCAGAGCTGGTTAATGTGGCTCGGGAAAGGGAAGTTTGGTGTCCCCTGCTGGAGCTGCTCCCCCCGCGACCCGACCACGGATAAGCGGACGACGATGGATGGATGGATGGATGGAGGTTGCACATTAACAAAATGTATTTTTTTATTGCTCTTTGCTACCAACTGATGCCATACCATATATATTTAACCTTTTGAATTTACCACATACATTTAATGTTTACAGATGCAAAGGAAGCTTTTAAAAAACATATTTTAAGGTCCCATATTGTAACAAGTGTGATTTAAATTTAAATTTGAAAGTATCAAAATGCTCAATACAGAGAAAGACACATAGCCCATTCAGATACTCTTTCTTTAAAAGTTGTGATGTTACAGCTATACAGTATATAATGCATATATAGTGAATTTATAAGTGCCGTTACAGTCATTCCCCGGCTGCAATGACGGTGTAGAGACTCTGAGAGTTAACATCTGGAAGACCCGGAAACACTGACCATTCGGAGCAGACTGGGCTTTTTCAGGAGTGGGGGCTTTAAGAGACAGACGCTACAATGGAGTGTTTTAGGGTGAATACAGGTATATTCAGACAGACGGTATGAGAAAAATGAACAATAAAGCATGTAAACATGTTCTTGTAGAAACCCAAAATACAAGTATGAACCTGAAAATGAGCATATTATGGGACCTTTAAATCATGTACTCCTACAGTGCATTTATCATACATGATAAACGCACTGTAGCAGTACATGATTACTGGTATAATTGTTTTTAGCAGCTATCAATTGGCCTGGCCGCTATGGTTGAAATAATTATATTAATACGGATATTTCTTCAAAATCAATGTGTGGGATGTAAAACTAACGCAACTAGCTTGGAATCACTATTTTAAACAACATAAATATATACAATAAAAAATGCAATGTGATCATCATGATTCTACTGAATTATACCCACATATATATGAGTGGACTATACATCAAGGGTGAAGTGAGCCTAGGACACAGGGAGAATTGTTGTTGTTGTTGTAGACTTACTATTACTTACTATAAACAACAGATCCGGTGAATGATTAGCATTTTAAGGACTTCATCATGAAGGAGGTATGTATGTTAAGTCATCCCCTGTACGATGAAAAAAAACACCAAACAAATGGGCGAAATCATCTTGTCACAGGAATCAAGAAAAACTAGTATTTTAGCAGGTATTTGTCCAAACTGTTCAACCATCTTATCATTGTCTTAAATCTCAACAGAGACACAGAGCATATTTGGCCATTTGACTGGCTGTATGCTTTAGCTTCGAACAAAGAAGCCTCTATTTGTTCTGGTCTGACGGTGGCGTGCACAGATGGCGTGTTTCCATAATGGCCCAAGATCCTGAGAGCTGAAATGGGATTGGAGCGACTGTACAAACAGATCAGACAAGTTTAGCAGGATGATATCCTGTAACTGTGCTACCTTAATAGTTAGCCATCTTGTTGTTAGCCAATGAATGGCTCATTACCTGTTTAGACAGAGCTGCACCTCAGGTTTCAAAGACACCAAACCTGTACTTCACCCACTGGCTCAAATCTGATTAGTTCACCTAATTGGCACAGATCAGATGTTTTTTTTGCTTTGAGTAAGAAGGATTGGGTTTCATGGGCAGTGAAAGAGATGCCATTGCCTTCTGGTGATGAACAAACACTGATCATCTTTCAGGTTTGTTGTTTGTTGATAGAGCTCAGTGTCATCAGTTGATATGTAATCAGGATTGTCTGAAAAAAACAGATCATTTGAATGTGGTCACTCTATGAATGCAACTATTGTCATTTGTATTTTTTTTTTTTTTTACAGATAGTGTAGACAGAAAAGCTGCAGAATCAGTTTATTTTATTTTGTCTGAGTATGTGGGTGCACAGCATTAATGCACACATCCTTGCTTAGTTGTATGAGTATCTTTGCACAGAATGTATATGTGTCTGCACATATGCAGGATAGTGTATTCTCTGTGTGTTTTCAAGGACACACACACACACACACACACACACACACACACACACACACACACACACACACACACACACACACACACACACACAGGGACTCTTTTCTCTCTAATCAGTCAGTTCTTGTATCTCTCTGCTCACTGTATCTCTCTGCTCACTAAAATGTTTGTTCTTCTTGCCAAACAGAGGTCCATTAATAGTGCATGAATAAAAAAAAGCAAATAGAGAGCAAAACAGCAGCAAACCACCAAACAGCCATGCATACATTTATTTAATATTCTCTGTGCTTTCAGCCCAAGCTGCTCGGCCTGGGCACTGTCTAGTCAAATCATGACAGCCAAGATTAATCTGGCTCTTTAAGAAAATAAAAAACATCACTGAGCACTGTATGTAAAACAACGTTTGGTTGTAAACTATATAGAAAAGGAGAAGTGTTTTATCTAAGCATCTTGAAGATGCTGTAACTTTATCTTGACTATATTATAGTACAGTGTACAATTGGGTTCAACAGAAAGGAAGCAACTGCCCATTTTGCATGCGGTTTTATGATCCTGTTTTGCACAAAGCTAACTTTGTTCTCACTCTGATGTTTCATACTCCATGAAAATATTCCCATGAGAGCTTACAGTAGGCCTGAAGTGAAACAGGACGGACGTTAACCACACTAACTCAGAGCTAATCGATGTGTTTAAGTGTAAGATAGGGAATGGCATGGTCCAGAGGCCTTTCACATGGTAATTGAGGCTAATTTCTTAGTATTACTTCGGCCAAACCAACCATTCCTAATGGCAGACAGTGGGCGTTTGAAAACTATTGAAAGCTAGGTGGTGTAATAGATTCAGGGGAAATTTCCTGGCAAGTGCTGAAATTCAGCTGCTCTTTTATTTGCATAACACACACAAATGTCTTTGTTTCTTAATCAAAAATACACATTCCCCTTACCTCTCTCTCCCTCTCTTTCTCTCTCTCTCTCTCTCTCTCTCTCTCTCTCTCTCACACACACACACACACACACACACACACACACACACACACACACACACACACACACACACACACACACACCCACACACACACACACACACACACACACACACACACACACACACACACACACACACACACACACACACATACACATACTCAAGGTACGGGGCCAGGTGGTGTGGTTAGTGCCAGATCTTGCTCTCTGCTCTCCAGAGTGCAATTGGTAACCTGAGCTGCCTGTTTGAATAACTCAGTTATCCCAAAAGCTTCCTTGCTGCAGAGACATCATGGAACAGAGCCCAAAACATACTTTGTCTAAGCTCCTGGTAGTCACTGACTGCGTGATGAATATTGAAATTCAGCTTTCAAAGCCACTTTGACTGTCTTGAGATTTCTTATCATAAGAAAAGAGTAGGAATTAAAAGTTGTCTGGATAGCCTTATGGGCGCAGCTTGTATCCAAAATCTGTCATCTGAGTGTCACTCAGTGTAAGTTAGACGGTGTGAATGTGTCAGCTGGTGGGACGTGACAGCCAGGCCTGGGGACTCCTCATTTAATTAGGAGCCTGCCTTGTTTGGGAGCTCACAACCAAACCTGTTTCCCACAATCTCCCAGTGCATTTTCTATTTTAAACACTATTTACTGTAAATTTAGCTTACATGGGTTCTGCTATAAATGTTACATGCAGGTATCCAATATTCTACATCACATCAAGGCTAAACTGTGCCTGTCAGGGCTTTACTTGTGTCACTCGGTTGCAGTGCAAATATTTGTTGTCACCTCCTGCCCCCTCTCAACACCATCCTGTAAACCCTACACACTATCCTTTTGTTGTTGTCCAATTCTTATGGAACCTTGTCTTCTGTCCAAACTTTGAGTCAGAAAGGTGCTTTAAAATGTATAGTGATCATGATGACAATTCAAATAATGGTGATTTTAATACTTTTATGATTTGTTGTATTTGTTGGAATGGTAATAGACATGAACAATTCTATGATTCTGTTTTATTCACACTTTTGAGTTTGGCCCCAATGTTGAGTTGAGTAGCAACTGAATACTCTATTTTAAAGAGAACTAAAGGAGTATTTTTTTACAGTGAATGTGAAAATTAAATAATCATAATAAAAAACAACAACCGTGTTCTACATCAAAATGTGGCACAGAACAAGTTTTGATTTTGTATGCATTCAAAAAAAAATCTCTTTCCTGAATTTGTATTGTGCCAATTTCTCTTACCTGTCAAGTACTATGACAGAAAGTAATAAGAGTAATCCGTGCAGTACACACATTATGTACACAAAAGTTAAAACTGACATGAATTTATTAAAATACAACTGAGAACATTACATTAAATTACTATTAAATACAAAATATAAGAATATATTAATAAAGTAAAATAAAGTTAAATTGGGTCCAACATAAAATAAATTATTTTGTAAAAGTGTGGGAAAGGCGAATTGTTGAAATAACAATAATGTAAAGGCTCACATGTCCCTGTCACACCAGGGCTCGGCCCGGGAGCGCCCTCTATGGGCTCGAAGCGGCACTGCGGCAGCAGAGCGCCTCCTCCCTCCTCCTGGAGCCGGAGTTGCATTCCTGTCCTCTCCATTCACACGCAGGGAGCCGCCGGAGAGAGAGCACCGCCGCTCCGTGACCAGAGTGGAATGTCCTTAAGTTTTGGAATTTAAAAACATGGCGAGGATATCTAACCTACGGATCACTTGAACCTGTAAGTACCGTTAAAACTCAGTGCAAGCCTTTTTTTTCGTGTGGAAGGAACGGGTTTTGGTGGAGCCGGCTGAAATATTTAGCTAGGTTACATTTCTTTTTCTCTCCATTGCTCCGTGTGGTGAGTTGGTCGTTGTGTTCCCCCCCGCTTCTCCCCATGCCTTCTCCGCTCTCGGCGTCTGGTTTCTCCACGAGTTTGAAGAGCATTGAGGCTCCAACCAAACCCAGGCGTGAAAAGGGCATGAAGGGGATGTAGAGTAGCTCTAATATCCAGTTATTTAGGCGTGTATTGGTGTGTGAAGGATGCTTGTGTTTGTGTTAGCGGTGCGTTGAATGTTCGCCCCGGTGTGACCACCAGTCGGATTGATCCGCACCAAACTGTAAAACTGCGGATATTTTGGGCGCCGAACGAGGCTTTAGGTGGCGAACTTAATTAATTTCATTTCTTTTTATAATTATTTCGCTGTAACCACCTGGCACTTGAAACTAAGAACAGGTTCGTGGTTTTTTTTGCAAGTAACCTCAGGTTTGGTGCAGTGTGAGGTGAGTTTCTGGTTGGTTTGAAAACGTCGTCCGCAGTAAAAACAGACTTTTCTGTTCCTCTTGCAGTGATATCTAGAGTCTTGTAATAAAACGAAACCTCCGGGACCAGCAGGCATCTTGCTGAGGGTGCGTATGGCTGTTGCATTGCCTCAGAGGAATGCCGCCCACCATACATAATTACAGGTATTCACGGAGCTGACATTCACCGTCGCCTGGATAAATAGTCCTGGGAGACTGGAGGGGATGCATGGCTTTAGATTAAACATTTGCTTTCATACTTGTTTGCTGCTTGTCCCCCCCCCCCCCCCATTTAAATGTAGCTGTCCTGGCTTTCTTAAATTGACCTAAGGGAGGAGTTGTGTTGGATCTCTCCAGAGGGTCGTGGAGCTTACTTAAAAAAAAAAAATCGATTAGCCTATTAGCTTTACAATAATTAGAAATTGTGTTGGTGTGGTGTGAAAAGAGCCTTAATCTGCTAACGAATGAGAGGCAATTTGTAAGCTTTGTAATTTCGACAGCAATTGAATTCCCGTTTTGAGCAGGGATGGAGTGGTGAGGGCTGTCTGTGGGTGTGTTGAGTGCGCATTGTTTGTCAGCTATTGAACATGCTCTCATTGCTCTATCGGATTCTCCTCAGTTCTATTTTTTTAATCAAATCCTGGTTAACCAAATTAGACTACCCCCCCCCCACCGACCCCGCGCTGCTACGTGAATTCATTTGAAGCCCATTTTAAACATGTATTCATGAATCATATTAGATGAACAAGAGCTTAGACATCATTTTAACCTTCTTTTTTTTTAGGAAAACGAGGGAGGCCAGACAAAAAGCCTAGATCACAAAAAACACTGCAGCAACATTCCTCCTATAGTGTATTTACTGTGCATTTTAGGTTTAGTTAATATAAAGTATTTATTGGTCTATTTTATATACTGTGGCACCACTCTAACACATAAGAAACAGATATGTGACTTACTCTTTTCCATAAAGTGACATGACCCAATTTTGCCTTAAGTCATGACAGTTAAATGCAGTGACCAGCATAATACCAAACACTTATGCCACAGTTCACATCCCACATCAGTGATGTGGGATTAGAACTGTGGCATAAGTGTTTGTTTAAGATGTGGTCCTCAGTCACAGCTTCAACTCATGTAACCACAGACAGACATATCTCACCAACCACACAACAGAGGTGCACCTAACTTGTTCAATCAAAACAAGCATTACTGTACATGAGTGTGACTGACAGCAAGGAGTGGCAGTATTGTAACCAAACATAGTGATGACTGTCTTTGTGCAAGGACTATGTAATCACATTTTGTTTTATTTAGCTGACAAGTGTGGAAACGACAAAATGTTCTAGGTTGGTTGTGTGAAAAAAAAAATACATCAAGTGATTATCCAGGGGAGAACTATGGATCATAATGATATTTGTACATGTTTAGACATGTCCGAATAACCACATATTCTTATGTGACCTAAATAGAAATCTAATTAGGAGAGATCTGTGAGAAACAATCTTGCCTAGATGGAAATCCCTTTATGGTTTTCAGAAAGTTCCAACCTTATACAGCCTACAGGTCTTCAGAAAATCATTTTGTTTTGGCAAAACTGTGACCTTGCATGGCATTTCACATGAAAGCTGGCAACCCAGGCAGAAAATTACAAGCAATTTGCCACAATCTTCCCTAATTATGATACAGATCTGCCCCATGATAGACCAGCAGTGTCATGCATTTTGAAAGTCTGCCCTGTCCGGTCTGGCTGCTGCCGTGAAGGGTAAATCTGTGATGTCCAAACTTTGGAATTCAAGCTGACATGTGCACTTTGCACCCCACCGGTCCTGCCTTTGTGTGGCTCGCGCCCTGCCACATTCCTCTGGACTTTTCAGTGAGTGGCATATTTAAGGTCTAATTAGATTGTAGATGGATGACAAAGCAGAAGAGCTGTGCTCAAGTGAGAACTGAATCGTGATTTGGCACTGTAAGACTGGCCTGTCTTAGTGTAGGCTATATATTGATGAAGGATTTTAGAAAAAGGAATTAAAGGGGATTTGAATTAAATTCCATCACGCTCACATGGGACTTTCTCAGTTGGAGTGAAAAACTACTTCACTGGTTCATTGAAATTGTTTATATATGTGAAAGGACTTTAAGTGCATAACTGTATCCTTCAGGGTATGCTGTACTGTGATTCATTGCTTTCATGCTGCGAGTCGATATATAGACTGTGTTCACGGTCACAGTGTGCAGTGTGTGTGTGTGTCTGTTGCTAGACTGCAAAATCAAGCTCCTTTTCCAGTTTCCCTTACTGTTCGACATTTTAAACCAGTGTGACAACCTCATGTTTAGGCATTTCCTCTTCTCGCCTTCTCTTTCTGCCTACTCCTCTGCCGTTCTTCCTGCCTCCAGACTTATGCTGCCACTCAGGCTTTCTTTTCTCACTCTCCCCTTCTCTCTCCCTCTCTTCCTGTCAGGAGCCCATCGTTGTCTGCAGCTAGTCTACCTCCATTCTTCCACACCACCTCTCTCTGCCTTTTCTTACTTTAATTTTCCCGATCTGTCTCCTTATTCTCCCTTCTTCTTTCATGCTGGTTCTCCTCCCTGAGACCATGCACATGTAAGGCCTACTCTTCCATCGTCATCTTTTGCGCCTCTCTCTCTCTCCCTCTGTCCAGACTCCATGGCATAATTTAGCAGTCTTAAAATTCCCCTATTTTCCATTTTTTGTTGGGATGACAAGGCTAGACTAGATGGCTTGCCCTGGCTCAGTGCATGAAGAAGCATTTACGACAACTAAAAAAAGAATCCCCTCTCAAACCAATACAGGTGTTATGTCAGAGAGTGTCGGGCATGCCATGGTCTAAACTCCCCCCCCCCCCATGTGTGAACGAGGGCTTCCTTGGCACAGCGGCACTGTAATGCAATATCTGCTTTCATATCGTAGCCGATGGAGATGGCATGTTTTTATTACATAGCCTACGTTTTCATTTGTGTCACTCTTGCTAAAGATGTTATCTGTGTTGCTGGCACTCTGCTCCGAGTGTGTTTTATTCAACCTGTGTTTGTCCACCTTTCACTCTTTTTTTTTTAACACCTCCGTTTATGTTTCCTATTTTAAACTTGACTTACTTCCTCTTCTGTCACATCCTCTTCTCCTTCGCGATGTTGTCACCTCATCTCTTTCTGAGCCTCGTCCCATTCTTTCTCTCTGTTTGAGTGTGTTTACTTAGTCTCTCTGGGGGTTGTGTGGTGCCCTGAGGCGAGGAGCCACACAGCAGCAGCAATATTAAAACGCACTAAAGAGGGACCAGCAGCAGGGCTCTACCCCAAGGCCCTGTCGTATACACACATCCACACACAAACACAGACACACAGCTCTCATGGTGCTAACACCTCTCTAGCCGACAAGCCTTAATATGAAATAAACTCACTCGCCAATACCTGGCGGGCCTGTCTGACTGACTGCTCAAATAGAAATGACCTCCATTTGGCCCGAATAAGAAGCTGGGATTGAGAGTCAGTGGGCGGTGTTGAACTGCAAAGTGCTGTTGCATTACGAATCATATCAAGAGGTGAGTTTTCAGGTGAGCCAGCAGCATAAACCCTCATCAGTGCCAATCAGAAGTGAATTTAAAGGCAGACTGAGCTATCTGCAAGCTCCATCACATTTGTAAGCAGGGGAGTGAGCTCAGGGCTGGTAGTTTTATTTTGGTCCCAGGAAACTGCCTGAATTAGAGAGGATGCATGAAGTGAGCACCAGTGTGAAGAATTTGAAATGAAAGCCTTGTCTGTATTGTTTGATGCCTTGACCTTCTCAAAAAAGATTCCTTGTTGCATTCCTCACTTAAGATGTAGCCAAATAAATATGACCACTGTGGTGGCAGAGCACAAATTTCCCGAGCCAGAAAATGGCATTTTTTGTGTAGCAGCCTTAGTTTCTCCCTTTGTCATGCTCATCCAAGTGAACTGTCTGTTATGTATAATTAATTTTCTCCTCTCTCCCAGTTTATTTTTATCGCCCACTTTTAACCATTCCTTCAAAGGACCCCTCCCCCGCTTCTATCCTCCACAGTTCCTGCTGAAAGTGACAGCTGCTCGGATACGGGGGATGCTTTTTGAAGCAGGCACTAAAAAGACCACTCACTCAAGACGACTTGGAATAGAAAAATGTCTGTCGTTCTGACAGTATCAAAAACATGCCTGCTAATTTGGCTGCAAATTGAAAATAAATTCCACTGTAGTCTGTCCCGCCTGTTGACGAAAATAATTTACATGGTCTCCTTTTGTTAAAAGAGTTGTTGATTAGTTTGGTTGGCATGTAAAGCAGAGTGAGGATGAGATTGACTTGTAGGGCACGAACAACTTGTTCACGTTTTGCAGGTTCTTCGTTTTATTGACAGGAGCACCGCGTTTCATTTTCTTGTAAAATCAAATTGACATTCTCATAATTTGTGGAATGGGCTCTCATCCAAACCAAAGAAACACTGTAATTGGTTGTGTTTGACCCACAGTCCCCTGGCACGTCGTCACTGAGATTGAGTTACAGTCATCCTGAAGGTTCCATCTGAAGGTCCAAAGATGCAGTGTTGACCCCCGGTTCCACTTCTGACCCAGTGGCCTTGTGTAGAAATCCCACCGCCCCCGCAGCTAGTGGGCACGGCCTCAGCATATGAGGTTTCCTCCCCGGAATGCCAATGCTCTTGTCAGCATTCTGTCCACCACACCTCAGACATTTGACTCAGACAAGCAGCTCCGGTCCCCGATTTTGTGTGGACATACAAAAATGGATCTCTTGTTGCATTTCCTCCTGTGAAGAAGAGCTGGGGCCTGCTATTGATCATATTAGGAAGTCACAGTTGCGTTCTGAAACGTAAGACAACAACTATACCTGTCATCTGTATTCTGTAGGGCTGCAACTAACGATTTTTTTCATAGTCGGTTAATCTGTTGATTATTTTCTCAATTAATTGATTAGTTGTTCGGTCTATAAAATGTCAGAAAATGTGGATCAGTGTTTCCCAAAAGCCCAAGATGACGTCCTCAAATGTCTTGCTTTGTCCACAACTCAAAGATTCAGTTTACTGTCACAGAGGAGAGAAGAAACTAGAACATATTCACATTTAAGAGGCTGGGATCAGAGAATTTTGACTTTTGTCTTAAAAAATGACTCAAACCGACTAATCGATTATCAAAATAGTTGGCGATTAATTTAAGAGTTGACAACTAATCGATTAAACGATTAATCGTTGCAGCTCTAGTTTTCTGTATAATTGTATTGCTAAACTGCGTAAAGTACGTTCTGTTATTCTGGTTATTCCCGTATCATTTTTATTCTATTTGTTTCTTAGTCACTGTAGAGGGAGTCTTCCAAAATCACTATAGCCTACAAGATTCTTAATGTAAATGAAACTCAGGTCAGTCTTCAAACTTCTTCACTAACTAATAAGTAAGAATTGTGTGGTGGGGAAACAGTTACAGATCCCATCCACATTCAATTTACCTTGAAGCTGTTCAATGGCGCACTGCAGTTAGGACTCCGTTTCTTTTTTTTATAAAAAAAAGATCTGGTTATTTATCAAGGTTTATTGGGCAGTAATCATGTGGGGTCATACAGTTTCGATGTAAATTGTTTAAATTTGATCTGATCCTTAAAAAACTCCTGGTATTTTCTTGTTGATGAAAAAAAATGAAAATGATAAGCGTCCACTATAGGATCCAATGAATACACCACTATATAACTCTATAGTGTTCTATTGATTGAACAAGTGTTGATGTACATGATAAGTAGGGTTGGGTACCGAAACCCGGCGCCAATAGGTCCCCGGTTCCGACGTAAACGGTAGTAACGAGACCGAATAAGAACAAAAATTTCGGTGCCTTATTTCGGTGCCTGACTTTACACTACACTCGACAGCAGGTAACGTTAGCCTACCTTTAGCTAGCAGCTGGATTAAACACGGTTAAAATGCTGACAGGTAACGTTAAACAGTGTAAAGTGTGACTGTATATCAACACCGGGATGCAACAGTCTGCTCTGCAGCGCAGCAGCTGCCGACGTCGGAAAAACACAGACGGTGCATTCACTGAAACTGGTAACCTATAGACTCGCGGTGCATTCAAAGTTATTGTAAAATACCCTTTTCCCATCTGGTTGTTGTTTTTGTCGTTCAACAGCAATTTACTGGTGAAATAAGTTATTGTTTATTGTAAGTTATAGTTATTACATTACTATTAAATCATTTAATTTTGACCATATGGCCTTAGTAATAAACAATGTGTTCTTAAATGTCACCGACTGTTGTTTAGTAGGCCTATCCTTGTTTCTTTTTTAAAAACTTTCTTAAAAAGTATCGGTTTAGGCACCAGCACCGTTTTAAAAGTACCGATTTAGCACCGGTATCGGGAAAAAAACCCAAACGATACCCAACCCTAATGATAAGATGTCACCGTACAGTATTATTGTTCTGGTATGTCAGAATATGTCGCCGTCTAAAATGTTGGGATGTGGTCGAGGCCATCACCAATCATCCAATGTTTGCCTTCCTAAGTTGCTTTTGAGCAAAGAACACCAGATTTCACTGGTTCAGTGTGAAAAAAGCAGATCTTTGAGTATATTGCATCTGGCCCAGCCTGTCAGTATCACTGGCAGAAAGTGTGTGTTGCTGATGTTGAGATAGACTCCGTTTAGATGAGGGAGCCTACTGGTTGTTTACTGTGCTCACTAGAGTCTGTCTGCCTCTTCAGGCATGTTTGGCTTGTTAATGAGAACCACTGTGTGAGAGAGGAGGCAGCGCACTGTGGGTGTGTGTGCATGTATTTGCATCGAGATAATCAGTGTGCACAATATACAGGGCGATGGTATACGGGATGCTATCTGAACGTGTGTGCGAGCATGGGGACTCCTCGTGTTTAATGTAAGGTAGGACTCTCCACTGTGGAGGAGATGAAACAGTGAAGAGTTTACACAGGCACATAGCCATTTATTGTTGTGATTAATGTTAATGGTTCAGCAGCTCATAATTGCTTGCCCCCCCCCCCCCCCCCCTTTAGTCTCTGTAGCTCCCACTTCTTCATTCCTGTCTTCCATCCTTCATTCCCCCTTCTTGCCCACACACAGCCTCCTGGTTTCTCTTGTATTTACCAAGGGGTATCCTAACTAATTCAGGCGGTCTGTTCTCCCAGCCCTGTAAATAAGACTAATAGAAGGCGGGCCTTTGAAGAGAGCCACTTGCCCAGGGAAAGCATGGCCGTAGGCTAGCCTATTAATCAGCTAGCTGTCTGTCTGGCCCCTTTACTGTGGCTGGGTTGTGGACTAGCCAGCAACAACCCCCATGTTAGCGGAAGGAAGGGCAACTTATTCCAGTGAGGTCAGCAGTATGGTGGTGTCGCCCCTGAGGCAGTGGTGGGCATTGAGAAAGTGTGCATATGCGTGTTGGACACAGACAGGATCTCTCTCCGTCTCTTCTCCTTTAAATGCACTGTGGCTTGTGTTTGTGTATGCGCGCACAGTTACACGTGCACAAACGCTCCATGTCTCATAAACCACACACTCTGATGTCAGCACCTGCATGTGTGTTTACCAGATGGAGATAAGTGCTCATTTATTCATTTTGTTTATCACTCATTTTTTTCCTCTGAATGCCTGGCACTCTTTAGATGTGTGTGTGTGGGTGTGTGTGTGTGTGTGTGTGTGTGTGTGGGTGGGTGGGTGGGTGTCGTTGTGTGGGGTTAGGTCTTATGTAGGCAGACACTTGAAAACCAGTCAAAGGAAAACAACATTTTCGTTTTTCAGCATAACCGAAAGGGCAGTTAGCCTTCTCAAATCCACTGTGCGATCCCACTTAAGCTACAAAAAAGAAGGGTAGATTTTGAGTAGCTTTAGCTCTAAATCACTTTGGAGCACTTCCCAGCCTCTCACCTCCCCACGTGTAACTCTCAGTAGCCACTTTTTCACAGCAGGGCCAAGTGGGGACCTGTCAGGGTTTGGGGCCAACTCAAAACATTTCTAAGCTCTGACTGGAAGCTGTATTAGTTTATTTGAAACTGTTTCCCGGATTACAAATGATTGCTGTTAACAACAGAAATAGATCTTGTAACCACAGAAATGTTATTTTGAAAAATACTGGAACATAATTAATAGTGCAAGGCTGTTATACTTTGTAGTAGAAACAGGGTAATTACTCTACAGCCCCAATCACAGTGTTATGTCCTTGCCTGAGAAATTGTTTGGATTCCTCGAATCCATTGCCCCATGCTAACGGTGGAGCCACATTCAAATGTCAAATTGCAAATATGTTGTCTGAAACTCCACTTAAAACGGTGCTGAAGCAGCATAGAATATTTTACACCTCCTTCCTCTACTACCTCCTTTTCTTTCCACAGCTTCTTTGTCAGCTCCCTCTTTTGTGCTCCTTTCAAAGGGTTAAAGAGGGAGAAGTGATGAGTAGCCCGCCGAGTCTGGCCTCCATTGTGTGTTGGCATTGTGCCACTGCATAGCATGTCGACCATAGACATATGTACAAGGGACTTTTCTCTACTCACATACGCTACCGTTACCCAGTTATACTACCCTCACCTCATGCAAATCAATGCAAATACTTAGCAAAGGTTAGTGGTGGCATTAGGAGGCCAATGATAACACTGATATTTAATAAGCAACTCAATGCAACAGGGCCTCAAATAAGTTCTACAAACTTTTTTCATAACATTTCTTCTTTCTTGACAGACAACTTCCTGGTAGGCATTGATGAACAGCTTGGAGAACCTTCTTCTAACATCCAACAACTTTAGACAAAAGTTTTAGGATGCTCCTGAAAGACCGGTTGTTTTTCCTGTACTCCCTCAGGGAAAACATGTGTTCGAGGGCCATATAACCCATTTTCCCCCCTTTTCCTCCCTTACAAAGCTTGTTAAGGAGAAAACCACTCGATGGCATGTTGTGTCAAACATCGGTGGCTGCTCAGTCTAATTCTTTTAGCAGACCTGGGTTACCTCCGTGCTGCAACGACGTCCCGGGGGTGCTTTTAAGTCGTCTCCTTCTCCTCAGCCCCCTGCAGAGGAGAGGCCAGCAGAGCTGGGGCTCTCTGGGAATAAGTACTTCACGCCAGACAATGGTGGGCTGACTGTAACCATAAATAGAAGAGCAGGAGGAGAAGGCCTCCAAAATGGAAGAAGGGGTGGGCTAGGGGGAGGTCAAAGGTTAGACTGATCCCTACTTTAAAGGTGGAGTGAGGCCATGCAGGTTTTATTGCCCTTGTGTTGCTTTTTGCCCAGCTTGGAAACAACCTCTGAGCTGCTACTCTGTCATGGGGGAGGGGTGTTTAGGTGGGTGTGAGTGCAAGCTACACATTGCTGTCCAATGATGGCTCCAGTTGTGCTCGGTGACCTCTGACCCTGACCTCCTTTCTCCCTACCAGGAGGTGTCACATAGGTCAGCGGTATGTCAACTCCCACAAGAAGAGAACTAGGGTAGCGAGGAGCATCTTTACGTGTTGCTCATTGGTTGTTTCATAATATTTTTGAGCTTGCCCAAGCAAGTCTGTTCTCTCATCTGGTAGATTTTCTGGTTCAGCTAAGGAGGCTGAGCATGTGACAAAGCTGCCAGCAAACATGAAGGAATGCGCCAGCGATACCATTCAGCTCTTGTCGGGCTACCACGTTCCAAATGAAATGGGGTGTGTAACTTGTGACTGGTGTGATGTGCTGATGCCTGGCAGCTGGGAGGAGTTGATTCCTTTCTTTCCAAGTCCTTCTCTTGGGGCCTTCCTCCCACCTCTGCCTCACCAAGATCCATGATTTTGGTTGGAATGCAGTAAGAAACCTTGTTTCCCATTGCATGTGGAAGAATGCGGCTGTTCTGGTTGATCGGCTCGGGCTCTCCGTTGTTTCAGAGTGTGACCTCATTTGGCCCTCGAGATCAGCGTGACATCGTCCCTGGTGCACCAGCAGACTCTGTCTGCCTGCCCTCGGACACATGACGGATAGTATTTGTCCAACTGGCACTTGAGGCAACACTGAATCTTGAGTGTAGCTTAATAAACAGAGGCATAAAACCAGTGATTAAAAGGGGGCAGAAAAGTTTAAATTTCCATGCAAAAACATCATCAAGCTGACACATACTTTAGAATTGGCCATACATGACTTTTCCTTCTCCCAAACTACTACTAAAGACACATTTCAGAGCCATCACTACATGTGCTGTTTTCAAAACATGGCACAAGCCGTTTTTAGCTCATTCAAGAGGCACACCTTATCCTGCCCTCGGCAATCAGTATTACAGTCAAACTTGGCCACAGCACAGACACATTTTCAAAAGTAGCCCGTCTCCCAGTCTGCTTGTAGCTGCATCAACATAAAAGCCTTGAGCGTTGAGATTTGTGAAAGGGCGGGATAGGAGAAATCAGAACAAAATGATGCCAGAGCCTGCACCTCGGCCAGAAACGGCTGAGGGAAAAGAAGACAACAGAGGAGTGAGGGGAGGGAACTTGGCAGCACTAGCTAACTCAGACAAGCAACAAGGCAGCTCGCACCAAAGAATAATGAATAATGTTGTAGAGAGAAGCTCTTGTGTGCAAGGTAGGGGGGAGAAGAAGAGAGCGTGTCGGGAGAAGAAGGATGACAAAAACTCAGAGAAGCTGAGTCAAACTTTAATTAAGGACTGAACGCAGCATTGAAACATCTGCTGTTGCTTGTGCCACCCTACCACACCGGCTTTACGGCTTTTTTTATTTCGAAGCGAAGCCAAACAGATGTTACGAGGGGGTGGCGATTTTATCAGACGAGAAGTTTGGTTTCAGGGAAGATGAGGAAATTAAACCCTCCCACTCTTTCGAATGGTGATTTTCATGGAATTAGTATTACGGTCTGCTGGCCACAGCAATGATGATTGTGACCCTGTGCTATCTTATTACCTACCCCTGCATTTCATCTCCACCTCTGTTGAAGTGCTCTTGAGCAAGATACGGACCGCCTGCATTATGCAAAATTGTACCTTATGCTTCCTGCTCACTCACTGCAAGCTGCTAAGGATAATAACATTGTCTGTAAATATTAAACTGGGCTCTAAATAATGCCGCTTGCCATAGGGGCTGAACTATAAACCATATTTATCCAATTACGACCATTATGGCTGTCTTGCTCACTTAAATTGACTGAAATCGCAAATTATTATAAATGATCTGAATCCCATATGATTAAACTATTAAACTGAGAATCGTTATGACAGCCAGACACCTAACCAGACAATTGACCAACAAATCAGCCTGCAGCGTAGTCGAGTGGTCAGTCGGGTCAAACACCAGAAGTCAGCCAAGAGGAGATATAATGCATTGATATATTAATAAAGTTATTACATTTTTCGTTCTCAAAGTCAACAATTGATTGTGATATAGATTTTAGGTTACATCGTCCATCGCCCCAGCTAGTCATTATCACTGCGGTATTGAGCTTTGTGCCATACCTGTCCTTCGTGGTCAGCGTTGTGGCATGCCAGCTATGTCTACTGACGCTCACAATGTGTGTTTCACTATTAGGTGATGTTCACCTCAGCTTGTACTTAGTGGCGTTTCAGTCTCTCCCTCTGAGCCAAATGTCTGTCATCATCAACTCGGAGAGATCCCATTTGGTTGGGCTCACTCACCCCCTTTATCAGTGTCTCTGTCTTCCCACACTCTCCCGCTTTCTCATTTTGTCACTCTCCTATGGAGGACGTGATGAAAATGGCTGTTTAATCATGCAGAGAGGTCAACCAATCAAAGGGCCCGGGCCGAGTGATTTAAGGGCCTATTCAGAGCACAGCTGGAGGGAGAGAGTAAGGGAGGGCGACAGGGGGAAAGAGAGAGACGGGTTGGGGTTTGATTGCTGTATGGCGCAGGTCACCTCTCATCCACTTACCACTGGTCTCGTTTCACCAATAATTGTCCCTGATAGATTGATGTATAGGCAGGGAGATGAATGGATTGAGTGGGTAGAGGGCGGATAGGCAGAGAGACGAACCACCAGTGATGAGATACGTACACACGCTCCAAACTCATACGACCTCATCAACAGCAGTATAGACCCACGTCTTCCTCCCATTAACTTTGGCAGGCTGCTTACTTCCACTGTAGGTGCCGAGCTCCCTATCCCTCATCACACACACACACACACACACACACACACACACACACACACACACACACACACACACACACACACACACACACACACACACACACACACACACACACACACACACACACACACACACACACACACACACACACACACACACACACACACACACACACCGTCTGCAGACAAGACAGTTCTCACCTGAATGTCAATGGGAGAGAATGACAGATGGTTGGGAGGAGCAGGGGAAGTACAGGCAGACAGAGACAGTGATTGTCTCCTGAACCTCTGTCTCATGTCTTAGGTTCCTGTCACCCGATATTTATCTATGAAATAGATATTGTATACGGAGTAGGCATGCCACAGTAGTCGGTTTTACACCAGTGTTACACCAGTATTACACTGTGTTTGGCCATACACTGATTACAAAACACGCCCACCGCCCCAACCTTCATTTTATTTTAGAAATAAAAAATAAGAGTGTTAGCAAAACTTAGTTGGATGACGGACACTACATTTAACAATTTTTTTGGGGCGGACACGTAAATTGGAATTCCACTGTTCCGCTATGTCTAATGGCGCTTTTCCATTACATGGTACCTGCTCGACTCGCCTCGACTCTACTCACCTTTTTTGGTTTTCCATTATGAAAAAAAGTCCCTGGTACCTGCTAACAGGTACTTTTTTTTAGTACCACCTCCATCAAGGTTCCAAGTGAGCTGAGGCGATCCCAAAAGGTGACGTGAAAGCGACAGACGGCGGTGTCCCGAACAAACCCGCCGTTTTTAAATAGTATAACCAGCTGTGTTTTTTTTTTGCTGCCTAAAGCTTCATTTGAAACAGGATGTGTCTTCTGGCTGTGGAAACAACACACCTTCGACATTCTGTGTGTATGTCGCGTTAGGTCACGGCAGTCTACTGCGGCGCCGCTATACGACCAGCCACGCTGAGGCGGTACTAAAATCTGCAATGGAAAACGGACGCACAGTGCGTCGAGGCGAGTAGAGTCAAGGCGAGTCGAGCAGGTACCATGTAATGGAGAGGTAGAAAGTTGGTGCCAATATCTTACCATAGTAATGTTGTAGAAATTATACTGAAGTAATTGTACAGTCGCTGTAGTAACCTCCAGTACGTTTATTACCAAAGACGACTGTAGACAGCCCTGGTTATGAGCAGAGTCATAAGCCCAGATCTGGTAACCCATGTCGACCCATTCACTCCGACATCAATTACATGTTTTGGTTCATTGCAAAGCTATTATGTTATCTCCCTTCCTATTCATCATTTTGTCTTAAACCCCGCCTTAGTCCTGTTTTACTTATCAGACCTTTAAAACGGCAATGGCAGTGCCAGTGGATCTGTAAGTTTTCTGTTTAGATTGCACTCAAAAGTGGTTAATTGCTGTTAAGGTCCTTTTAACATTTTGAAGTATTGATGTGCTCAATCTACATGGAAGTGTAATGTGGCCTTTTGCCAGGCTTGTTTTTTTCCTTCACACTAGCATTGCAGAGAAAGATTGAAGGGAATTTCACCAGGTCCTGACAGGGGTATTGCCTGATCAACTTTATTGAGTCATCAGTATTGACTTTAGCTCCTGTTCACACATCACCCTGACATGGCACATTTCCACAAGGTTTGTGGGTGAAAGGGATGTCTTGTCACTCCTACCCTGTATTTTCTGCCTGGCTGTCTCTCTTCAGTACTTTCCTCTTCTTTCTTTCCTGTTTTTTACGTCTCTGTGTTCATTAGGCCTGTAACAATTATTGCATTTTTTTTTTGTTACATAATCACAGTATCTTTTTGAGTTTTTTGTGATTGTTGCGGGCAAAAATCCTTGATTATGCGGCACGTTTTCTTAAAAAATGCGATGGAATATGCAGGGTTTTTATGCAACATTTTTTTCAACTTTCTGCTGAGATATATGTGACTTTTTTGCAACGAAAATGCGGGGATTATGAAATCATGCAAGCCCCGCATATTTTGCGTGGAAAATGAAAATGAATTTATGCGGCGAAAGTGAGGCATAAATATATGGACTTTGGCTGATTATGCATTGAATGTTTTTTCTGGAGGGACTGATTAAGGGTGCTCCGATCAGGATTTTTAGGGCCGATCACAGATTGCTGGAAGACATATTGGCCGATACCGATCGCTTTTATGAACTGAAAATTACGCCATTATGTAACAATCACACGTTTAGCGAATGGACAATTAATTGTACAGCAACATTTGTAATTGTTACAGCTCTAGTGTTCATTTTCCAGCAAACTGAATATTGTTTGCTGGTCAGTAGCCTCTTATCAGCTTTACACTGTGACTAATCATACACAGTTAATATTAGCTGCTGCCAACTCAGTTAAATTAACAACCCGCTAAGTACATTTTTGTTTGGGATTCATTTGGTATGCCCTAATGAATGATGCAGGCTGTTCCTGCTGAGGTGGTTTTTTTAAACAATTGATTTGATGCTGCAACGCACCGAAATAGAACTACGGTACCACAATTCATTGCATTTACACAGGCAAGGACAACTTGTTGCGCAGAGGCTAAAGAAGATGGAGGATCAGTGGCAGGTGTTGATTTGATTCTTCACCTGTATTGTCATCGGAAAGTTGTGGGGTGGGCTGGTGGACCAGTACCTGATTTTTGTCTGAAACAATCATCCAAATCCAATCCAGGTCATGATATAGATCTCTCTTTTCCATTGTCTTTTCTGTTAAATCTACTGAGAGCATAAGGAGATGACAACAAGTATCCATGTCTGTTTGACAGCTGTACTTTTCAGCAGTAGATATTTTGTTACTTTGTGCTTACCGTGGCTGTGCTCGTGTTTCTGATACAGCCGATGAGTTAGTGTTTGCAGAGTGCCACTCAAGCAGATAGCTGGTCTCTTGCTCTCACTCTCTCTTTCTCTCTCCCCATCTCTCTGACCTTGCGTCGGCGTGTGCTGATGAGCGTTGAGTGGATCTACTCATGTGTGTGCACGCGTGTGTGAGAGCTCGAGAAACTGTGGGAGCTCCATTTGTTGTGTAAATGCGAGCCGCTAATTGACTGCCGGGCACGCAGCCTCTCCTTCACCGGCTGAACCCTGCCCTCCGCCGGGGCCCGGGGATCCTGCCAGGGGAATGTTTGCCTCCTCACACACACATCCACACACCCTCCCTTTCTCTCTCTTCCTCTGTTGGAGCAAGCCTGGCACTGGGCCAAAGTGAGGATGGGCACAGCGCAGGCCTTTCTGTTCTCTTGTCTCTGTGTCGAGCTCTCATAATGAAAAGCTACACGTCATTTACTCATAATCACATGCTGTGCTTTTTGACTCTCTTTTGATACAATTTCTCATCTCATAAAAACAATGACTTCTCTCTTTACAGTATATACTAAATTAGTATTTGTTGGATAAATTAGATATTTTTTTGAAACAAGCACATGAATAAATAGGTACTATGGCTATACCGAACATTTCTTTTTCTACATTCAAAGCATCTATTGAGGTTTTCGAATGAAGCTTCGAATGTCTGTCATCACCCTTAAAAAAAAGAAACGCTCAAAACAAAATCCTCAATCCAGATAAAGTGACTCACCGGACTCAATTAGTATGCTAAATAAACTTTCTTCAATGAATATAATCTCATCAGTTTAGTCACCATAAACACATTTAGGCACAGGCATAGGCACATTCAAGAGACAGGGACGCGGTTGCGTCAATCAGTGTGTGCGACGATTGCTTCTGAACACCTTTAAACTTAGTTTGGTTAACTTCTGCTGTCTGTCAGTCAGCCTGGCAGGCATGTTAGCCAGCCGCTGTGCACTCTGCTGCTGACTCCGGTTTTCCATCCTCCGCCACGCGCTGTACAACACCGGAATTGTCTCAGAAGCGGAGTGTCATGCTACCCAACTCGCAGAATATATTGACTCAATAAGTACTTTACAGAACAATTGCGTGTCTATTAAGCTAGTATTTCCCTAGGGGCGGCTGTGGTAGAGCGGTCGCATGCCAATCGGAAGGTTGGTGGTTCGATCCCTGGCTCTGCAGTCCCATGTCGAAGTCTCCTTGGGCAAGACACTGAACCCTGATGCTGTGCATCGGAGTGTACATGTGTGTGAATGTGTGTGAATGTTTATCTGATGAGCAGGTGGCACCTTGTACGGCAGCCTGTGTGTGAATGGTTCCTGTACTATGTAGAAGCGCTTTGAGTAGTCGTTAAGACTAGAAAATACAGTCCATTCACGTTTACATTTCCACTTCCACTCCTACAGTTAAACTCCATGCCTTCTATTTTCTGGCATTGTCCTTAATAAAAATAATACAAATCTGTGATGTGGTATTATGTTTTTCAACCTCCAAAATGAATCTCTCGTTGTGGTGTTGTAAAGGAGACATTAACGATAGTGGGGGTGTGTGTTTTGGTACATTGACTGGATACTCTCGCTTTATCACTGTCTTAATGGCCCGCGCCTCGCGTGAAAATAGACCTGACGCGTATCTTTAGTGGAGCAGAGAGCCGCTTCACGCAAGCTTCTGGGAAGCGCCGTGGTGCAGCTGGTGGTATATCAAACATTGACTTGAATGGCTGCGATTGCTTGCGGTGCACGTCATGAGCCCGGAATGCAGCGCAGATGCGCCTGGTGGACAGACGGCAGAGACGCTTACCAAAAATGGAGTCCTTATGGATTGGATAATCACATCAAATAAATTGTACACCTAAAAAAATGTATACTTATAATTTAAAAGGGCTGGCTTACGGTTTTCAGGTGATTTGCCAAACTTGTTGTAGATTTGTGACATGCCAGTTTCCTTTGGCATAGCCTATCTGGTACTTGACTTTTTGGTTGTCATCTTTGCAAATTTTGACGCTGTATTCACAGCCAGAACAAAAAGAAAGTGCATTGAAACATAGACACAAATCAAAATTGTTCACGACTCAGAGATGGCAAAGCAAACTGTGTTTTGTGTATCATAGAGACTGTTATGAAGTAATCACGGAAATTCAATCAGAATTACAATATTTAGCAGGAAAAACACACACACACACACACACACACAAACACACACACACACACACACACACACACACACACACACACACACACACACACACACACACACACACACACACACTTCAAGTTTTCCCAGGCCAGTCCATTGTTTTGCAGAGGTAAACATCAGGGGGCACAGAGAGGGGAACATACAAACAATAAACTGACACACTCTCCCGTAACACTCTGTTTAGACTGCAAACACAATGGAGCAAGTGTGTATTTGTGTTTGTGTGTATGTTGCCAGCACCACAGTAAACTGTAGTCCTGAGAAAGAAAGTCAGTGTAGTACCTGGTGCAAAAGAATGGCAACTTGCCGATTTCATACCAATAACCTTCCCACGATTAGATGCATTCAACTATGTCACCTTTCCATTTTTGGCAGTTCAGAAATGCTGAGAATGCAGTGGGTTGGCAGTGAGTAAGTCAGTAGGTAGCCATAGTGGAATGCTCTGCCATGTAAGGCCTGTTTAATGTGATATTCACAGTATATTTCACAGTATTTGTTCATGGTATGCATGAGAATGGTACTTGACTTTAAAAACTGGTCTACACTTAAATGCAAAGGACTGCAAATGAGACACAAAGAGACAGAAGCAAGGATTTAACATCAAGCTCGCCACTTATGCTCCAGAGACAACAACAATAGGATTAGCTGGCACGCTAAATAACTAAGGCCTAGGGCAAGCCTCTTATACTGTCACATATATATGTTAATATGGTCATAAGTTATTTTTATTTAATAAACTGCCTTAAAGTGCACAATGACTTCATTTAACATCACAATGGAAATATGTGCATACTTTGTAAGATAAATGATTACACCATTTCTTACTTGAGATGGCAAACACATACTAATACTTAAACACTACTGTAAAAGTGGCATTGAGGGTATCTCAGGTGACAAGTGTCATATTTATTATTGTTTGTGTTCGCACTGAACCAGTGGAGCCGTTAATGCCCAAAGTTACCCAACAAGTTTGATTCCCTACAGTTGCAGCCGTACAAGAGGAACATCTAATATCCACAAGTGGGAACGAAAACAGAGTTAGATTGAAAGAAAGACAGGAAAAGGTTAATTTGGAGTATCACTGTCTAGGAAGTGTTCATCAGTCGTTCACCATTAAAAGCAAATGTATTTCTTGTTTTGATCCCACTGTAATCCCCATCTCTGCTCCACAAACGCATTCACTGCCAATAAAGCTTATTGAATCATATCGACTGTGTGCGGAAGTGGAGAGGAAAGAGGGAGAGACAGAAAATGATAGGGTGGCTAGAAAGTGGAGCGAGGGAATGGAAAGCAGGAAAAGAAAAAGTGAAATGGAAAGCAACAAAAACGTAGAGTAAAACACTATGTGAGGGAAAGAGAAAAGACAGCTCTTCCCGCCTGCTAGCTGTACCAGCAGTATTGCTGCCAGACAGGCAGTGTTGAATCTGAGTCAGCAAGACTTGAACTGGGGCCCTAGCCTATAGCCTCGGGGCCGCTAGTCACACACACACACACACACACACACACACACACACACACACACACACACACACACACACACACACACACACACACACACACACACACACACACACACACACACACACACACACACACACACACACACACACACAGACAGACACGGTGTCAGACCTGTCGCCCTATTCTCCTCAGCCCTCCAGCTCCAGCCCTAACTATAGCTGTTCAGCCAACCACTCTTAATTAGTAGCTGCTGCTGCTGTCTGCCCTGCCCCGGCGCCACTGTGGTAAAGCCCCAGCCCCACGTGTGTGTGTGTGTGTGAGAGAGAGAGAGAGATGGGTTACAGTTTGTGTTTACTCTGTGCATCAGCTGCCATGTTGCCACTGTGCCCTTTTTGCAGTGTGTTTGTATGCTTTCTCTGTGATAGTACATTGTGCAGGTGGAACAGGTGGACCAGGAAGTCAAGACAACATACTGCTGGGTTTACTCAGCAGAGACTGGTTTTGTGCATCACATTGTTGCACCACATGCGCTGTCTCTTTAACTCTTCATCTTTCTCCTGTTGCCGCTTAAGAGAGCTGGTCCTTCTAAGCTGACATCAAAGAGGAAAACTAAATGCGTTCTTAGTGCCACTTCTTCAAGATCACGTTGACCTAGTGCATGAGAGTAGAAATGCTCAGAGAGGCTAAAGATACACGACGACTGTCAAGTAAATCTATATTTCCCCTATTTCCGATGTTCTAGGAGCGCTTTAGAAACAGAGATCCTGTTTCACTGTTGTTCTTGTTGAGGTTTATGCCTGTCAAGAGAGCCAAGTGTGCATACCTTTGTCTGTATTTACTGCTTAAATACTTGGCCATACTTCAACAACCACAGGAGACAGAAAGTATTGCACACAGCACGTCTTCTAGCTTCCTGTCTATGTTCAAACTCCATACATCTTTCCCCTCCCTGCTTCTCATTGCGCTCGTCCTGTCATGTTCATAGTATGAGGTGGCGGTGAGGGTCTCGTCCAAACTGTGGATCAGGCTGACATATTTCTCCCTGAGGACCCCAAGTCCAGACACATAGCTTGAATAAGTCTGCCAGCCAGCTACGACAGCCCCTGGCCTGCTTATCAAGACCATAATACAACGGGAGAGAGAAGACAAGCTCAACTTAGCACAGGAAATACATACAGCTGGAAAACAGACAGTGGATGATGTTAAACTAGCCCCACATGCACGCTTTCAATGCATACACATTCATATCTGTTCCTGAAGGAACGCAGGCCACAACCAGCAATACAGTGACCCACATTAGCGGCATTGCGCAGCCCCTTTCACTCCGAGGCCAGATCTAGGCCACACGGAGTCACGCTTGCTTAGGCAAAGCACCTCAAGTATCGCCCATCGTCATCCATACACACACAACCACAGCAGTCCATACATTGATGGATGACTCAAATCCATTGTGAAGTGAGAGATTTGGTTGTGTTCTCAGCTGGGAGCTTTTAAAATAAATATTCAGAGTGCTGCGCTGCAATTGAGGCTTTCCAGGATTTCTCCTATTTGACATTATAACAACTTTAAGAGGTTTTTGGTGGTGGTCAAAGCGGTTGTGGTCACCCTACATAATCTGTCGATCTTTTTTAGTCTTTTATTTTCGCCCCTCCTCTTCCTTTCCTAATGAATCAGCTTACAAAGAAGCTTCATGTTCTAGTGTGCTTGTTAAGCCCCATATGTAGCTGTATCCCTTCTTTAGTGACAGACTGACGCATGCGACTACTGAAAAATGAGATCAAAATAAAGACTACTGAACTAAAGTTAAACCATCTGCATCTGCTTAAAAACCCAGCCCTTTTCCCCTCTTTCCCATCTTTACAGGAATTAATGTCCATCTCTATAAAGACACAGTAAATTTGGCTTTTGTTTGCACTGCATACTATTTGAGTCTACAGGTTAGGGAGAAAGAATAATGTGTTTTTTTTTTCCTTCCCCCAAGAGCGACTTGACTGCATTTCTAGTAAGAGTTTCATTTGCATTTAAGATGCTAATGTAGCCTTTTGGGGGTGAACAGAAATGGTGAGTGTGTCGGCGCTTTGTTTTGTCCCAGTTATTCATTAGGCTTTAATAATTGCTGCCTCCCGCTTCATACAAACAACGGCAGGAGAAATGGATTCACTTCTTTCTCTCCTCGGAAAGGTCAGGCCGTATAGCACGACACCTTCCCGACGGAAATTCACGATTCATTTCTTTCAAAAAGTGTGCTTTCTCTTGGACGATTAAGCTGAAAACCCACTGTTTGTGTGTGTGTGTGTGTGTTTCGCTATTGGGTTTAAGTCAGCCGTTGAAATTCAAATGAGGCGCGCAGGCGAGACTTTAGAGAGAGACAGAGAGTGAGAAAAGGAAGAAAGAAGCAGGGCTCTTTGTAGGTACAGTAGAGGTCACAAGCATGACTCTGGTGACAGGTCCTTGTCGTTGTGCGAGCCTCAACCTTTCCCCCTTGTGAATTCACGAGTTTTAACAAGCCAGAAAGAAGAGATCATACAAGCCATCCTTTAGCACACCAAGGGAAGGGTCAGCCGACCTGCAGAGGAAAGTGGATTGCAGTGCGGCGATGGAGACCGGCTTAGTGCTGAATCCCATTATCAAACAGCGTTTGTCAAATAATAGGTCAAGGCCCACTTGTACCAAAGACATATTAGGTTGTGGTTTAATTCCAGAGCTTTGTAGAACTGATTTTGCTCTGTGCAAAGTGATTTGATAGAGAACAAAAGGTTGCTTGTATTAAGCCAGTTCAGACACCAGACGGGCAAAGCTTGATCTCAGTTGCTGTGCTGAAGAGAATACATTGATAACAAGGCTGGCAATATCTAGAAGGCCTGCAGAAATATTGCTTATAGTTTGCAGTTTATCGGGACTGCAGTTGTTTAATATTGATATAGATTATCTTTCTTGTTATGACATTAACATGCTGACTTCAATATTGCTACCGTGCCTGTCCTATACGACTATAAATTTTGAAAACTAAAAGCCCCCATGTCTGTGCTCCATCCAGTTTTGCACCTACACTTCCAAGCATGGCATATATCCCAACATTTCTTGCATCATTACCAACTGCATCTACTTCACTTTGAAGCCTAGAGACCTAGCTTGCATAAATACCTAAACGATAATGGCTCTCAAATAACGCCTCAGCCATATTTTCAATCTACTTTACAAGTGGCGGTGAGTGGCTGAAATAAGTGAGGGATTGGGGGAGTTATGAGTGGCAGTAGGTCCCTGGAGGACCATGGAACATGGCAGGTCATTTGCCTGGCCAGTATCGTTGTGATATATTTGTTGCTGGCTGAGAATGCACAGGGAGGGTGTGCAGAGGTGGAGGGAGCGAGGTGCTTATTCAGCAGGCTGGAATGCAATAGAAACAGAGGGGAGACTTAATCAGACTAGGGCAAATAACATTTAAACACATTTAAAACCACAGGGAGCAGAATATTTCTTATCATGCTATGATTGTGCCCCCCAGTGTGGCTATGTCTGTCATGCACAGCAATATTCAGACCTGAGACTAAAATTGCCAGTTTTATTCATCTGCTCTGCAGGAGACCCTCTGTTTGGGGCTTTGTAGAGAGAAGTTTGTCTTCCTTCTAAATTCTCTTGTCAAAAAGTTGGCAAGCGTACAACAAGAAGGGCATGTGTGCAGCTTCAGGCTGGTATCATCCAGTGCAGCGGGTGTCCTATAAGCCATAGTTATGCCAAAGACTTTTCATATCCAGTTGCTGTGTTGAACAAGATGCTGATATATTTAGTCCCTCGTCTCTCCTGTCTTCTCTCCTCCCCTCTTTGTTTCTGGCATTCCTCTCACTCACCACTCTTCCTCTCATCTTCCCCCGCTCCCACCAGTCTTTCCTTATCTCTCTACCTCTGTGCTCACATTTCTCTCTTTTCTCCCTCTGTGTTTTTCTTTCTCTCCATATCTGTTGTTATCCTCCCCCATGCTCTCCTCCTCCCCGAAGCTCTACCTCGTCCCGGGCCCTGTTGCTGTAACAACTCTGACAAGCTCTTTGGACATACTTTTCGCTTTGTCTTTCATCCGCCTATTTCTTCCCTCCCTCTGCAACTTGCTACATTTAGACAAGGGAACGTCTAATGTGAACTTAGACGGACACAAAGGCCGTTGGACACCCACAGAATACACACACAGGTCACGTGTACGCTAGCGGCAGCTTTATTAATTGTGCTGTCTGCCAAGTTGAGAGACAGTCTCCGTAATATGACCTAATGAACATGTGCTCAAGGTTTCTGTGTGTGTTGTGTTGAATCTCACGGCTCCCTCCCCTTGTCTGCCCTGTGTCTGACTCACAATGGCTGATGTTACTCGTCCTTCTGGACCGACAAGTAGGCCCGGCCCTTCCTTTTGGGAGGGCTCCAAGAACAGCCAGGCGCCTCGCAAAAGGCTCTGATCATGAAATGGATGTGTTGGACTGAAGACAGGAATTTTACTTAGACGTTTTGGCCTGGGGAGGGATATTTTGGTAGAAAAGTTTGTAGACTGTGGCTTCCAGTTGGTTCTACCTTCAGCAAAACCTTAATTATGCTCCTTTGCACATTCTCATATAACAAATGCTAGTTTGATATAATAGTACATACAATGAATAATTGTATTGGCTTAGAAAATAGTTTTACTTCTCGGTAGAAAGTAGAAGTGCAACGATGAATCGATTACTTGTCAACTATTAAATTAATGGGCAACTATTTTGATAATCGATTAATCAGTTTGAGTAATTTTTTATTAAAAAGATCCCAGCTTCTTAGATGTAAATATTTTCTAGTTTCTTCTCTCCTCTGTGACAGTAAACTGAATATCTTAGGACAAAACAAGACATTTGAGGACGTCATCTTAGGCTTTGGGAAACACTGATCCATATTTTTCACCGTGTTTTGACATTTTTATAGATCAAACAACTAATCGATTAATCGAAAAAATAATCAACGGATTAATCGACTATGAAAATAATCGTTAGTTGCAGCCCTAGTAGAAAGGTTTGTGGATTGTAGTCCAATCGGTTTTCCTTTTGCTAGATACAACCTACAACATGTAGCTATAAGTAAGCAGTAGCATTTTCTAAAAGTGTAGCTCTCACATTATATTTAATACTGTTTTATTATGCCCATTTATTTTGATATATGTTTAGTCTTCTTAAACAGAGAGCATAGTTTTTTTTCATTTGATGTTAACTTGATTAGCATAAGACAAAAAAAGACTGGGAGAAAATTAACACCTACGAATGTAAGATTTTCACAATGACAAAACTTGTTTTTAAAGGATATGCTGCACACAGGTTAGATAACAAAAGCTGCAGGCTGTGATGTTCGGTGAGGTACAGAGGAGTGATGTCTTTGAAGACCAGAATTTTGTGTCTATATGGAAATAATAATAAAAGATGAATTCAAGGCTAAAATCAGCTGAGAGACATGTTTTTTCTGTTTCTCTGTCTAATAGAGTATACCATACAGGTCCCAGCCATTACAAAATGATTCCCAGCTACTCTTATTTAAACTCCATGATAGATGCGTGACTATTGAAGCACTCGATAAAAACTCTAAAAATGTGGAATCCTTGTAGTGCGGCACCATGACGAGTATTGTTCTGAAGTACTTAGTCTAAGTTGAAGTGGTGTTGGGTATAGTTATGTGACAGACAGGCTCAGTTGCCCACTAGCTGAGAAAAAAAGCTTCCCTTTTAGCTGAACATGCACAGACTGTTCTTTTCTTATCTCTCTCCACTCCTGCTTCCACCTCGCTGGCTATCTGAAAAGGTATCGTCAACTCCTCTCATCTCACCCCTCTATCTCGCCCTGTTTTCTCTTTATTTCCACCACCTCGCCTTTTCACCTTTGCACTATTTTCTCTCTCTTCTCCCGCCTGGTAATTACAACCTTTCTCACTCAATCTCCCTCTTCTCTGTCATATTGTTTCATTCTCTTCTCCAGCCTCCTGTCTCATTTAGATTTTTTTTTCTCTTTCCTGAGAAGATTTTAGTCACTAGACATCATTAAATGTACATTTAGTCTCTTATGTAGTTAAAGAGAGGAGACGAGAGTGTTATCTCAAAAGTGGCGTTACTGTATGTGTTGTAGTTCCTACTAAAAACTAGGCTACCTGTTTGCGAATAAGTTATTAGTCACACACCCGCATTTACACACCAGCCTTCGTCTCTGTAGCCGCCTCTAGAGTGAAGCAGGGATGCATGCAGCGCTGTGTGTCGCGCTTCACCAGAAATACAGTATGTGCTGATGATCTGGGACAAGACAGGAAATCGTCTGAGCTCACAAGCCCCTATTCTTTCATCACTGAACACCATGCATGGGCACACACACACACAGACACGCACACGCACACACACACACACACTGTCTGTTGGCTTGAATATCTCCTGAGCTAAAAACAGTTGGGATAGACGAGCTTCCTTTTTCAGCTTCACAATGGCGCAACTGAAGATAATTGGCGTTGGCCTCACATGACTCAGATATAACAGTGCTGTTTAAACAAAATGAATTGTCCTGTCACGCTGAATTCCTGGACATGGCAACTTCTTTGTTGAGTGTGTATGCTGTTGGGAATCTTCCTGTATGTTGTGCTGAGTTTGACAATGTTGGGTCAGGGTCGGTGTGGTTTTGGGTGGCAGATTGGCTCATTGTTGAGCCAGTCTTTCTTGATTTTTATGCAGAACAAAAGTGTTTAGTACCTCATTTCTTCAGATTGAAATATACAGTGAACGAGAAATTATTTCCAAATAATCTACAAATAAACTATGACCTGCATGAATAAAATGTTGGAGACCTTCTGTCTGTTGACCGTTAGCATCCACATCTTACATGAGTTTTCACATTGTTTTACGACGGTTTTCCTGTTAAAGAATTACCCCAAGCTAAGACATCTGTATTAGCCCAACCCTAATGTATTGTGACCCATCTGTGGACATACATCTGCTAAACACCATGTGACATAAGCCACGCGCCTGTCTTAAAGCATTTAGAGCATAGGATAAAGCCATGCAGTCATAGCCTATGATATGGTTACTAATACTCCTCAATAGCACACATCCGGAAACAGTATGGACCTTAATGGACTAAGATGGATAAATATGCTGTCCGAGTCAATAGTGAAACAGCCCAGATACACTGTGTGTACTTGTTTGTGTGAGTTTGCTAGTGTGTATTTAAGTGCTTTTGCTTGCGCGCTGTCATTACAACAATGCAGGACATTTATTTGTGTAAACTTGTACTAGCCTAGATGACGTAATGATTCAGACTGCAGGGAAAACATAGAGCAGATGGTCAGTTGTCTGTCTGTTTCAATAAACTTAATAAGTGGAGACCATATCAAGTGTGATGGAGCACCAAATGAATTCACAGCTGAGTCTTGGACTTGTGTCAAGTCTTTGAAGTGCTATGGTCCAATGTTGGTCTCTTTTATAATGTAATCTCAAAAGGGAAATAAAAAAGGATTCTGGTTTAGATGGTCTGTATCTATAGATGTGTATTTCGACACTTTCTTCCCATCAACACAAAAATCAGTGATGCCACAGATATGACATGGCCAAGAGCAGACTTTCTTTTAGTTTTTTCTTGCCTTAGAATAATGTCAAATTTGGAGTTGACATCAGCAGTTTGAAATAGTATCTTATTAGCTGCTGCGCTTGCTGTTGGTTTACAGCTGATTCATCATTTCCAAATACTTGTGCAATCCAAGGGAGAGCTGACCATTCAACTAGTAGTGACTATGTTGGCAGTCCACATAAACTTAATCTGGAAACATTAAGTTCAAGGAAGGGAGGCAAACCTTTATGGCACCATTAAAACAAAAGGAGACAGTGATTGTTTTTAATACCTTTCTCCTTAAAGCGACTCCTCTTTCACACACTACCACCATCAACCGCACTGTCCTCAAACCTTAGAGAGAGCATTTATGATGGCATGCCGGTTTTTACAACAGTCAACACTCAGTTTTTACAAAGCAGTGCAGCACAAGCCAACCCCAGCACTCTGGGTGTCAAGGATCAGTCAAGCTCATAAATAGAGGGTGTGAGGAAGAGAAAGTAGGAAGGAGGAAGTTGCATTTGAGGACAGCAGTGTTTGGTAATAGGCTGTTTGGAGAGAGCGGGCTGCATTCCATTATAGTGAACTCAGCAGGGAGAATCTAAAACAGCGCTATGGAGGAATGAGCCGGTTATGTTGTAACAGAAAGAGCTCTTTTAATGGATGGATATAATTTATATAATGAACATACCTTATACAGGACATATTTTATAATTTCAGTGCACTTTAAAGTTTTATAAAAAAAATATCTTCATGAGCTTACAGCATATGCACGTAAGTATTAGTTGATCAGTTTGCCAGTCACCAACCACAATATGTTTTATATACTGTATAAAGACTAGGCCTATGTTTTGGCCTGTTGATATTCTTCAATGATATCCTCCGTTTACCATTTTGGGTCCTACTTCACTGTCAGTCCACTGACTGAACCTGTCCTCACCTGTGGTTTCATGGCATCAACACCTGTACAACCAGCTTAGAAAGCTCAAACCACAACTTGATTGGTGGTAGGAATGACTGTTGGGAAAACCACAAGGTTGTTTGTGGTTGACCTTTTGTTGTGAGTAACTGGCATTGCTCAGTGTTGATTCAAGTTATGAAAGGGGGGGGGGGGCGCATGTGGATGCTGGCTGGGTTTGTAAATAGCAATAGAGTGCCTGGCACCATTCACACTCCACAGGGTACCTTCCTGAAATATCTGTGTATTGCTAGTGTCTGGGCCCCTTTACACATCTTTAAATAGCTTACAGGGTGTCCCATTTCCCATACTGGATCTGCATTATGTCTTATGATTGTACTTAACCTGACCTGTGCAGTTTAGTTTAGTTTAGTTATATGACTTTGTATTTTAGTTTTTGAATCTGCCCAGACTGTTCCCCTTGGATCCCCCCCCCCCCCCCCCCCAAACACACACACACACACACACGCACAAATCTAGGCGTTCTTCTTCAGTGTGCATGGTTTTAAAGTAGTAAATATTTGTTAATTTCATTCTAAAATATAAGATTTAATGCTGTTCTGGAAACATACATCGAGGATAACTTCATGTTAAATTAACATCCTGCTGTTGCATGTCATCACTGGCTGTGATCGTGCAAAACACAGTTTTTTTTCCTAAAGCCATGTAAAAACAGAAACAGCATTAGCTTTATGCTACAGACAATAATTCAGGCTCAGTGTGATATTGCTTTGGTGAGCCAGTATTGAACTGTTGAAATAACTGCACAAATGCATTACTTAGTGACTTGTATCGGGCACATTGTGGCCTTGACCTACATATTGCCTACCTCTCACACACACACACACACACACACACACACACACACACACACACACACACACACACACACACACACACACACACACACACACACACACACACACACACACACACACACACACACACACACACACACACACACACACACACACACACACAGGATTTGCCATGAAAAGAAAGACCCAGTCGCACAAACACAGGCGAGAGATTAAGAGTAAACCACTAATCTGACGGTGCCTGCATCAGTCTGTTTGTGTGTCTGCGTGTTCCCTTTTTAAAATGTGGGCAGGTTTTATGCGATGGCTGGTTCATTCTGTCTTTGCAGATGAAATGAAGCCCTTTGTTTTTCCAGGAATTTCACCCCTGAGAGAGGAAATGGGGTGGAGAAAATGTTTGCTCCTTTAGTTTGTTGTAGTCGCCATAAATGTGGTGTTTGAACAGTTTGTTTCTTATTTGGCTTTCTACACTGCTATGAGGCATAAAAGGTGGAAAATGTGACAAGAGGAGATACAAAGAGATATGTGAGCTGTGTTTGCAAAACTGAGAGAAAGAAATAAAGGTGAGAGGATTGGTGTAGATATAAAGAGAGACAAATACTGTCTGTCTGCTCTTCATTGGAATGACAAGGGCTGCATGCCTCGGAGACACCCTGGGGTGCTCAACCGTTTGTTCACCAGCCAAATCAGACACAGTATTCATAAACTGTTCAGAGCACCAAGATGGTGCCGCTCACTATCCAACTACCTCAAGCTGCTTAGAAAGTGTTCAAAACACAATGGCTGTTTCACTCTACACTTGATGCAGAATGCTAGCATAAGGCTAGCTTTGTAAGGTGAAATTAGATTTGAAGGATAAGGTACACACACCTGTCAAACACACAAATATACATGGTATGTGTTTGTTTGATGAGGTGATGAATTCCACTTTGAGGTTTGTTCTCAGCTCATTCCCTCTGCATTCCAGTTTGGAGCAGACTTAGTGTGAGATCGCCAGCGGTCAGATTCAGAGTTGAAGTTGCAGAAGCTGGTGTCAGTGTTGCCATGGTGTATGTTTGTGTGGTGTTTCACGCTGTTATGGCCGCATCTTAAACACACACAGTAGACGACAACCTCCTTCTCCCTCTGCGTCATTTTCGACAAATGCAGGCAGAGCAGGAACAACTGTGCGCTGTAGCCTCAGTGCACAGGCGCATATGCACACATTTACGACCGACTCCAAAACACACACACACACACACACACACACACACACACACACACACACACACACACACACACACACACACACACACACACACACACACACACACACACACCATACTTGAATACAACCACGTGTCTGAAGTAATGCCTGTCGTTATATAATCCCATTTACCTCCAAAAACACAAGAGTGTGTGAGTGTTTATTGTCACATGGAATGAGGAGAGGAAGAATGTGTGTGATGTAGTGCCCACAGTCTGTCTACAGTCTAGGAGTGGCAGCTGTCTCTCTCACACACACACACACACACACACACACACACACACACACACACACACACACACACACACACACACACACACACACACACACACACACACACACACACACACACACACACACACACACACACACACCTGTTATCCATAAGGCACACTGGGTGTCAGATAAGCAGTTGTCCTTGCACTTATTGCCACTTCAGCCCTTGCATGTGTGAGTGGATTGTCTGGCAGTTTCTACCCTCATCCTTGTGCAGGCTACTGATTCAAGCCTGGGAAACAAATGGAGGAGGACAGTGAAAATAAGTGCCATCAGTCAGATTATTACAGATTAACAGGCTAACAAAAAAGGCTGTAGTGTAAAGTCTTTAAATCTGTTTTTCATGCTTTAATGATTCTTTATTATTATGTGTTTTATGAACCTGTGGCTCATGATACTTTCTCAGAAACATTTTTACAATCTCTGGATTCCATTATTCCATGGAACAGAGCTGAACAGCTTGTAAAGCGTCTGCTGTAAAGAAAGTATTTTTGGCAAAACTAATGTAGAACAAAGCAAGGACGATGTCTGAGACCGGTGTTTCGACTCCGTAGCTTTTTCTCAACTCCTTCACGTCAAGGGTAGCTGCTAGACAGGTCGAGATCAGGTTTTATCACTTCAGCTGGGCTGATGGCTTGAAAGTCTGCCCAGCAAGATGCTTTAAAGACAAGGGGCTTGTTCCGGTGCCTGATTTTCTAACAGACACACACACACACGCGCGCTACTTTTGTACTCTGGAACAGGGCATTTGTTTTGGCATGCCACCTGCCACAGATAAAGGGCACCAGCACTTGTCCTCCGCTAAACAGATTTATGTTGGCACTAAAACAGAATTCATAAGGACTTTTTATGCGCCTTAAGACTTGCCAGTCAGCCTGTTCCCCCAGCCAAGGCAGGAAGGAAATGATACAAGATACCACAATATATAATACTGCTTTGTTGTCTGACCTCTTGACAAGAGTCTTGCCTCCTCTGAAATTTGTCTTGGCTTGCCTGATGACTTGAACACGATATAGGGACAGTTGATTTTGGCACTTTCAAAGTGCTAGCTCATATTTTGGATATTCTTTTTTCATCACTAAATGCCATTTTGTCAATTTTCTTGTTAATAAAGTAATGATATGAAGGAATGACACAAAAAATAATATCAGATCTTGGGCCAACGGTTCTGGTTATATTGCTCCCAAGGGCACTCTAGAAATATTATCCACACTCCGTTATTAATACGTATTCTGCTGTAATTCATATTAAAAAGGAGGGACCTTTTATGAACAAAAATCCCATGGACATTGACTAATGGCCTTATATATTTTTTGCTAATATTCCAGTGGAACATTCGCTGATAATCCTCAGCCGATTGCTTTGTTGTGTGCAGTGTTGAGATTTTAGTTTTTGGTAGGACTGTTTCAGCTTTAGCTTGGTGGTCTGAGCCCCCCCCCCCCCCCCCTCCCCCTTCCTTGACATATGTCACACTGGTGGGCTAACCAGGCTGCTAATGACTAGTCTGCACCATGCCTACCTGGAGTGTGATGTGTGTCTGACCACAGGCCTGAGATTGTATTTGCTCAAAGCACCAACATAGTTTGGAGAGCAACCCACATCCTCTACCCTGCAATAACTTCAGTCAGACCTTTGTTCGTCTGTCTGTCTGTGAGCTGTCCAGGGATTGAGACCCATCCCTTTGCTTCAATCCATCCATCGGTCAGTGTGACGGGGGATGGTAATCCATTCTTCATATATGCAGATAGTGGCGGTGAGATTAGGCAGACCCTGGGAGAGGATTAAGGCTTCAGGGCTTGGCCCTCCTTCTATTTTACCTCCTCTCTAACCAACCACAACACACCATCCACTTCCTGCCACCTCGTCGTGCTGTTTTGTCCCTTGCCCACCCCTCACCCATCTCTTTTTCCTCCCCTGGGCAATCTCCAGTCTTCAGAGTGTGTTGGCTGCAGAGTGAAGAGTTGGGGGGGTGATTAAGATAGAGTGGGTTTTGTACATGTGTGCTTTGATTTGCATGTGCATAATTCCTTGTATTCTTTTGCATATTTTTTCATGCATTTGTGTGTGTGTGTGTGTGTATATATACACACACACACACACACACACACAAATGCATGAAAAAATATGCAAAAAAATACATTTTATATATATATATATATATATATAGACCATTATTTTTTGCACAGAGAAGATATGCAGTTTGTTATGCAGTTGTGTGTGGGTTGAAGTGGACCCAGTGTGTGTCTTTTAAATCATATTGCTTTCAATGAACTCCGAATTGTGAATTATGCTATGGTTGGGTTACAATAATTGACTTTGTGCATATATGAGACTTTGTGTGTCTTTTGAATTTGCATTAGTTTTCATAGCCGTATTCCCTTATTCTCACACATCCATCTACCTTACTTTAAACCCTCAATTCCACCCTCTCACCTCGTCTTCTTATCCCAGATGTGACCCACATGTTGTGATGCAGTGCAGAGGGTAGAGGATTTGTCTGAGTGCTGCTCTTCTTCTTTCCTCATCATCATCCCTCTCTTGCCACCTTCTCCTCCTCTTTCTCCCCTCCAGTGGCGAGTGCTGTAATTGATATGCCACCGGCAATAAATCAGCACGGCTCTAGGGCTGAGGAGCGACCATTATCTGAACGGACAGGTTTAGTTGCTTTAGAGAAAAGGAAGCGTTGATCCTGCTCAGCTCACAACAGTCACCAACAGCTGACCAGCCTCTGAAATTTCCTCACAACGTACATGAGAACACACCACTCCCTGATCTCTTCTCAGGATTCACGCTACTCTTTAGCCAAATAAGCAAAATATAGTAAGGCTGAAGGACCCCTTCTTTCTAAGCTTTTCCTCCTCTGTTTTGTCTTCTCCCTCCCTTTCAATCCCTCATTTCAATTCCCAATGCACATAGGGACACAGTACAGTCCTGTCAATTGATAGGGCGTCCCGATATGAAATCCAGTCAACTTGGCCCCTTAAAGCCCGTCCTCCCTAATGCTTTTCCCTGATGTGATAACGGCCTCGGCTCCCCCAATATGGTGGCTGCCCATTCCCAAAGCCACAGACACGCTCCAGCCCCAAATGATTGACATGTTTTTCCTTGATGGTGCCAGATATGGCTCACAACCTTGTTTCAGCGTCTTCCCACCATTTCTCTTTAGCTCTGGAGGAAATTGAAATTGAAGAGGGTTTAGAGGGATGAGGATGTATAGGGAAAATGGAGGAATTTAAGAAAAAAGAGGAATGTATGTAAGAAGTGATTGACTGAATGTCCTTAACAGTTGGGCATTTCTGCCATGCTGGGGTGGAAGTGGAGGGATTGAGAAAGAGGTAGTTGGGGGCCCATTTGTGAAGACATTACTTCGTGTGTTGTGATGTCATTGTCTTATTACCGGGATAGATAACAAGCAGCCAGAGACCCCTAGATGCAATTTGTTGTGCGATTCACACTCTTACATCAAGCCGTGGCCTAAATGAAGAGGAATTACTGTAGCGACGATTTTTTTTTTTCAGATTCTCATTCGTTCTTTATCAGGCACTCTCATTTTCCCGCTCCCTCATTCTGCTTTCCTCACTTGGAAATGACAAAGGCAAATGAGGCAGCCGGCCTGCCTACGTGCAACCACGTTTTAAATTGGCATCTGCTCTTGTCACGCGGCGCGACTGTACCGTTGAGCAAGAAATTAGTTTTTTTATAGGCTGGCTCGTCACTTTATTGCGGCTGCTTATGTCGAAGAAGCTGCTGTCTGCGTTGAGTCGTTTTAATCTCACAGAGTGGAGAGTGAGGGTATATCTGATAACCGCTGCTCAGGCCCTTCTGTCTGCAGTTACCACATTGAGGTACCTCGATCCCGGGGCTCCCCTGGTGTTTGATTCAAGCGCAGGAAGAGCTCTGATTAAAAGAGCTGCCTTTTGTTTGGCTCCCTCTCTCTGTCTTTCTTTCCGTGCAGTTTCTCATCCTCTCTATCTCCTTCTTTGTCTTTCTTTTTTCTTGCTCTGCTCCTCTTCCTCATCTTGCTTTTTCTCTCTCCTATATGTCTTGTCCCGGCCTTTCATTTGTGGAAATTGGATGACACCACCTCTCCCTGAACCTTGCCAGCTTTGTCTCAGCTGAGCTATGGTTTGCTATTCCATGAACATCGCCACTACTATTTCTCTTCTCTCCTGCTCTCTCTTTCTTTCTCTCTCTCTCTTTCATTTCTCTCTCACACATTATTTGCAGCAGCAGTGACTAAAATTGATGTGCAATTTAATGACTCCTCTTACTGAGGTGTTTAATTCTTTCAATACTTCCAAAAGGGCATTTTTCTCCCTCTGAGTGTTCTCTCTCTCTCTCTCTTTCGCTCGCTCTCTCTCTCTCTCTCTCTCTCTCACTCACACACACACACACACACACACACACACACACACACACACACACACACACACACACACACACACACACACACACACTCACTCGCACTCACCTACTACCTGCCTGATAGCTGTATAAAACAAAAATGGGATTTAAAACGCCCACCCATTCATCCCTCAGTGCTTGGTAAACTGACCACACTGCCTGACCTGTATGCTTGGTGATTGATAGATGCTCCTGTGGCTCACCACATGGAGAGCACGAGGCGTAAACCAAAATAAGGAGAAAATGAAAGGGACAACCCCATTCCTCTTTGCCTTTCCCCTCTCTGTCAGTTTTTTGATTTTCCTCTATCTTAACTATGTTTTTTGCCTCCTTTATCTCCCCTTCCCCTCGTCCTACCCTCCTCATCTCTGTATAGTGTCTCTCATCTTTTCTGATTTGGCGTGGTCATAAACAGCCCTTCTTGCAGACACTTTGATAGTCAAGGTGAAATTGAAGCATGGGGTTCCATGGGAGAGTTGCATCCTGTTTTGCATAATCAGCATTTACAGGAGAACTAATGTCCCAGTATTGCAGGAACATGATTGGCCTGTCAAGCAGCAGCACAGGCCCGGCAAACCCTGCTCCTCATCATCATTGTATTGCCGTTGGAGGACGCCCAAAGGAGCAAATACTCTCCCTTTTGACTCCTCCTTTTCTCCTCCTCCCTGTCCTTTACGCAGAAAAAAACCTCCATCCTATAAATGATTTCACTCCTGCTCTTTATTATACCGCCTCTGTTGTCTGCATCCCAGGTTGTCAAGAGACACCAGCTGTGGGGTACATTGTGTGCTGTGTTAAATATATTTGTGTATTCAGGAGAAGCTCATAAATGAAAGCAGACCTAAGTAAATGTATATTTGCCAAGACCCCGCTCTTCGTTTATCAGAATTAGCTGGTATGAGAGGAAAACGACAGCAGTGAGGGAGGAAATTGGGCCATACGCACTGAAATGTGTGCAGTGTTGGGCTACGTTAAAGGTCCCATGGCATGAAAATTTCACTTTATGAGGTTTTTGTAACATTTAATATGAGTTCCCCTAGCCTGCCTATGGTCCCCCCCAGTGGCTAGAAATGGTGATAGGTGTAAACCGAGCCCTGGGTATCCTGCTCTGCCTTGGAGAAAAAATAAGCTCAGATGGAGATCTGGAATCTCGTCGTCATAAGGGGAAAGGTTACCTCCCCTTTCCCTTTCTCTTTTCCCATGGCAAGCTGGTCAAGGCCCCACCCCCACCCTCCACCTTGCCCCGCTTCTCTCCTTCTCATTAGCATTTAAAGCTACAGACACAGAAATGGCACGTCCTGAGTAAAGTGCATTGTGGGACTGGCTCTAGTGGCTGTAATTCTGCACCAAGGCTGAATTTCGGGAAAGAGACTTCAGATATAGTATTAGGGGACCACTAAGGTCTATATAAAAGCATCCGAAAACAGCATGTCGTAGGACCTTTAAGACTGAAACTGTGTAAAAAAAAAAAAAAGAAGAAAGAAAGAAACCCAAGTGGTGCAGGCATGTTGCCACAGGTACTGGTGACAAACCCTTGTCTCGACAATTTCAGGGAAACTGTGAAATTTAAGATATTTTATCTGCTATGTTTGCTTAAATGCATTTGATTTCCCACTGCAATACATTGTCGGATAATTTAGTTGCAGCAGAAGTTGAGCTAGGTTAAACTTTTTTACCGGAGGGGTCTATATCAAAAGAACTACGAGGTCGACCTTTTTGATGCAGTACAATTGTCTGTCTGAGCATTGCTTTAATCATATAGGTAACTGAATAGCAAGAGACAGGCATGTTTTGAGTATACAGACTGTGATTGATGTTTGAAGAGACGGCAGGATTGGCTGTGGAAGAGTGTTGTGTTATTTGGGGACCTTTTCACAAAGAAGAATCATGCTGAATTTTCAGCTGCATACATCTCAGTCAAGGGAGTTTATATTTACAGTATCTCTCAAAAGTGAGTACACCCCTCACATTTTAGTAAATATTTCATTATATCTTTTAATGGGACAACACTGAAGAAATTACACTTTACTACAATGTAAAGTATTAAGTGTACAGCTTGTATAACAGTGTAAATGTGCTGTCCCTTCAAAATAACTCAACACACAGACATTAACGTCTAAACCACTGGCAACAAAAGTGAGTACACCCCTATGTCAAATTCCCATAGAGGCAGGCAGATTTTTATTTTTAAAGGCCAGTTATTTCATGGATCCAGGATACTATGCATCCTGATAAAGTTCCCTTGGCCTTTGGAATTAAAATAGTCCCACATCATCACATACCCTTCACCATACCTAGAGATTGGCATGGGGTACTTTCCATAAAATCATCTCTCAATGCAAATCAAACCAGCCATTAGGCTAACCGACATAAAACCATGCCAATCTCTAGGTATGGTGAAGGGTATGTGATGATGTGGGGCTATTTTAATTCCAAAGGCCAAGGGAACTTCATCAGGATGCATAGTATCCTGGATCCATGAAATAACTGGCCTTTACAAATAAAAATCTGCCTGAATTTAACATAGGGGTGTACTCACTTTTGTTGCCAGCGGTTTAGACGTTAATGGCTGTGTGTTGAGTTATTTTTATACAAGCTGTACACTTAATACTTTACATTTTAGCAAAGTTCTTCAGTGTTGTCCCATTAAAAGATATAATTAAATATTTACTAAAATGTGAGAGGTGTACTCACTTTTGAGATACTGTATCTCTGCTTAAGTTATATTTGTCCTGATGTATAGTATGTTGTGTGATCGTAGCTCCCTGAGGGAAGGAAGTGTGTCTTGCGACCTGCTGTGCTGCCATGGGAGCATGATGGCTGGATACAGTTGCCAGAACTGCAGGCGTAATTACAGTAAGGGGTTACTGTATATAGTGTGTTGATACCATTGAAACCATGGCAGGAAAGCCTTCGAGCAAACTTGGCTATAAATTGCTTGCTGTCAATTTAACAGTGCCCACTGGCATCTTTTCAAACGCATGCCTCCTCCAAAGCCACCATGGCAAAGTTAAAAGTTATGAAATATTAAAGAGGTCAATGTTGTGAGTCTATAACTCATTCCAGCAAGACTCCCATTATGTATACAGAGCCTTTAATAATCGGCCCATGCCTCCCCTGCTATCTTCACTCATAATTAAATGCAGACACCCATTTGCCTTCCAGACTTGATTTGATATTATTTATTTATCACTGGGGCAAATGTCAGCTTGGTTTTTTTCTTCTAATTTTGGCTGTGCAATTTGTGTCTCTGCCTCCTTGATGCATAATCAATAGGAAATGTTCCTTAGACGCTCACTGTGTTTTTTTTCTTTCTGCCTTCCAGGGCTCCCTCCTCGTGCCTCTGTGGATGATGTTCCTGATGACGGCTTGCAACACTGAGAACAGGACAGTGAATCAATAGGAGTTTTGTTGGCCCTCCCTTTATCCTTCTCTCATTCCCTCAAAACTGTCCTCCCTTATTCCTTGACAGAAGAGCATAAAACGAAAGAAAATCCTGACTTGGGTCTTGGTACCAGAGCTTGTACTCCTCCTCCTCCTCTCTTTTTCCTTCTCCAACCCCCTAAGCCTTGCCTCTAGACGGACCAGATATGTGCCCCCTAGCTCGGTCAGCGGCTTCCCCTGGCCACGGGAACTTGTTTCTCCTCTTGGGGCTTTTGCTTATCATGAGCTCATCCTTCTCTGGAGGCCAACCCCCGCCCTTCAAACGATTTGTCCCTGCTGAGTGGGGGCTTACACATCTGGCCATCCACAACAAAACTGGAGAAGTCTACGTGGGAGCTGTCAACTGGATTTTCAAGCTGTCTAGCAACCTGACCAAACTACGCAGCCACATGACTGGCCCAGTGGTGGACAATGAGAAGTGCTACCCTCCGCCCAGTGTCCAGTCCTGCCCTCATGACCTGGCCCAGACCCCCAATGTGAACAAGCTTCTTCTCATAGACTACGCACAGAACCGCCTCATTGCCTGTGGCAGCACTTCGCAGGGGATCTGCCAGTTCCTACGTCTGGATGACCTCTTTAAGCTTGGCGAGCCCCACCACCGCAAGGAGCACTACCTTTCCAGTATGGCAGAGTCGGGCACCATGTCCGGGGTCATCATAAGCTCCCCCCACAGTCCGACCAGCAAGCTTTTCATCGGAACTCCCATTGATGGCAAGTCTGAGTACTTCCCCACATTGTCCAGCCGCAAGCTGATGGAGAATGAAGAAAATGCAGACATGTTCAGCTTTGTCTATCAGGATGAGTTTGTCTCCTCTCAGCTGAAGATTCCCTCTGACACGTTGTCCAAGTTCCCTGCTTTCGACATCTATTATGTTTACAGCTTCAGCAGCGAGCAGTTTGTCTATTACCTAACAATGCAGCTGGATACCCAATTGACTTCACCTGATGCCAGTGGAGAGCAGTTCTTCACCTCGAAAATTGTCCGCCTCTGCGTGGACGACCCCAAGTTTTACTCCTATGTTGAGTTCCCCATCGGCTGCACTAAAGATGGGGTAGAGTACCGCCTGGTGCAGGATGCTTTCTTGGCTCGTCCAGGCCGGCAGCTGGCCAAATCTCTGGGGATCTCTGAGAATGAAGACATCCTCTTCACAGTCTTCTCTCAGGGTCAGAAGAATCGGGCCAAACCACCCAAAGAGTCAGCATTGTGCCTGTTCACCCTTAAAAAGATAAAAGAGAAGATCAAAGAAAGAATTCAGTCCTGCTACAAGGGATATGGGAAACTCTCCTTACCCTGGCTGCTCAACAAGGAGCTTGCCTGCATCAACTCGGTAAGCTCAAATCTGCTCTTTGTGCTTTTTGAGTTCTCTAGAGTACTTACTTTCTTTACAGCCTTTTTCCTTATAGTGAATCCGTTTACTTATCAAGGCACAAATAGTATGTTTCGATGGTAAAATGATGCAGACTGCATTAGCATTAGCGATAGTTGGCTCTTTAGGAACCAGCGTAATGGAAAAGTACGACACCATTGCTTTTGGCAAACTTGCAATACCTTTTCTCAAGAATGTTACTGAAAATGTTCTTGTTAACATACATGAGTATATACACAAATAAAGTAGACATTCAAATATTTAAAACTGGTCCTGATGTCGGCGAGTGTCCCTGAAACAGTCTGCTCATTCATAAGGACCACTGCTACAGGCCGGCACTGGTTAATATAGTATGAACAGCTCTTAGTTCTTTCTCTTGCTGTCTTCTATTTCACTTTTTTCTGCTCATTCTCCCTCTCTCCACAACCTCTTGGTGGTTCGATTTAGTCAGACAGCGGACATCATTAGCCCAGTCCTCTGGATTTGTGAAATGTCACTCAAGAGTAGAACACACACACACACACACACACACACACACACACACACACACACACACACACACACACACACACACACACACACACACACACACACACACACACACACACACACACACACACACACACACACACACGTAGACACAGTATGGTTCGGTTCTTATTAACTGATCCACGGTGCATGGCCCTGCATGCGTTACAGAGGATTCTGCTCACACAGACACGCACACATGCACTCACACTGGAGACCTTAAGGAACTGCACAATAGCACACACTCTAGTTTTCTCTATTGTGAACACATATATATATATATATATATGTGTGTGTGTGTGTGTGTATATATATATACACACACACACACACACACACCTGCTCCCATCCTTTTATTTTCTCTGACTTTCATGCCTCATTCTCTCCTCGCTTACCCACTTTCTTCAGGCTGCATCTGCCTTAGGCCTCTTATGTCTTTGATCCATCTATTAGTGTTATTTTACGTTAACCACCTGTCTCAGTGACATCATATTCTGTCCAAAGATAATGTAAACCTTTATTGATCCCCAGTGGGGAAATGTAGTTGCAGCAACACAAAGGGAAAAACAGCATTAATACAGATGAATAGAGACGTAAAATAAATAATAAGAGGTCTATAAAAGAAACTAAACTAAAATAAGATAGAAATAGAAAAAAATGTATCCTAATCCCACTAATACTAATCCTGTGTGCCCTTTAAAATCACCCATCCATCCCCTCCATCTCACTTTCTTTTAAGACATAATTAAAAGGCCTGTTTTAAAGCAGTTTTAAAGTCGGTGCACATTATTTTTTTTTGCAGCTGTCTTCTAACAGACACACACACACACACACACACACACACACACACACACACACACACACACACACACACACACACACACACACACACACACACACACACACACACACACACACACATATCATTCACCCTGTCATGCAACTAATGGAGTGGGATACTTGATAAGAATAGCACTCTTTCTCTGCGTAGGTCTTTATTATCTTGAGTGCACAAGTGTGTTTTGTGCGGTAGCATAAGTGATGTGAATGCAGCAAAGTCCGCTTCCACGTCCCTTTCTTCCTCTCTTTTGCCACCTTATGTAGATGTAGTCTCTTTCCTGTGCAGTAGTTTTCTTCATTCTTTTCTTTCTTTGTGCCAATCACACTGACAATAGCTCTGAGGCAACAAAGCAGGCTAGCTCATTTATTTCAATTAGACCTTTGCACTGGGGCAGCAGGAGCTCTTGGTGCAGGGGGCCGTGGTACAAATCGCAGGTAAGTACAGCGAAGAATTTGACTACCTTTGTATGCAGTGCAACATCAGCTCTCTGTGCTGGCCAGTACTGTACTGTATGTGCAAATGCACATGCCAGGCAGATAATGGCTGAAATGCTGCTTACCTCTTCAGCATTTAGCTAGAGGTGGAAATTATTGCCGTCATGATAACTCTCAATAGATGGTCTATCTAACCTCAAAGGAGTGTAAATGGTCGTGCAGCAATGATGATATAATGGCCTCAGAGATGAGCTGATTGGCTGACCCTACAACAGCAGCAAGGCTTGGGGGGGGTCAGCCTCAGGTTAATGACGTCTGCCACGTTGCCCCTGAGCAGTGACCTAATGTCAGCTGCCCACCACTGACCTTAACCCCAGTCGGTGATCTGAGCGAATTTAAATCTGACCTATGATGCCTGATATCATTTTTCAGTGTGGGATCTGGTGCTGTGCAACATGACTAAACATAATTAGCACAGAGAAACACAGACAAGGCTGAATCAGACAACAGAAGTGAAATGGCAAAAGAAGTTGAGAGTTGTACAAGCCAGCTAATAGAAGCCATTCTTCCACTATTTGCTACTAATTACATTACATTAGTTGGACTATAAGTAAAGGACTAACGTACAAAACTAATTTAGTAGTTATCTCCCATCCTTATTTCTCCAGCTGATCTAGGTGTATATATATATCTAGTTAAAGCCCCAGTGTATAAGAATTTGTCCCATCTAGCGGTGAAATTGTATATGACAACCAACTGAATATTACTTTCTAGCCCCCCACATTCCGAGTGCGTTATTACTCCTACGGTGGCCGAACCCGAAATTAGCGACAACCGTCCGTGAGTGTCCCTTCCTGTGTAATAATAGTTTGACGTTTTTTTGGTACCATTTCATTGCTAACATCAGCTATCAGGTTCCCAAACATATGCAAGCTAATGTTAGTAAAGTATCAGTGCTATCGTTATTCTGTATATTGTACCAGATTAATAGTGTACGGCGATGTTTACAGCGTAGGAGAGAAGCAACGGAGGTTTGTGTTTTTAATATATTTCTCTGAGCAACATGAACAATGTCAATGAAACTGAAATGATCTCTTATATCTTCATCGTTAACACGCAGCTGTTCTAGCTGTAGCTAGTCTGTGTTACAACTGCATGACGTGACTTGTCTGCCAGGGAAATCACGGCACATATGATTACGTTTGTTACAAGGTAGACAATCCTTTTTCATCATTGACGCGAGGAAAAGTATCCTACACGTCGTTCTAGCGTTATGCAACCATGTTATAGTTAGCCAAGCAAGTAGCAACTATAAAACTTCTAATTTACACAAATAGGCACAATTACCTGTCGAGAAGAAAGCAGGCAACTTCGGCATCCCTTTTTAAAATCCTTGCTCCTCATCAGCTCTTTCCATCTTGGAAAAGCCACACCAATATTAACTTTGGTCGCGTTGCTTTGCCTGTCACGTTGTCATTTTAATTTCCTCGGCGATTCAGTTACATGTCCTCGATAATAGACGCAACAGGCTTTCAAATCTGCCGGCAGTGAGTCACAAGTAATCTTCTCCCCCCTCCCTCCATGGCATTCGTCACAGTCAGTGCCACTGAGTGAAAAGCGCGAAATGCGGAGCAGTATAGCCTGCATGTCCCTTACGGGCTACCGTATTTCAAGATGGCGCATGGCTATGGAGCGTCTACCCCAGTTCATGTAAGCGCAAATGTAAAAATTGTAAGCCAATAGGAATACTTAGAATTGATGGTGGTGATCAATATTCATAAAAAAGGACAAGTTTGTGAAGGGCAATACAGATTTTGATAATCAACAACTACAAATGTTGGCAATCTCCTGATCCCAGCTACTCAAGGAATTCAAACGCGCTTCTCGAACCTCTAGGCTACAAAGTCTCAACTGCATTCGACTGCAGTGTGGGAAAGGCTGTGTGATGTGGGGGTGGAGGGTGAATACATTTAGGTTGACCCTGCCATAGAGCGGTGAAGAGGGCAAGGCGGGAGGGGGCAGGGACTGGACAGCTGTTAGCCACACAGCCATGATGGATGGCCAGGTTCTCTGTCATCTCCCTGTGTTGAGTTCATATTTGTGCTGGATCATAATCTGTAGCCGTCATTAGGGTGATGTGTTTATGGGTACAGTGAGATGGTGGCTGTTTTTCTGTAAACACAAATGTTTGGGCATATTAGAAGCAGCTCTGTTATAAAAGTGTATATGTGCGTATGTACGCACACCCACACATATACACCGTTCATCGCTACAGCCCTGTTACATGGCTATATTTGTCTGCTGTGTGTATGTGCGCCCATGTGTTTGTGTGTCTCTGTTTTGTCCCTGAGCTTTATTAGTGAACTCCTGACCTTCTCCCCGGTTGGAGAGTGGATCAATACAAACCATTTCCACACAGGGAGAGATAGAGAGAGAGACGAGAGAGGTGAGCATAAGAAAGTATGAACGAGTTTCAGGAGGTAAATGAGAAAGATGGCAGGTGGAACCAGAGAGTCGGACTGGAGAGAAAGAAAGAGGTGCAGGACGTGGGCAGGTGTACAAATGAGAGAGAGGAGAGAGAGAGAGGGAGGGAGGGAGGGAGGGAGGGAGGGAGGGAGGGAGGGAGAGGGAGGGAGAGGGAGGGAGAGAGAGGGAGAGAGAGGGAGAGAGAGAGAGAGAGAGAGAGAGAGAGAGAGAGAGAGAGAGAGAGAGAGAGAGAGAGAGAGAGAGAGAGAGAGAGAGAGAGAGAGAGAGAGAGAGAGAGAGAGAGAGAGAGAGAGAGAAGCAGGGCACATGAGAAAGTAAGAGAATTTGAAGGATGGTGTTGAGGAGATGAGAGAGACAGAGAGAGTGTGAAAATCAACAAAGCGAGCCACAGAAGATGCTTGAAGGAAAAAGGGAAGAGATTGAGAAAGAAAGCACAAAAAGGAGGAAAAGGCAGCAGTGTTGTGGACTTCCGGCAAATTGGCAAGTTTCTCAAACCTGGTCTGTAGCACCAAGTGTACACATTGCTATGACCATGCCTAGGTTTGTGTTCAGGCATTTTTAGATGAACAGATGAAGAATGGATTTGTTCTTTTACTGTTGCCGCCATAAAAATGTCCAACAATATCAGTAACAAGGAGTTTGATGGGGAGCCATGTTTTGTGCTGCAGTCACAGCCAGCTAACTGGGATGTGATGTCAATGGTACAGTATGTTTCTGTTTTAAAGGTCCCATGGCATGAAAATTTCACTTTATGAGTTTTTTTTTTAACATTAATATGAGTTCCCCCAGCCTGCCTATGGTCCCCCAGCGGCTAGAAATGGTGTAAACCGAGCCCTGGATATCCTGCTCTGCCTTTGAGAAAATGAAAGCGTAGATGGGCCAATCTGGAATCTACTCCTTGTGAGGTCATAAGGAGCAAGGTTACCTCCCCCTGCATTTTGGGAAAGAGACTTCAGATACAGTATTAGGGGACCACTAAGGCCTATATAAAAGCATCCAAAAAGCAGCATGCCATAGGTCCTTTAATGATGAACGTTAGAATTTAGATTTGACTGAAAAGATCATCTCTAGAACTTGATTTGAATCAAATGTCAAAACATCTTTGAACATGTTTTAAATCTGATTTTCAGAACAGTTTTTCTGTGTGATTTTATATTTTTTTAGACTTGACAAAAGCAGTCAGATTCCAATCAGTGCTCATAACTACACATAACCCTAGCTAGCAAGACAGGGATTAAAATAAGATTGGGGATTTTACTGAAAGAGGAATAAACAGATAAAATGGCATGAAGGGAGAGACGGAGAGAACGAAAACCAGCCAAGGAGAGAGCAGCAAGCCTTTTACAGCCAGGGTGTGCTTGAAGGAGAGGCAGTGATTCACCGACGGAGAGAAGAGGAGGACGAGAGGAAGAGTGATAGCCCCAGAAATCTTTTCACCACCACTGCCAAGAACAGCGGGAGAAAAGGGCGGATGACAGAACGAGGGGATATAGAGGAAGGAGAGGAGAGGTTGATTGACCGCTGGCTGCTGCACAAATAATATCGGTGTCCGTCACCTGGCCAGCACACTGTCCTCAGCGACACGGCTCCCTGTCACGTGTGAGTGTGTGTGTGTGTGTGTGTGTGTGTGTCCGTGTGCGCACGTACGTTGTGGCTCATCTGACAGGGTGTGTATATCTAGGTGTAGGTGGTATAATAAGGAGGATTCAGGAACACAACAAACAAAAACTCTTTTGGTGTTTATTAAATATCACTGAATGCATAGAGGTGTCCTTCAGTTGGAGGAAGTCAGGGGATCTTTTTCCTTAGGGGTCACTTTTCAGATATATTTTCTTACTCACATTAAATGGTGATTTCCAGCAGCTTTTTCCCCACAGCAAGCAAAACATTCAACTAGCCAGCTGTAACCTTTTCCGTTAGTAGAAAACACTTACTTAGTTATAGAAAGTCATAGAAAAGTCATGGAATTTAACATTGGGACAGCGCAGGGAACTGTGGTCATATTAGCTTAAGCACACTACACAACAGTAATTGGTAGAGATGTCCCATGACAGTAATATTTGCTGATCAAGGCACTTTCTAACTGCTTAGTATTTTTTGGTATGCCTTTCACATTCTGTTGTTGGTCAAAACCATATTTTAAATTGCTTATTTAGTTAATGCTGAATATGAAGACAGGCCGTCCAAAATCCTGCCCACTCCTTCCTGCGCCCTTCAGTTTCAGTAACAACAACCGATTTTAATACCATCAGTTGAACAGTTAAAAACAATATTATTTTAAACAATTACAAAACGTTTGTTGCATGGTCACACGGACACACAAGCGGTTGCAGGAAAGAGGTCGTATGTTAGGGCGGCTTAATTGGGGAATAAATCCTAATCAGGATTATTTTGTGATTATTGAAAATCAATATTGAATCGTTGAATATTTAACACGATTACTCATTGACTCTATTTGAATTCTTGCAAATGGTGAAAAGACAGTTAAAACAGTTTAACAAATTAAAACACATTGAACTGTGAAATTTCCCCTAATACTTTCCCCGTTTGAACTTTTTTTCCCCATTCAGAACACATGACAAAATAAGAGTTTATTTGCAAAACATAATGTGCAAAATAATAGTTGTTTTTGTGATCGTAATTGCAATTAAAATTTGATTCAATGTACTGCCCTACTGCATGTGTCCACGACAATGCACGCAACATGGTGGCTCCGTGACTGGTACGAGTCCGAGAGTATGTCCGGCGGCTGAACTGGGGCTCAGTTGTTTGCTTGTCGGTTAACAGTGTTTTCTACCCACTGCAGCTTTAATTAAACTAGAAATATTGGTTGAGTTTAGGAAAAAAGAAAGAAAAAAAACCCACTTGTTTTGGACATTCCTTTTCCTCGCTGGAAGCACCATTTGTACTTGTCTCATATCTGACACAATACTATTCAAAGTGCCAAGCTTTCTCTCGATCACCAGATGGATGGTGAGGTTTTGAACTTTGTCACAAGCCAATGCATCAATCAATCGAAGATCAATCATAGCAACAACAAAAAACGAGTCAATCTCGAGCATTCGTTTTGTTTATGCTGTATGGGCCAGCTGTTGCTTGACCATCAGTGTCAAAGGTTAGATTTGATGCTAAACCTGAAATTGAATTTAAGTGATCACTTGTGCAATGTAGTTATTTAGATTTTTTGTTCCTGATTGCACTCATTGCTGTGGTATTTTCACACTGCTTTCACAAGACAATACTTGTGAGGCGGTGCTAGTGTTGCTGTGTTTTTCCTTTTGAAATATGTTTTAATGTATGGTTTTTATTTAGATTTTGGTTGGGGTCAAGCACAAAGACTTGTGATCAGTGTACAGTGAGTCTTGTGTGTTTTGTCTAGTCAGCATAGCTGCTGAGAGGAGCATGGCTATCAGAGTAAGTAACGTCCTGTGGCGAGCTACACTCTGGAGACTAATTACAGCAGGATAGCGGATGCAAATGTTATGACCCATCCTTTCACCTATGGCTGATAAGAACACACACTATTGGAGAATATTATACTGACTCACTGAATGGGATGCAATAGAGAACACAATGAGTTCTCTTTATTTCTAGGATCCTGTATTCGCTCTCAGATACAGTTTTCGCTCTGCTGTTAGACGTTCCAACAAATATTCTGCATGTCATGAGCCCACCTTAAGCAAACTGCTTAGATTTTCATTACGTTGTTTCAGAAAAGACAAGTGGAATTGGCCAGCTCCTAACCTTATTAAATCCATCATTATGAATATCATCTAATGAGCGTAACTCACTTGTGGTTTTTGTAAAACACAGTCCTATTTCTGCAAACCTAATCTAAAAGGATGTGCTGGCAAATGCGTTTAAGTAATTAGACCTGATTAATTGAGCCGGAGTTGACAAGCAGAGTTAATTGACAGTCTAAATGAGTTGAGCTAGGAGACACCGATCAGGTGGGTTGCCTTAAACATTATTGGTACTAATGGATAATGTCAGGTTAATATTTGGCTATTTGATTTGAAAATCGGAATTTGCTCATTTGTATGCAGGATACACTTTTGATCGCATCGCAATGGAATGTGTGAGCTAACAATGTCCCACCCACTCGGTGCTCAAGTGTCACTCGCATCCCATTATTAAAGGACAATAGAAAACCTTTTGGAAAAGACCCCATGCAGAATGTGTGTGAGCTGCTGCTTCTCTCTCTCTCTCTCTCTCTCTCTCGCTCTCTCTCTTGCTCTCTCGCTCAGGAGTGTTTAGCTCAACAAATCCCCATCCCTAGCACCCCTCTAATGATACTAATTGTCAGTGTAATTATGTATTGATCTGTACTGTGTGTATGGGTGGTGTGTTGCATACATCATTATCAGGAGTAATCAGAGAATGTGGGGCAGGGGTTGTGCCTGTATTGCGCATGCTAATAGTCTAGGTGTGTTTGTTTCTTTATTTCACTTCTTTTTTTTTTTTTTTTTAAATGCCCACATATGCTTCCAGCTTTATGGTTCGGTTCCCATGTAAATAAGCCGAATGTACGCACCACGCAGTCAGTAACAAAGAACCATTTGAGTTTCCTAAAATATCTTTTGCTGTGTGAAACCTTTAAATCTGCTGAACCACTCTTCCACTGCTGGTCACTGAGCATTTCCGTCTGAACATTCGGAGGTTAAGTACTTTGCCTAAGGGCACCTGTCATGGTTGACGATGGAGGGAAGAAGTGTGTTACTCATTCACTTTCCCCACCCACATTTCCCAGCTGGTGTGGAACTTTGCCCTCTTTCTGTCAGCTTATATTGGCATTGGTTTATTTCCAACGGACTGTATGCTTCTTTGCATGCATTTACGGGTGTATTTCCTGTACATACTCCATACAGTATATATTTTTCCTCCTCTGTCTCTAACATTCAGTTGCGTTGTGGTCTAAACATGTGGTGACAGATTTTTGAAGCAGCTCTCTGAATAGGCGCCAACTCCTTGAGGTTTCACTGTCTGCCTGGAGTGCACTCAACATAGAAATGACTGCCCTGCAACCCATGAATATGGAATTGGTGCAGTCATCTCTTTTTCTAAATTATTGATCAGTTCAGGATCCAATACCATATTCTAGAAAACAACTACAAAATCTTAAAAGAAAACAATTCATAAATTGTAAATAGTTAGGACAAAAATACATTTATTTCTCAGATTTCTTTTCCTTTTAAAGTTTTAAATTATCAGCCTGTAGAAACACTGTACTTTTCCCTCAAGATGTTTTTAATGCATCATGCATTTTGTCCAACACCTTCGAGACACAACCAAACACACTCTGTGTCCATGGCTTTGTGTCCATGGAGCCAGTGACGTCTGTGATGAGCCTTATGAGACTTTTACGTCTTGTTATCATAAACACGGAGGTTGTTTTAGATGTGTGCAAGTGTGTCTGTGAGTGGATTTGTGCTTGTTTTTACATCCATATGCTGTATTTTCAGTGCATGTGATGTGCAGTGTTCTCTTGGGGATTGCCGTTTATTGGCACAAAGCAGTGATGCTTCGAAGCAATAAAGTTAAATGAAAAGTGTTGGCTTGCATTTACATTATTATTTTGTATTGTTTATTCAAACCATATCATTTTGCATAACTATTCATATCAATAAAACACCAGTGTCATTACAGTGATAGGCCTGTAATTCACTTTGACCTGGTGTGTGTGTGTGTGTGTGTGTGTGTGTGTGTGTGTGTGTGTGTGTGTGTGTGTGTGTGTGTGTGTGTGTGTGTGTGTGTGGGAACACTGTGAAAACCTTCATCATCTGATATGAAAGCTACAGAGGAACAGCTCCTGTTGGTGCCACATCATTTTCGTTTCCTGCTGTCCACTTCTTTCACGTCTCTCCTGTTCACACACACGTTATGTTTGAGACTGTAAGAAATGGGTGTTTGTCTGTTTGCTTGACAAGGAGACAGCCTATGACTAGTGAGGAGAGCGGCGGCACACACACATGCATGCCCAAACGAACACAGGCAACCACACACACAGATGAATTGCAGGCTTGTCTCTAAACCATGCTGTCAGCATTAATACCAGTCACTTCTGTCCTCTCCACTCCTTTCCAGCTCTTCATGATACAAAAACATTTTTTTTTGTGTCTTTCTGGTTTTTATTTTTATTTTCATGGTTTTTATTTATGGAGAAACATAGCGTCTGTTAATGAAACGAGCTGCCCAATGAATTCACGTTGCCAAATTAACTAGTGTTTTTGTGTTTGCCGTACATGTTTTCCTTCCACCTTAATAGCCATAATTCACAGCAGTGTGGTCAAACAACAACACCATGCTCCTTTACATAAGCCCGTATTGTATTCTGCGGTTTCCATACGTTTTTCTGAATGTAGGTTACTATTGACAAATTCCACTTGAGGTCGGCGTGCTATGTGCCTGGATATATTTTCTTGACTTAATACGTTAAAGAAATAGCAATCATAGGGGAATGATTATTCAACCATTTCCTCTAGCGCGGGCCAACCAGCACACATCTGTAAATAGTCAGTGTTATTGTGGGCTGAGTTGTGTGGACACGCGTGTTTGGTGCCATATGAATGACTACATTTCATCGTTTTGCAGTGTGAAGTGGCTGAAACAGCTCCACCCAGGGGAAACCACCACAGTTGTGGCTGTTAGCCAGCAACATTCGACTAGGTGTTTCTAGAAACCACTCTGAGTATATATGTGTGTGTGAGCTTAAAGTATTTGTTGATTAATCGACCAGTTGAATAGCAGAATATTAATTGGCAATTATTTTGATCATCAATTACTGGTTTTAAAAAAATTAAGAAGTTCACTGGTTACAATTTCTCACAAGTGAATATTTTAGTTTTTCTTGGTCTCAAATGATGATCAACTGAAAAGATTTGGGTTTTGGACAGTCACCTTGGGCAGAAGTAACGGCTGGACTACAACAGAGCTGGTTGGAGCAGTTTGTGAACAGTGTTTTCTGTTGGAGATGGTAAGTGCCTTTGGGGTGGACTTTGGGCTTTTTTACTTTGTAAACCTATAACATTAAACAACAAACACACAAAAGAGAGATATATAACACAATAAAGGCCAAAAAGCATAATATGAGCACTTTAAGAAGAAAAGACCAAGCACCAGTAAACTGCAAATCCACAACTTCCATTCAGTGCCACATGAACCCCTTGAAAATCTAAACAAGAAACCTCCTCTTCTGCCTTTGTAAAAGACCCTACTGCCAAACTCAGTGGAAGGTTGTTGGCTTAACTCTTTCATCCCTGATGGAGTTTGGTCTTTGAAAACACTGCAGGACGTTAAATACGTTCTCCAAGTAATAATCCTGCAGAGACCACAGGGGCAATATTCTTTCCATACAAAATATCAGCTCCAATTCACATGGGGATCTTTTAGTGCCTTAAATTGCAGAACCAACATAAGAATGTATCCTCCATTAAAATGCTTTCCAACCTCAAGGGAAACGCCGTTTATTCCATGCTGATCCATGCTGTTTAAACCTCCTAGACCTACAGGAATGCTATAGCACCTTTACCCTCCAGTGCCCTAGAGAGACTTGTATTAGCGTGTGTGTGTGCATTGTGTGTGTGCATTGTGTGTGTAGTGGTGTGTTGTCTTGGGGCTGCAGTATTTCTGATGGTGAGTCTCTTCCATAGAAGATGGATTAACCCGTTTAACTTGTTTTCCTTAGGCTCTGACGGCATTGGATTGCTTGTGTGTGTGTATGTGGGGGGAGGGGGGTTGACTCTAGTCAAGATTGATGGATTTCTTTCCTGTGACTATATGGTTTAAAATTGTTACCCCCAGTTGTATTTCATATTAAGACGACAGGAATTGTTTTGTTGCTTGTAGCCAAATCTGTGTACAAGCAGAAAATAACGGGGAGGCTTTGGTTGAATGTGTGATTTGGTGTGTGTGTGTGTGTGTGTGTGTGTGTGTGTGTGTGTGTGTGTGTGTGTGTGTGTGTGTGTGTGTGTGTGTGTGTGTGTGTGTGTGTGTGTGTGTGTGTGTGTGTGTGTGTGTGTGTGTGTGTGTGTGTGTGTGTGTGCGCGTGCGCAGGTTTACAGGTCCTCACATGTGTTTTAGTCGGTGTGTGTTGTGGTGTCAGTTGCCTTTGTTCAGAGGAAATAAATTGCCCACAAGCGATTAGTTGTTACAAAAAAAGATGTTTCAGGTAATGGCTGTGTGTGTTCCTGTCACACACACACACACACACACACACACACACACACACACACACACACACACACACACACACACACACACACACACACACACACGTAGAGGCTTCAAATAAAAATGTCTTAGTTTCTTTTTTTTTTCTTTGCTTTTACCATGTCACATCACTGTGCAAAGGGACAAAAAAGGAGAGCAAGAGAGAGCAAGCTCTTTGTTGACTCCATTTAATAGTCCTACCACCCTGCACACACACTCTACACTCTTTGGAGAACATAATGCAGGTCAAAGAGGTGTGCTCAGGACAGAAGAAAGAGTAGCAACTAAGTGAGAGATGGAGGCAGAGGGGGACTTGCCGAGGAGGGAGACTCAAAACGATTAGGCGAAAAGGGATGGATGGATGCAGGTAGAAAAGGACAGGGAGGGGATATTGATGTTTGCTTAGTCACTGTATCAGCTGAAAGGAGATGGAGGAAAAAGAGTGAGAAAGTAGAAAAAGGGAGAATAACAGGTTATTGACATGTGTTGAGCTGCAGGCAATTTAGGCAGATAGGGAGGGAGGGAGGGAGGGAGAGTGAGGGAGGCGAGTGTTATCTTTTCTCCTGTGTGGATCAATCAGATGATGTAGTGATAAGACTGTGGATTACACCGCCATTTACACACACTCAGAGAGAGAGAGAGAGAGAGAGAGAGATGCGTCTGTTGGCTCTGGTTGACACACTGATGCCCATTGAGTTTTACACTTTAGCAGTCAGTCAGCAACCTCGCATCTGACACACACGCACACATGCCTGCACTCTTGCACTCACACACATTTGGTCTCCCTCAAAAGCAGTTTTGCCAAAGCAGCATCCAATAAGTTTACTTTTTTTGATTCACATTAATTAAAGGTGTTTATTATCAAACATTGGGCTAGTAGCTATTACTTTCATTATCGGTCATTGAAACATTTATTTTCAATAAGTTGATACAGCTTCAGAAATGTCCATCACAATTTCCCGGAGCCCAAGTTCATGTCATTACATTGCTCATTTTGTGAAATAAACAAAAACCCAACAATGATGAATTTACAATGAAATAAAACTGAAAAACGTGGAATTCTCACATTTGAGAACCTGGAAAAAGTTAATATTTAGCACATGGGTGTTTCTTAAACAATCAGTTATCAAATGATTTGTCAATTTCTGTCTGTACAAAATGTGTTGGTTTAACAAACCATTCATTGTCTGTGGCACTTTAACCCTAATTCATAGGGAACTGATTATGCTCTGTGTTTGTGAGTGGTGAGTGGTTAAGGCATCATATGGGTCAGCGGATTGCCTGGGGCGATGGGCCCCTCGTGACACTGGAATGCTCCAGATATTGTCACATGGTCACCAGCATTACCGCCATGTCACCACCGTGACTGAACACTTAACACAATGCTGAAAGTTTTTCACGGTGGGATTCTGTTCTGGGAGGAAGAAGGGTGTGTTTATGAATGGCTCATGTTTGAATATAATAACATGTAAGATAATCAAGACTCTTATATGGCTCTGCTGGTTTGAAGAGTTTATTTGAGTAGCTTCCTTGGAAATGACTGGGCTAAGGCGCCTGATGTCTTAGGTTTGATCCGGACCTTTGTTATATTTCATTCCCTGCTCTCTCCCAGTCCTTCTTCTCTATACTTTGAACTGTTTAACAAAAATACGGGCTTCAAAATACAAAAAAGGACATTATTTGAAGTGTACACTGTGAATGTACAGAATCAGAAAAGTACACGATATAATATATATATATATATATATATATATATATAATGTGGTTTTCTAGAACATCTTAATACACAATTGACACATCTAATTGACCCAACCCATAGAAAGCGTCTCTAACTTTTTTTTTTCTTTTTTTGGATTAGGATACAAAATGAATACTATAAAAATGACATTCTCAGAATTGAATTTTGGAAAAATGTTATTCTTCCGTCAAACCTCTTGTCTGATTGTTGTCTTTTTTTTCCTTCCCCCAGCCCCTGCAGATAGACGATAACTTCTGCGGCCAGGACTTCAACCAGCCTCTGGGGGGAACCAGCACCATCGAGGGCATGCCCCTCTTCATCGACAAAGATGATGGCATGACCTCGGTGGCGGCATACGACTACCATGGCAACACCGTGGCTTTTGTTGGCACGCGGAATGGCAAACTGAAGAAGGTAGGAATGATATGATTCTTTTTTTTTTTATTTTGCCTTTTTTATGCATTTTTTTCCTTATCATATAAATTGAATAAGCCAGTGGTGGTTATGAACTGTATGCTTGCAGCTTAATCGTTGTGCATTTACACGAAGCACTGCAGGCAATGCAGTCAACTCCATTTTTCTCACTATTGGCTATTTCCAACAGGGCATTCAAGTGCCTCTTTAAAACCTGTTCCTTTAACAAGCAATTTAAAGCAAGTCTGTGGCTACTCCCTCATCGATTGTCATGTTAGTCACGTCACACATAAAATGTTACTGCTGTATCCCAATGCCACGTACCGCCTCGCCTCTAATTTTAAGAGCTTGCCTTCAATCAATCCAACAGCTATGTCTGGTGAATGGCTTTTCTGTTCTGGTCAGCTGCGTAGTGTGGATTAATTCAGGTGGCTACATGTACGGTAGGACAGAGAGAGAGAGCGGTGATAGATGGATGGACTTTTCAACTTTCTGTGTTTTGGTACAGTCTGACTTTCAGATTAACCCTGCTTGATTTAACTTTGTATGTATAGAACTTATTAGAGCAGTTAAGCAGTGAATTGAAAAAGTTTTTTGTTGTCTTATTTAGGTATATTTCCACACTAGCTGTTTGGGGTTTGTGTCAACATGAGGCACGCATTTTGATCACACTGATGTAGGGCTGCATTATTTTAATAATCGATTAATCTGTCGATTATTTTTTTGATGAATCGGATAAAAAAAAAAAGCATGAATTTACATCAACTCAATACATACTTGCATACATACTTGTTTTAGTTGGTGTAAAGGTAAGTAACCCAAAGAGCAGATACATGCATGCACGCACGCACGCACGCACACACACACACACGTTCACTTGAATGTTATTCATTAAATTATTTCCATCATTGTAGTAAGTGCAAGTTAAGTTCATTTAGACACCACATTTAAACACAGCTTAAGATGACCATCTTAAGTGCTATAAAATAACTTTAAAGTGAAATTAAAAAGTACAACACACAAATATATTTGTCAACAATAACTGATATGGGACAAACCACAGAATATATACATGACAACAGATTGAAAATTGAATGGCCCAAAAAAGGCGAGAGAATAAAAACGTGTCTTTAGTCTTGCAAACTATACCACCCCTGCTTTACTACTGTTAAGCTAACGCTAATGAGTAAATAGCAGCACCAGAAGAACTACTGGAGGGAAGTAACGTTCCTCACTTCAAAACAGAACAAAAGTAGGATTGTGTAGTTAGCCTACCCTGCTGTTGAACTCCCTTCCTCTTCATCAAGGACTCCAACATGTTTCCGTTTTAGGTGCTGAATCATCACCGTGGTGCTCCCGCGCCATGCCATGTCACTTTTGCTTGTCTTGCAATTAACACACTTTTTCGATTGATTTAGTGTGAAATGCTCCCACACCTTGGATAGCTTAGGTTGTACTGATTTCTCTGCCTCCGCCATGTGTTTCAGAACAACGTTACGGGTCTCTCCGATGGTATTTCCTCTACCTCCGCTGCTCTTTTTTTCTTTCTTTTTCGCTCCGCACTGCTCCGCTCCACGCTCAACAAAATGTTTTTATACTTAAACATCTCTGCGACTTATTGAGTGGCAATAGTCGTGACACAACACATCGATAATGAAATTCGTTGCCAACTCTTTTAATAATCAAATTTGATTGATTCGTTGTTGCAGCGCTACACTGATGCATTTGTTTTACCCTATTGTGTTGAAGATATTCTTGGTTGACATGGCGATTGTATGTTAGATGTTCACTCTTACAATGTGCCCTAACTAAGATTCTGTCGATATGTGTGCAGCCTGGGTATTTGTTACTATGAGTCGTGTGTGTGTGTGTGTGTGTGTGTGTGTGTGTGTGTGTGTGTGTGTGTGTGTGTGTGTGTGTATCCAGTCTATGGACGATGGAGCTCTCGGGGTAAATGGTACCTCATTAGAATTTACCCTGTTTTCCGCCCTCACTGCTCAAGACCTGTCATCCATTTAATACTATGAATGTATAATCAGCCTGTGTGTTTGTGTGCTTTTAATGCGTGTTTGTGTATGCACACGCAGTGTTTGTGTGTTTGTCACTCACAGTACGCATAATATTGTGTACGCTTGTGATGGCATGGATTTGTTTGTGTGTATGTGTTGCAATGTGGAGCAAGAGACAACAAACAATACAGTGTTGACTAAGATTCAGTGCTGTGCATTTGTCAAAGTGACACCCATTCACTTAGCTTGGCAGTAGTCCCTTTTTTTGTTTAGCTATCGGCACGTCTTTGCTTCTCTGCTGGTGTGCACTGGTTCAGGTGTAGGTGTGTGTGTGTGTGTGTGTGTGTGTGTGTGTGTGTGTGTGTGTGCGTGCGCATGCGTGTGACATCTCCTGGGAAAGCAATGCTACAGCAGGTTGTTAAGGTTTATTGTTTATGGGTGTGTGTGTAACAACGGAGCCAAAGAGCCTGCAGTTCTTTTGGCTGCTTAATGTTTTAGACAGAAACCCCCCCCCCCCCCCCCCCCAAAACAACAAGAAATCTGGTCTTGGCATGCACGCACGCACGCACACACGCACAGAGAATCATAGCAGTGCTAGAACAAAATAACAGTAAGGCAGGAAGAGAAAAAAAGGCAAAGTAACTGAATCAGAAGCGTGTGATAAGAGATTCTTCCTCACTGATGCGTCCTCTTCTACTCTTGTGTTTTTGCTGGTCATTGTTTCCATAAGTATTTCTTTGAGAGTGCTTATTATCTTATCAGTAAAATAAGGTGTTTGAGTCATCAAGATCTGTTTTTTGCATGAGTGTGTTTTTAGCTTTTGATGCTTTTGTGGCAGTGCGTGCAGACCACAATGCCACGGTGGAGCGTGTTCCTGTTGCTATACTTTCCTCTGGAGAGCACTACCATTGAATGCTGTTTATAAAGCCATGCCTGAGGGTGAGGAAGGAAGAGAGGGGTAGAAACAGGGAGAATATTTGTAGGATGGATGACTGTGCTTAAAGGATTGTTTCTGTCTTACTTTGAGAGTAAGAAAGGGGAAGGATTGACAGAATTTGAAAAAGCCAAAGCACTGTATTTGCAGGTACAAAAATAATGGGAAAACTTTAATGATCATGGCTATATATGTAGATAAAAAATAAACAACCAGTGTGTGCCAAATGGATCTTTCGTTCATCAAGGTCGTGGAAGATGTTTCTGTTTTAAGTAACATTATTTTACCTGAAGCATCTTTTCATTTGTAATTTGGCTGGACATGAAGTGCTTTAATATCGTGTCTTATCTACACTCTATTTTTAACCAAATCTAGTGCTCAAGGTTGTCCAGAGCAACAAGACGATGGCACAAACAACATGTTTAATGCACTAATGAAGTCCCTCTGTGCTCTGTACGCACGCATGCGCGCACGCGTGACACTTTAACTAATGAGTCCTGGTTTGATGGGACGATAGGAGAGATACAGGAAGAGGAAGGGAGATAGATGGAGCAGATAGAGAGAAGAGCAAGCGGAGGCGGAGGAAAGAAGGAAGTGATGAAGAGAGGTGATGTCCACTGGTGTGATTAACTAATTCCAGCGGTCACCTGAACACCGCTGCGGTCAAGGACACAGCGGCGGACCGGCCATCCATTGCACTTAATATTTAGGATTAAAAGCCTCTGTTCCCTTTGACTGTTTCATTTTTTCTGTCTGCTTGGCTTGGCCTGTCATTGGTCACTGTGTGAGCCTGTTTATCTGTTAGCGCGCTAGCTTTACATACTGTATCATATCTCACTTTCTCCTTTTCATGTCCTCCCATTTAAAGACACACCATAACTAAGCTGCCTCTGTCTGTGTTGTAAAGCAGTGAGCAGATGGACCTTCAAGTGATTCTTTCGGCCACTTCTGCACTTTTAAGGGACTGTTGAGCATCGACAATGAAAGGGCATTCACCATGACCCACACACACTTGCACACATATACACAATCTCAATAGGTGGTCCGAGGACACCAGACAAAAGAGAGGATCCTAGTCAATAATCCAATACCTATTGTATATGCTTGTTTTGAAACTGCACACACATTTACACACAAACGCACGTTAGGATTCCTCAGCTGTGCCCCACATCAGGGGGCCGAATCAAGCCATCTGCCGTGTGTATGTGGCCGGTGGGCCAGGCGGTAGGAGCCTCCAGTGCCCGCTGTGTGCCCATTGTGGCCGTGCCAGGCTCAGGTGGGTGCGCTGGGAAGTTGCTGCCATTCATCTGATCGGGGCATTAATGAAGCTCTCTCTCAAGGTTTCTTACAACAGCAGGAACATTCAGTTCCAACATAAGACTTTAATGACTAGAAAAGTAAGACTGTTGTTCAAATATAAATTTAACAGTTCATCAATGCAGAATTAAAGTCCTTCAAACTGTGATTCTTTAAACTGAGCGCAGCAGAGTGCCTGTTGGTTAGTGTTAAAGTCTAACAACTAAAAGATAACACGATTGACCTCTGCACCAGCCAAAGTGTTCCCATAAACTAATTAGCATCGGTTCTGTTAAGGTGTCCTTGAGCAAGAACATGAACGCCTATCAGCTCCGTCATCAGCCAAGCAGCTTCAATCTAAACATGAACAGGGATAGGTGGGGTTTGATATGTAATAGCTGCTACATGCAGTAGGCCTCTTTAAGGCACGGTTGATTTTTATGAATGATGGTTCTTGATGTCCGATTCTGTGATTTTGGTCGCTAGTTTTATTTGATAAAAGCTATTATGAAGATAGGCAAGATAAATAATAAAAATTATAACAATCTAAAAAATATAATTAAATACTTGCTGCAGTAGTTGACCATTAAATTGTTTTTTTGTGTCATTTTTTACATCCACTGTGTTTTTATAGTAACTACACTGGTCATGTCACGTGGCATTTTTGGGGTTGATAACAAGTGACAGTTTGTCATTTCTAAGTGTATATTGCTGTGTGGAGTCACTGATGTATTCCACTGGGACTGCCGGTGTCACCATCAGGAGACCATGTCATGGCCTAATTGACTGATGATTGTTATTCTACTGGTGCATAATGCTGCCCTGTCAAACTCCCGTGTGTGTGTGTGTGTGTGTGTGTGTGTGTGTGTGTGTGTGTGTGTGTGTGTGTGTGTGTGTGTGTGTGTGTGTGTGTGTGTGTGTGTGTGTGTGTGTGTGTGTGTGTGTGTGTGTGTGTGTGTGTGTGTGTGTGTGTGTGTGTGTGTGTGTGTGTGTGTGTGCATTTTTCCACCTCCCAGCCTTTTAAAGGCAGGACCTCCACCCAAAAAGGAACAAATAAACACACTGTGGAAACACCAGTAATATTTGACCAGGGGCAGGGATGAAGGAAAAAAAATGTCTGTGTGTTAACTCTTTCTATCACTCTCAGTATGTGGGTTATCTTTCTGCGCGATATGATTTTAAACTGAAAATCCTAGTCGGAAAATATGCAATAGTGACTTTGTTCCTGTGTGTGAGTGTGTGTATGTAGTTTGTGTCATTATTTGGCTCAGCCAGCCGTGCCATGAGTTGTATGGCCCGGGCAGCAGCACAGAGGATGGCATTGTGCGGGCGCTTGGTAGCCCTCGGTCATTAGTTCACACAACTGCATGCGGACATACACACACACACACACACACACACACACACACACACACACACACACACACACACACGCACACACACGCACACGCAAACGCACGCAAACGCAGAACAGATGAGAAAGAGACTCTGGAAATGGAGATGCAGAGTATGATGAAAGGGATCAGATACGGTAGAGTGAATAGAAGTTAAGACCAGGCGCCCAAGACAAAACAGATAATATACACTTTGCATTTTACACTGAGTTTTTCAGCTCTTTTCCAGAGCACCATCAGTCATTCAATCTTATCAGGATTTTTCCAAATTAACAGCAAAATGTGTCATTTTCTGCAGCGGTTAAGTTTCTCTCCTGACAGCACAGCTTTTAAATGACGTTTTCAGATTACATACAGCCCCGTTAAGCCATAATGTGAGTGTGACAAGCCAAGCATATACGGTATATCTTTTCCTATCTCAACACAAGTGCCCTTTCTTAGCATTCAACATACCATGAAATCAACTTAATCAAATGAACTAGCCGGCCAGCTAGATTCCCGTACAGAGGATGATGTCTGGTTTCTGGCGTGTGCTATCTTACTACAGCGCACACGACTACCACAGTTGGGCTCTGGGCGAGTCCATGTGTCTAGATCTGTGCAAGGTTTTGAAAATGAGTGTCTTCAGATGTTTGCATCCTGCTGAAGAATATGGATATCAATTATCTCTCGTCATTGCCAGCTTGAGTCTTTTCCCCATCTGCTGGCAGGTCCACTTGTGTGGCTTACTCAACCGAACAAAGCACACAACATCTCCCTGTGGACACTCACACAGACACACACAAGCCTTGGAGGGCGTCATTGCAGAATTGCACACAGTAAATATAAGATGCAGGTGTTACTTCAGGCCTCAGGTGCAACCACCTCTGCTTTTATCATTTTAGGAGTAGCAGCCAAACAGATTGTTGGATATTATACGTTTAAAAAAAAATGTCTAAAAGGCATCCATAATTCTCATTGTAACTCAAATAGCCACTGTAAAACTACAGTTATGAATAAGTAAAAGGAATCATCCATTGCTTCTTCACGTCGCCTCTCTGCTTCTGTTCTCTTCTGTTTTATCTGCTACTTACATATTCTCTTTCGGCTCTGTCTGTCTATCTCTTTCTGTGATCAGATATTCCTCTCCCTGATAATAGTTGAGCGTTGTGTTCATTGAGAGGAGATGTAGTGAGCGCTATTTTTCTCTAATCATTTTCTCTCATTAAAGAGAAGGGCAGAGCGCACACACACATATACACACACAGTACATAATACAGTACAGCCATCTAAATGTACATACATGTTAGAAGTTTGCATGTAGAAGTACGTGCACAACCTTGCATACACACATACTTTCACATCTTACAAAATGGGTTGTAGCACTTAGGTTGGGTAGACAGTAATGAGGGGTCTTCTTAAAAGATTGAATGCCACCCAATCTCACACACACACACACACACACACACACACACACACACACACACACACACACACACACACACACACACACACACACACACACACACACACACACACACACACACACACACACACACACTCAGTCTCATTAAACCAGTGTCTTTAACTGCACATTTTTATCCTGCAAGAGCCTCATTTGCCATAATGATCCATATTTCTTACCTGACTACCAAGCACTGGTGACATTAAAGGACACTATGAATTACTTCAAGTTGATTGTACTTAAATGCAAATCTTAACAAATGTCTCTTTAACTCAGCAGCAACTATTACTCAGTAATTTCACCATTGCAGTGCAAAATGTTCAAAGCTAATCACTTTTAAAGCACAGGATAAGTTACAGTGGGCTCCTTTGTTAGCTAATGCCATTGATAAAAACAGTTCAGCCCTTGATAATCTCAGTGCGCTAATGCACTTTAGCTCGTCCAACAGCGTGTGACTGCACTGCATGGCACTCATCCACTACCTTGGCGTTCCCATCCTAATTCACTACTACCAGGGGTTAATGACGCAAAGTAAAGAATAGAGGAGAGAGGTAAAGAAAGCAGTGAGAAAAGGAGACAAAAGGAAAGAGAGAGCGAGGAAGATGAATAATAAATGTACCATGCTAGAATCCATTTTTAAGGGAAGATTAGCAGAGTCTGGATGCAAGCTGGGATGCTCACATGATCCAAGTGAGGACAAGGCCAGCCTGTTTCTAGGTCATCTCCATTAGACATCTTGGGATAGAACATCAAAGAATCCCTGCTTTTCTTGCAATGTTACATTCGTTTTACTTTTTTAGTATTTCTGTGCATTTTACTCTCATATGTCAAGTGTTATACTTCCATATTGAGAAATATAAGGGATGGTTTATGCCTTAAGCCAAACATCACATTTTTTACCACATTAATATATTGGCCCTTAAAATGTTTTTTCTTAAAATGTTTTGGTCAGATTTGCAGCAAATTGTCATTGGTGGTGACATGGAGCATGATTTGTGTTCGTAGGGAAGAGGGAAGTTGTGGGTAGAGGATTTAGTGTCCTGGCATATCTCTGTCCATGCCAACATATTCAGCCAACCGCACACCTGGTGGATGGCGCAGTGCCAAGGCTCCATGGGCACACTGACTTCTGGCAAAAAAAAACCACAGACACACACACACACAGACACACACACACACACAAACACACACACACACACACAGACACACACAGACACACAGACACACACACACACACACACACACACACACACACACACACACACACACACACACACACACACACACACACACACACACACACACACACACACACACACACCAGAAGGGATGTAGTATCTCAAGCTAACAAGCCAAAATAAGCACACTCATGCAGGTCTATACAAACTTGGACACACACTGGGGCACTTTGGAGTGGTGGCACAGTGTCCAGAGAGTTAGGCATGACTGGCACAGCAGGCATAGATTACATTTGGCACACAGTGGCTGTAGCTACATATAGGCGCACACACACGCTCACACAACGTCTTGCATGCTCATTTCCTTGCAATTAAGCCCAGCAGCTCACATTATATGCCTTGGCTTAGAAAGGACTGTCTTTAAATGACTGTACAGCTCTCCACAAGCCCTTAACAACCACACTTGGAAGCTACATAACCCTTTAGCCATAAAGTGGCAGGAATGAGCAACTGTTTACAGAGAGCTACACGTGCATGGAAGTAAGACATGTAATGGAACAAGACAGCACTTTGATGGTTCCCTTAAATCTCTGTAAATAGCAGGATGTGAGAAGCTTCTTCATCTTCATTATACCAAATGATGAGTGTAAATGAGTGTAAATATGTGAGTTACTATCAAATTACCTAATCTACTGTGAAGAATGCAGACAGCAGTAGACACACACGCACTCTCCTATGGGAAGCGACTGTAGCGGGCTTATCAGATTACCCATTGCCAAGCTAATAGATTCTTAATAGATTGTTTTTGATTAGTTCCTCAGGTTTAGTGATGTTAAGATGATTAACGTTTGTGTGTATAGAATCAAGTAGACGTTTGTCTTCACCTGCATACATTTGCATATAGGGTTTTATTAGTTAACAGATAATGCGATTACTGGAATAATTTTGTTGTTACCAATGTGTCGTCACATGGCTATCATGGCTTGAGATACACACACACACACACACACACACACACACACACACACACACACACACACACACACACACACACACACACACACACACACACACACACACACACACACACACACACACACACACACACACACACACACACACACACACACACACCTCCAAAAACAGCTCCCTGTGTTCATCCTTCTCATACAGCATGGTGGCGTCTCCCGCCGTCTTAACTAATTACTCCCCCGCCCTGTGTGCCTCAGCCTGGAGCCTTTTCACAATGTTAGTTGGCTCGGTAACTTGTCCTCAGCCTGGCTGTCTTTAGCGTGCTTGCCTCCTGACCACTGCTAGCCATATTGCACTGACCCTGTGGCTAATCCTGTTAGCATAAGAGTTGGTGATAGCCAAGCGGAAAGCCAAATCCCCCATGCTGGTCTAATAACCTCTGGCTAATCTTTAGCGTAACAGTTGGCTAAAAGGAACTCACTTCAGTTTCTTTGGCTCGTTTGTTATTAGTTCATTGTGTGCAGGGCAGCAAATCCACTCTAATTATTCAGTTGAGATTTCATTTGGTGCTCATTAAGAGGAGCATCTTTTTCCAGCAGTGGCTTAGGTTCTTGTTTTTAGCGTTGGTGGAGCTAGCATAGAAACAGCTAATGGCTCCATTATTGGTGCAGCTGACCTTGTGGCTTTACCATTTCCATCTGCTAAGCCCTTCAAAATTAAGAATTAGGCATTTAGGAGGAGGCTCACTGGGCACAGAGTGTTGCTCACGTTCTCTCTGAGGGTTATTTCTTCTTCACCGCCTCGCTCTTTTCTGTTTCTCTGCATTCCTCCTTCATCTCCCCATCCAGAGTGTCTGAGAGAAAGAGAGAGCTCATCGTTTCCTCTTCATGGTAAAATATTTATCCATCCTTTCCTTTGGTTCAAATGTTTCATACTGATGGAGTCTTTAATTAGTCATGTACGTATCTATCTCTCTTCTCGCTGTCTGTCTCTTGTTCCCCCTTCAGTTTTAGTCTCTTTCACCCAGCCCCTCTGTTTTTCTCTCTCTTTGATTTACTCAAACCATTGCTACTCTATTTCTGCTCCTCTCTTTTCTCCATGGAATTTGTCATTAGCTGACTGACGGAGCTGATTGCACCTATTCCCAAGGCTAGCATTTGTTGTCTTCTTTCTTTCCCTCCCTCCTCCAGTCCTCTCTTTTACTCCCTCCCTCCCTCGCTCCCCACCCACTCTCTCCCAACTCAGTCGTTCTCTTTCTCCTCCCTTCTTATTCTCACTTCACCTGGCTACTTTACACCCCTCCTTTCTCCACACCATCTCTACCATGAGATGGTATTGGCCACAAATGCTGGTTTGCATTGCTGAATTAGCAAACCAAGGTACACAGACCCTCCCCACACTTCCATACCTTCTCTATAACCTTAATTGCACAGTGCCATTCTAAATTGGCTAACACCAATTAAGCCCTCACTATTATATTTAATTGGTCATTTAGCTTGGCTACTGTTTGAATGAAGCATCTTCCTGGAAATGGTTCAGTTGGCCTCCGACAGCACATGTGGCCATTTCAGAGACAGGTTCCTCCTCCCTGTGGGTTTTACAGTGTTCTGGCCAGCTACTGACACTGCCAAGATGGAGGGGTGTGTGTGTGTGTGTGTGTGTGTGTGTGTGTGTGTGTGTGTGTGTGTGTGTGTGTGTGTGTGTGTGTGTGTGTGTGTGTGTGTGTGTGTGTGTGTGTGTGTGTGTGTGTGTGTGTGTGTGTGTGTGTGTGTGTGTGTGTGTGTGGAATAACATATGGTGTGTGGGGCGTTATAGTCTCCTCTGTCTCCCCTATCTGTCACATTTCCCTCCAACCATCCTCATACCTCTCTCCTTCTCCGCTCCTCCGTCCATGTGTTGCTGGTGGATTAGGCTAATTGAAGCACTGCAAACAGGGTCCCCAGAGAGAGGCTGCATATACACACACACACACACACACACACACACATTTACACTCAAACACTCATTAACGGATGCAAGTACACAGGTGCACACCATAGGAAAAAACGGTCAGGAAACATGAGAACTCTGCATGAACTGCAGCAGTTTTTGCATGTTCAGTAACTAAGGACACTATACATTATAGTGATGGTCATTATACGGTCCTGTTAAAGCATCATGTAAATAATTTATGGACTGCTTTCTTGTATTGTACACCAACTAAAATCCTCTTCAGTGGATTTCAATGGATTTTTGTAGAGATTGAATTATTTGTCATTAGTGAAGAAGTCCATGTAGCTTAAGTCCATGTAACCCCACCCCACTGTTTGATGCTAACCCTGCATCTTCAGCCTGTGTTCGCTCCAAGCTTTAGCCTTAGGACTCCCAGCTGTGTCATCATCCATAAGAGCCTTGTGCTGTCTATTTATGGGTCACTGGCAGGGAACTAGTGGCCCAGAAACAACACCAGACCGTCTTACTTAAACCTTGTTTTTTTGTGTGTTTATGACTGTGTGCATGATCTGAGAGAATACAGTTGATACGGTTTCTTTCTGTAGTGTAGCAGTTAGGGTGTTTTAAAGACATGATTGGCAGAAAGTGTTGGGGCCATCATGCCTTTATGCAATTTTGCCAGTATTCATGTGGAAGAAGTCCGCACATATACCGTGTGTGACTACGCACTGAAGCTTGAATGTGAAACACATTAATGTCCCAGACACAAAAAAGAAATGGGCACAACAGATGGAAGGAATAGCAGAGGATGAACGGAACCCCTTCATCCTGTCATAGAGAAAGACAGGAAGAGAGGGAACTCTGTGTCATCCGGAATTCCTTCCGGATGTTTCTGCTTTCAGGATATTGGATGTGTCTCTGGAAAACTGCCTGCTTCCAGGGAAACCTATTGGATTACTGATAACCTTGGAATGGATAGGGCCAGCACAGAGGGTGTGTGTAAGAGAGAGAGAGGGGGAGAATGCGATGAGTGCATGGGCTTCTTCCTCAGTTGGCTTCCCTCTTCTTTTCCCTTTTGATTTCCGTTCTTTCTCTCACTCAGTTGTCCCTCTATTGTATTTCCTTGTAGTTAAATCAATGACGGGTCTGACGTTAAATATGAGTGTACCTTTGGCTTTCATTGTTGCCTCTAAATTGTATTTGTCCTCCTGTGCCGTTGTGGGGGTATGGCTTTCAACTGCACCGATGCGCCCGTGAGAGACCTGTTTTATTACTCTGCAGAAGATATCAGAGGGTTTTCAGCACACAACAATAAACACAGTCACACCCGAGCACACACAAGCACACACCCAATAATAAGGCTCCAATAACATAGGGGTCTTTACTCCAAGTTGTCTCCAAATCCCCCAGTGGTGGGCCTGCTCCTCGGTTGCCATGGCAACAGTAGTCAGGGCAGCCACGTCTGGTGATGGTGAGGAAGGAAGAGAGAGAGTCACAGGGAGCATTGATGTTTGTGGTGCAGGCAGGGGGATTGGAACACAGTCACAACATTGAAACTGGGTTGCTGCAACATTGCTGAACGTTAGAGCGCCATACAGCAGGAGCACAGTGCTGGGAATGCAGTTCGAACCGGGATTGGAAATAAGTGGGCTTGTAGGTCATGTTTACCCGCGTGTGTGTGTGTGTGTGTGTGTGTGTGTGTGTGTGTGTGTGTGTGTGTGTGTGTGTGTGTGTGTGTGTGTGTGTGTGTGTGTGTGTGTGTGTGTGTGTGTGTGTGTGTGTGTGTGTGGCGAAAGAGCAGGAGACAGAAATGTGAGGAAGAGAGAGATTAAAACTGCAGAGACAGCACACTCGCTCATTAACTCCGTCGACATGTTCATTCTGTCTTCATGTTTGTGCGCTCAGATGAGCTCTGTGTTTGTGAGGACATGCTCAACCATGCACAACACAGTGGCTGCAAACAGGATTCAGTCTACACTCTCTATTGCTTTGATACATATTACAGCTATTACAGCTGCACTATAGAATTTTGACTTAAATACGTACATGTTCCTAATTGGGTAATAAAAACTTAATAAAAAGTGGGAATTATGTAATATTTGACAATCTAAGAATAGTGAAGTGTGTCGTCCACCCCCCCCTTCCTTTACTATCATTCAAAAGCTGTCTTCACATTTCTTGACTCTAAGGCAATACAGCAGTGGGTTAACGATACTCAGCTGACAAACCATTACCATTGGCAGAAAAATGTGAAAAGAATTACAGTAATGGTGTTGCAGGGGGAATCTTTTCTCCCCTCTCCATATATACAGTACAGAATAGCGCCGCAGACACCGGATGCACGACAAACAGGCAGTTAGTGTCAGGACTCCGATGGAAAATCCATAGTTTCATTATGGGCCCAGTGGTATGAATGTGACCGGGAGGCGACCAAAGCTCTATCACGGGCCCTACGGGGGCCAAAATGGCTGCATTTAGTGACGCGGTGGAGTGAAGAGGAGGCAAGAGGGTCAAGGCTGCCGCTGGGAAGGGAGTGTGTTAGAGAGATGGAGAGAAGCAGCCAGATAAAGTTCATGTGCAGTAACTGGCACAGCTGCAATTGTACCCTACTCACCTTCTTTCTGAGACTTTTGCCACGCTGTCTGTGTCAGTGTGTCACGGACCTCACAATAGGATTTGACATCAGTGCTGTGGGTCACAACATAATGCCATTTATTACACATATCCTTGACAGAATTTCCTAGTGAGGTTATGTAACCTACACAGTGCTTCCTATACTAGACAATTTTGATTGCAGCAGTGCCGATTGCTGTTTGCTATAGTTCTTTCAAATACCCTGTAATATACTGAACATTCACAGCTCTTTGTGAACTGTAGTCAGTCACACTATTAATGTCATGCTACTGCAGTGATTTGTCTTGAATATAATGCTGACTATGTACTCTTGCATACATTGTTAACATAAATCAATTCTATACTCACCGGTACTAGTTTACATTTTGCTTGGCATGACTACTAACATGACATAACATGATACTACTGGAACAGGCATCTAAACATTTAACATCACCATTATGCCTCGTCATACAGAGATTCCTTTGTAAAACCCAAATCAAAATAGCCTTTTCTTGCACACATAGCTTTCACTTTTCCATCACTAAACATTAAGGAGCACGTTAAAGGCACAAATCCGCTTGAAATTATTGGGGGCCCGGGATGAGTTAATTTGGAAGAAGGTAACTCTCAGGAGCTCTTGGCTATTGTTTGTCCCTCTATGTGATTAGAGTTACATAAGAGGCAGGCTTTAAGGGAAATTAGCTTTCGATTGCTCCTTCTGATAAAGTGGTAGGATTGTAATTGTTAGTGACCTCCAGGACCAGAAGGTAAAGATCAGGTGAGATATTGTCCACAGTAATGTGGATTGATTTGAAAATGTTGTTTATTTTCTGAAAGTTTTGTGTCCACACATTGCTTAAACTGTAAAAAATATCTTCTTCGTCTTTCAGTGGCATCTGGCAAGCAACAGCATGTTGTATTACAACCATTATGTAAACATATCTACAAATCCAGCTTATATATATATAATGAGATACAGATGAGATATATATATATATATATATATATATATATATATATCTCATCTGTGTGTAACTTAATTGCAAAACTTTATAGACCGTTTTTAGCTTATATATTTTATACTGTGTATGTATATATATATATATATATATATATATATATATATATATATATATATATATATATATATATATATATATATATATATATATATATATATATTATCACCCAGGGTTATGCAGGGTTAATCTTGTAGCTCTTTAACCACTTGGGCACTGTCATCATCCATTCCTCCATCCACCTAACCCATCCCCTTCTCTGGGTCCCCTGATGAATTGGCAGCTTTATTTTTGTCACACTTGCACTTCTACGTGTACCTAACCAGATGATATAATGTCAAACCTCGGAAGAACCGCCTGATTCCTCTGAGAGGAAGAGTCGAGTGGGGGTTCACATAGGAGAGCTGGAGCATAGGAGGAAGGAGAGGAGAGGACACACACACACACACACACACACACACACACACACACACACACACACACACACTCTTAATCAGACTGATTGCTCGCGGCTCTGACTCCTCTCATTGCATCATCTCTCTAATGCATTGGTCCTGCATCACACTCTCTTGCTGTGCCTGTGTGTGTGGCAGTTTCAAAATGCAGCGTCCTCAGTAGACTAGTAAAAGCCACAAGGGACATGCCCTGATGTTATGAAACCTTGGATGTTCACCAAAATGTGCGTTTGCGTGCTTGTTTACGACCTTCTGATTCACATTAAGTTAGGTCTGTTAAGTCCGCCAGTGCTAATATGTGTTAAACATTTATCATGGAGGGACTCTCTTCAGAACCCATTTATATAGAGCCAATTTCTTTAACAGTCAAACCTGAATTCAGTGAAACAGTTTGGGGATACGTAAATGGGGTATTGAATGACTGGATGCCTGGATAGATGGATGTAGTAGCTGAATAAGTGAGTATGCAGCTTTTAAAATGCACAAGCAAGCTTTTTTTTTGTTGTCAAGCATTAACATATGGATATTTCTCAGTGCTGACTTAACTGACGTACATGTTTTCTCCAACCCCTTAGTTATGACACTCTTTGGAGACACATACATTGACTCACACAGATACACACACCCCGTGACTTGTTCTTCATTCCCATATCCTCTCCTCAGAGAGAGCGATGGAGCCAGGAGCAATGCAAATTGAGTAAAATGTTCCGGAAAGTGGCTTCTCCCACTGGGACTTCTTAGCTCCATCTCTGAGTTAGCATTCTCTCTCTCTCTCTGTGTGTGTGTGTGTGTGTGTGTGTGTGCGTGTGCACACCACAGTTCTTGCTCTTTTATTTGTGAGTGTGTGAATGCCAATTGTTCCGCATGTGTGTGCATGAAAGTGTGTGCGTCGTATGTAGGGCTGGGCGATAAAACGATAACGATATGTATCGCGATAGACATGTAATCAATATCAATAAAAAATGCGCTCGATAAAAGTTCGCTCTCTGGTAGCCTAGCAACGTAGGGAGTGACACGCTAACAGCCAATCATGTAACAGTATTGTGTTTGGTTGCGCCATATCGTTGTCTCGTGTTGGATTCTTCAATAACAGAACTGCCGTGGAGTGATAAGTGGAAAATGCGTGAAGCAGCGAGCGCGGAAGTTCTTGATGAAACGGGAAACGTCAGCTCGCCAATATGGCAGTTTTTTGGATTTTATAAGTCTGACCGTAGTCAGACCAATGTCGTCTGCAAATTATGCAAGACCATCGTCCGCACCGCAAACCTTTTTTACCACTTTAGCCGCGCTCAACCTTTGGAGCACAGCCGTGTTCGCCAGCAACGTCCAACAACATCTGCAGCTGGAACCCCGCACAAGCAGCAGAGCACCACGGAGAGGTACTCTCAGTGCCTTATGACGGTAAAAGCTAAACGGTACAAATAAATAACGGAGGCAGTGGCATATCATATAGGCAAAGACATGTTAGACGGAGAAAAATAATAACTGTTACTGTGCTGTATCAGGTTTGTTTTTTATGTTACTGATGTAAAGTCTACCTCAGTTTTATTTCAATTTCTCCTACGTTTACAAAACACTGCACATATTTTAAAACACTTCATTCACCAGAAGTGTTCATTGTGATTTTAGACTTATGTTTCCATTTGAATTATTTGAGTGTTTTCCATGGTTGTGTTGACATTTCTGCTTTTATAACTGAGAGGATTATAATCGGAGGAAGGTTAAGCTTAAAATAAAAACGTTTAAATTGAATACATTTTTTTCTCCTGGTCCTTATTTTAAATAGGTCATAAAAAATATCAATAATTATCGATATCGACTGATATGAAACACTTATATCGTGATACAGTTTTCAGCCATATCGCCCAGCCCTAGTCGTATGTGTGTGTTCATCCCCATTTCTCCCAGGCTGCTGTGGGTTACATCTTCCATGGGATTTTAGGGTGGGGAGAGAGAAAGAGAGTGTATATACAGCAAGGTAATGGTGGAAATGGTGAGGGCACCTTTCTGCAAGACCTCAGCAATCTATCAATCTACTAAAAAGGCTTGGCTAGTGGTCAATTTGACCATCGCTATAGACAAAGAGAAAGACAGCTTGAAGAGAAAGAGCGAAATAAGAAGAAAAAGACAGGAAGAATTAGAGATAAGACGAGTTTCTGCCAGAGGGAGATATTAGTTGGCTTATCGTCTGATATTTTCTCAGTGATAGTTCACAGCTCTTCAGAGACCCACCAACTCATCACCTTCAAAGTAAGGCCTACAGTCTTTACTCTACAACCATAATCCACAAAGTGATGTACAACGACAGAAAAAGATCTCCGATTATTTTTTAGATACTGCTGGTGACTCACAGGAACCACTGATTTCTCATTCTTATTGTTTTCTTTGTCTTTGTGATGAAAGCTTACATTATCTTCCATAACCTGCTAAACTTGAATGACTTTGAGAATATGCCACAGTATTGACAATACATTTAACTGCCAAACAATGAATAAACAAAACTGAAACAAAATCTAAATAATCCAGCTGCAGTTGAAATCAGGTTTATCAGCTTGTAGCAGTTAAAGTTGGAGAAGCTGACAGTTTGAATGGCAGAAAAAAAGTATTTCATACAGTGCCAAGTTCCTTCATCGTTGAAGCACTGCATCACATGCCCTCCTGTGGGAGTGAATCAAGTTTACCTCTAGATGAACTCGGGAAGTCGGTATGTTTTTCTGGCATTAGCTGTGGCTCCCACCATATCCGTTGCGGGGGTTGTATTGTGCTGGTTTGAATTTATTGCTCTCTCTGCGTGTGTGTGTGTGTGCCCAGTTAGGGCGGACATTGAAGCATTGCCCTTCCGCAAATGGGCCGTGGAAAACCTACAGGTTGGACCATCTGCCTCTTGCATGTGTGGGTTTGTGTGTGAGCGTGTGTGTCTTGTGACTTTTCTTTTCTGAATGGAAAGGTATCATCTATTCAAAGTTTGTGACCTGGCCAAGAGCAATTTTCCCAAGTACACACACAAACATTAGATTTATGCAGCGGCTGACACAACACACTTGGCATCTGAGGAGGATGCAGGAGAGGAAGACAATGGGACTGTGATACTTAGGTTTACTGGAAGCGACGCAAAGGAGGAGGAAGAGGAAGAAAGGAGAGGCAAAGAGGGAACCTTGTAAGAAAAGGCCAGAGAATGGGCAGGGTTTGAGAGGCAGAGCTGTAAATAGTTTAAGGCTGGAGGGAGGAAATGAGAGAGATAGGGAACAAAACAAGGTTGTGAATGTATCTGTGAAACAACACAAACACAGTCTGTCTTAATCTTCAATCACTGAGCAAGCAGACATCACCATAAAGTGAATTGCCTTTTGAAAACATGCAAAATCATATTAGTATCAGCAATATTGCATTTTAAGGATGTGGGATACATTTTCGTCAGGCACTTATCTCAACAGCCTGGCAATTGCAGCACCATTAGACATATTTACATCAAATCCCCTCCTCCTCTCTACATCTCCCCTGTGTTGTCTCCCAGGAGGAAACCAGCAAAGTGTGTGTTTTTAAACGCAAAAGACCGAGCCACGCCATCTGTAACACACTTGTTTCTGGAAATAAGAATATAAGTCTAATTGAGCTTTTTAATTGTCCTCTATATCCTGCTGAGCACCCATGCTGCTGCTTAATTGTGTGTGTGCATGTGTGTTTTGCGTGTGCATGCATGTGTCCGGTCTGTTGGGACGTGAATGGTTTCGTTTGTGAGTGGTGAGAGCGATTGAGCGAGCATGCAGGCTCCTTCTGTGTATAATGAGCTAATAGCAACGTGTGGTTACCCTTTGAGAAATCTATTAGCGTTCATTGTGTGTTTGTAGTTTCTGAAAGTTTGTGTGTGTGTGTGTGTGTGTGTGTGTTTACATGAGTCAGGAAGCAGGAGAACAGGAGACTGAGTAATAGCCATCCATGCTGGGCTTGGTACGTCATCTTGGTTCCTTTTTGGCCACTTTGAAGCTATATTTTTGCCTGTAAACTACTTATTGTTTGCCATTGTGGCAGTTCACTTCACTTTAATGTTAACCTAAACCTCTAATCACACAAATGACACATTGTATGGAATTAACATAGGCTGCGTGACAGAAGGGTTAGTTAATGTCTCCATGGCTTCAAGTCAAGTCTGCTCTGATCAATATGCCTGTGTGTTACTGTTACTAGCCTTATCTCTTTGATTGCACGTTTGTGTAATTGTCTTTTTGTGTGTGTGTGTGTGTGTGTGTGTGTGTGTGTGTTTTTGTGGTTGTGCACATGTGTGAGAAAAGGTAATCTAGGACAAAAGGATTTCCTCCGTTTTCTATATTGACAACTTCCCCTGCTCATACATGCTTCCTGTTTCTGTCTGTGGGGCAGTGTGAGGGAGACCAGAGGAAGTGAAAGGGCAAGATAAGTTGTGTGTGTGTGAGAGAGAGAAAGAAAGAGAGAGAGAGACAGAAAGAGACACAATAAAGAGCACTTCTATAAAAAGCAATCTTGTGACAGTCCAGTGCGCTCAGCTGACTGTCTGGAAACGTTGCAGTGCTTTCTGCTTCTCTCGCCTATTTTGGTCCAGGGGAAGCCTTCTCACTAGTTTAGCACTTTCCGTGTGTATGTCAAAGAGTTGACGCACATTATTTCAATCATTTTCACTTCTTTTTTTTTATCTCAATAACAGTGATTTTAACTTAAGCACAGTGCCCAGCAGGAGGAGACTGAGAGAGATGGCTAGAAAGCACACTGACGAGGAAGAAGACGAGATTTAATGCTCAGTGACGTGTCAGAGGCTGCTTTGTCAGGGACACGGACATAAACCCAGATACTAGAGGCATTTCCTCAGATGCTGCTGGTGGCACACATTATCCTGATGCCTTTGCCATTTCTTATCAAGTGATGCTGCTGCACTGCTATCACTCACTTATTCACTTTCACCAGTTAAGTGACAATTGAGCCTCAGTTTGGGCGAAAAGAGCCAGAGAGGAGCGTTTTTTTCTTCAGATTGCAATTCCGATCACCGCGTATGAGTCCACGTCCGTGTCAGTTTTGTAGTATATCAGAGCTTTAAATGATCTGAAATGTCCGGCCACTGCACATCCCATGGCAGAATTAAAAAAGGACTAAGGTTTGAGAGTATTCAAAAGTAAGTATTTCCCCCATCACCTTGTTTTTTTTTTTTCCTCAGTACAAGTTGACTATCATCTATGAAGACACCAATGAAACAGACAGACTTGCTGGTTGGGGGAAAGAAAAACCCACTGCTGAGCACAGATTTATCTTTCATGTCACTCTTTCCTTCCTTTCTGTTCCGTGTCCCCACCTTCTTTCTGATAGTATGTGACTAATGGTCAGTCTTAATCTCACTTCCTTGTCATCTGCTGTTGATGTCTTTCTATCATTCTTTTTTTCTTTTCTTTTTTCTTGGATTCCATCCCTCCTGGATCTATCCCATCCCCCCCCTCCTCCTTACCTCCTCCATGTCCTCCATCGCTGACATAGAGGAATGAGAGTTGACCCAGCTGGCCACCACTTCAGACAAACTTAGCTTTCTCCCTGTTTGCCTTTGTCTCTTTCTCACTCAAACACACACACACACACACACACACACACACACACACACACACACACACACACACACACACACACACACACACACACACACACACACACACACACACACACACACACACACACACACACACACACATATATTATCTGTTAGTAATTTGCAGCCAGCAGCCTCTGATTTAAAAAGATCTCGCATGCATCACTCAGCTTTTCTTCAGTTTTCTCCTTTATCATTCCTTCTTTTATCCTTCATGTCTTTCTGTTTTTTTTTTAAATGCTGCCCATCTCTCTGTTTGTACTTTGAGCCTGTGGGACTGCTCAAAGTTCAGCTCTTTCAACACATTACAACATAATATTTTAGTTATGGTTTAGTGCACTGTAAATCATGTAAACACAGTTTCTCCATGTGGGAAACAAACGCTATTTATTAGAAAAGACTCAGGAAAACGTACAATGTTTGCAAACAACTTGTTCCTGGTTTTCCTGGTAATGTCCCTGTTCATTTGGATGTTGCCAAATTTGCTGCTCAGCCCTGGATGAACCCACAGAAACATACAGCCGTCGATTACAGCTTCTAATTGTCATAATTTGGCAGGAATGTGGTTGAACGTGGGTGGGCTGTATCATCTGGATAGCTTTGGGTGTCAAACCCACCCCCACCTCCTCCCCAGACACTACACCGTTGGCCAGGCCCCATTGTGTTACCATGGCCACAGGCCGAACCAGAGGCAGGGCATCTGTCCTCCACCTGGTCGTACCAGCTGCTTGTGTGTGTGTGTGTGTGTGTGTGTGTGTGTGTGTGTGTGTGTGTGTGTGTGTGTGTGTGTGTGTGTGTGTGTGTGTGTGTGTGTGTGTGTGTGTGCGTGCATATATGTGCAGTGGAGTGTATTCCTGTGTGTTTATGTACCATAGTCTTCCTCTATCTGTGCCCTCTGTGACACTGCAGTTACATAAGGCAGTGTGAAGTGGCCTCTAGTTGAGCAGTGGAGGTATTAATAGGCGTTATTTGAGTGCCGCACGCCAAACTTGCAGCCCACATATAGAAGCATAATATGTGTCCATCCATCTGGGCACAGAGGCTGGAAAGCTGTACCCACTATCTGGTACAGTGTACCAATTTTCACTTTTTTATCCACTAAAATGAGTGATTTTTTTTTTTTTACTCAGCTCCACTCATTAGCAGTGGGACAGCATCCCCTTCCTGGTTTTGTCTATTCACCTCCGCTCATTGGCCAGGAGACAAGAAATCCTTTTACACTGTTATCGACCTCAACCCATCCTCCACAGCGCTGCGGAGGAGGGTCTGGCTAGTCCACACAGCATTCCGTGATGGGATTAAAAAGTGCTCTAGTTTATTGGCATTTCTTTAAACCAATCACAATTGTCATGGGCGGTGCTAAGCACCTCACTGAGCCACTTCAAAATAACCTCAGGAAGGAACTTGTTTTGTCGGAATGTGTACGTTCAAAAGTTGTTTTAGTCTTCAGATAGTCTAGCTAGCTGTCTCAATTTACCCTGCAGAGATCTAAAGAGCAGTTAACCATAGTCCTCACAAATCCACCAGAGTTTAAAATTCCAACACAAAGAAAATGGAAGGACACGAACATCAGCGAAAAGACATGCATCCGGCGGAATTTACTGCGGCACCGGAGCAATCCCGGAAGTGGAGTGTCGAAATGTAGACCACAATTCCTGTAAACAGATACTACAGGAAAGGATACCTTGAGGCTAACTTTTTTATTAATCTTTTTTTTTCTTTCTTTTTTCTCTTGTTTATTTATTTATTATTATTATTTTTTTTCACTGGGTGTGAAGGAGGGGAAGGGAAGGGGAAAATATATTGTGTCAACTCTGACATGTATGATTGCAATATGAACAATGTCACAATAAAGTATAAAAAAAAGAGGCTAACTTTCTGAATGGACAAACTTGCATCTACGCCTACTTTCTGTAGGGTTTGCCCAGGTGTGGACAGGTGCGTTAATAGGACAGAACACACCACACATTCCTTCTACCAGTTTGTGTACACTGAAATCTGTGGTGGTGTGTTTTCATAAAACAGATGGGAGTGAGATTGAAATCAAGTTCTTAACAGCTGGAACAGATAGGGATTGGGAGCTAATAGACTCCCTTATCACACAATTTGTTCATCTTATGTATACGGTCAAAGCTTATAAAGCATATGAGCTTTTCTGTTGCATTCAGTTTGAGCTTTACACTAACAAACGACCTGTTCACCACAGGTGATCCTAAGTTAGCTGTTAACCAACTGTACAAAACGTGGAAAAGGGAAGGTCAGACATTGAGCTATGGCAGTATTAACATTTCAAAATAGAGGAGGCTATGGTTAAAATGTTAATGTATCTTCGTCTTTTCCCTTCTATTGGCGTCACTTAATGAGTAATATCACGACTGTACGGGATTAAATAGCACCTGGGACTAGGTCATGTCTTGGTGTGAGCGTGCACAGGGCTTGCACATCTGCTAAATGTCACCATGTATGCTCCACAGCTGTCCCTTTCCTCTGTGTCTCACACACACACACACACACACACACACACACACACACACACACACACACACACACACACACACACACACACACACACACACACACACACACACACACACACTAAACACACACACTAAACACACACACTAAACACAATACGCACTACACCGTTTATGCCTGTGTGTGTGTGTGTGTGTGTGTGTGTGTGTGTTTTAATAGGGTCCAGTTAAAGCTTTGAATGTGTGGTTTCTCTGTGACTGTAGCAGCTCAGTCTCTTTTTCTCATCCTTCAGTTGTTTGTTTTACTTCGGCTTGTCCTGGACTTTCCACTTTCTCTCCCTCTGTTTACCACACACACACACACACACACACACACACACACACACACACACACACACACACACACACACACACACACACACACACACACACACACACACACACACACACACACACACACACACACACACACACACACACACTCTCTCTCCCTCTCTCTGTCCAGTCCAGTCTTTTGGCTCTTAAATCAGTCATCTTGTTGTATTTGGTCGGCAGCAGCCAAGACCGTCCCTGTGGACCATTACAGCACACCAGGAGACTGGAATGAGCGGGCGGGCTGGGAGGGATGGAGAGAGGAAGGAAAATGGGAACTGAGCTGAGAGATGGAGTGAGAAATAAAAATTTAAAGAGGAGAAGAATGCTGAAGGAACAACATGAGGATGAAGCGATGGAAGAAAAAGCGTTGAGAGAGAGTTTTCATGCACAAAAGAGTTTTGGGGAGGCGTGAAAGCCACACTCCTTCCCAGTCTTTCCAGTTCTCCTTTTTCTCCCCTGCTCAGTTTCAGAGGTGGATTCCCCACACCAGACCCGAACCCAAGCCAGGGACTTTCCTCTGGCGCCTCCCCAAAAAAAGAGTTAGCAATCTAGGCAAAAAAGTGGATGGCCTCACCTGGGGATGGAGGGACGAGGAGATAAAAGCTAAGTCAGCAGAGGAAAACCTATTATATTTTGTCTTTCCATACTGCACGGACAGGCTTTTGGTTTCAGACAGAAACTTATCTTTGCTTGGGTGGAGAAGAGAACTGGGCGTCTTCCAATGAAGGAAGTGAAAAAGCAATGCTATATTATACTATGTCACACAGTCGTGTACCGTAGATACTGTAGCATATTTTTAGTTTTGAAAAAGCTACCCACCCCCCCTCTCCCTGTCTAGATTCGGTGCATTAATAACTTAACCCTCATCCATCAGTACATCTCTCTCCTCAACTCTCAGCAGAAGGCAACACATTTAGCTTCATGCCAAGAAAAACAGAGACCTTGCTCCTGGACAAACACCAATAGAGTCCAACCGTGTTAAGCTAACAGCTGAAAGCCCACCAGACCCACAGATCACATCCTACGTCACCATTAAACTCAAAAGCAAGACACATATTTGGGTGTTTTTGACTCAGAAGAAAAGTTACAAAAGTTTTTCTTTCCCCCCTCCCTGACACTATCTTGTTATGTGGAACTAAACAGCATATGCGTGCGCACACACACACACACACACACACACACACACACACACACACACACACACACACACACACACACACACACACACACACACACACACACACACACACACACACACACACACACACACACACACACACCTACCTCTCTTCCTCTGTACCTCCCTGCACTGATTATGAGGTTGCTATAATGGACACCTCGTTGGGCATTAACCCACTTATACCATGGTCACTTGCCAAATAACATATTTTTAAAACATTAGTTTATATTTTAATTAGTTTTACAATCGAAATCTAAAGTTTTTACAAACAATAACTCGGTTTGACTAATACCTGGAACAACCAGTCCCATCCATCAGGTTCTTATGCAATGCAAACGTTCACTCCTCCAGGAAATTTGAAGGACCTTAGATACGACTTGCCACCCTTAGCAACCGGAGATATTTATAGTCCGCTCAGCTGATAGAACCATTCAGCTTAGGTACGAGCCAGAAAGCTAACGCTATGCTAGCAAGATCCAGAGTCAATAACATTGCGTACAGTTGGCAATCAGTAAAAATAATTTGACAGTATGTTGAACAACAAGACAAGCTAGCTACCAGCCATGTCATTGTCCCCGAAACAATATAACGACTTTTACGAACAATTTGATCCACGATGTGTAACGTTACTGTCGGCCGCAGCGGCACAGCCTGGAGTAGCGACCTGAACAGTGAACGGGATGTGAGTTAACGTTAATCTCTGTGAAACAAAGTCAATCCAAAGGGGAAATATAACTTACTACTTGCAGCGTGTGTGTTAGCGCCATCCTGTGGTGTTCAGAAGACGAGTTGGAAATAACAGATCCACATTTCCTTTTTGATTTAATGTAGCGCATTGATTTAGAACAATCAACAGACAGTTTCACCGGAACTCCTTTAGTAAATGTCCTACATCACTTTTTTATGGACACCCAGCAGCCAATCAGAATCGAGTATTCACCCAGACCATGGTATAACGAGCTTTAATTAATTAACATTTAGCAAGCTAGCAAGGTTAGAGAGTTGTTTCCCCTCTTCAATAAAACGTTATTGGATAGAATTATAGGGGTGAGTTACCGGTACGGTACAGAACAAATATAACTTTCTTTTGACTGAGCATGTTCCTGGCTTGCTAGTGTGCTAGCCATTAGCTCTTTAGCTACCTGTGAGTAGTCCCTACATTACCAAGCTTCTGGCACTGCTTATTTCACAAAGAGTGCAGTTGAATTATCACTGTGCCACTTTCTGGTGGGACTGGACCTTTAAGTCATTTATCAAACCAAAAGCTCTGGCTTCTTAAAAGTGGCCGTTTACTGTTTTTCTGTTGTATGTGATTGTAAATTAAATACATTTGGGTATAAACATCAGTTTAAGCTCTGGTAAATTGTGATGGCCATTTTTCACTATTTCCTGATATTTTATAGTCTAAACGAGAAGAAAAACTAAAATGAAGACCAAGAAAAGAAATAAGGCGTGTTAGAAAGTGGGTGGAGCAGTGCTTCTTACTGGAACACATTCTGAATAGTGTACCATGCTAGCACACTGCCACTCATTGATTGAACACACACACACAAGGTCAACCACTGCTGTAAATCGCTCTAAACCACACTATAAAAGCTCATTTTAAACACCATCTGCATTCCTTGTTCCTTACAACTGCCAGACATTATTTGTGTGTGTGCGTGTGTGTGTGTGTGTTCTATCATTACTTTTCTTCCCCCTTAACTTCCTTTCATTTAAGCCACCAAGCCTCCTATTGTTACCAGCAACCGTATTCTTAATTTAAAACATCTTCTGTGTCACCAGTTGACAATATTGTGGTCCGCTGCTTTCTGTGCTTATCTTAACTTTGTTTACGTCAACTTCTCTCTTTCTGCTCTCTCTCAGTGTTTCTTTTTCTGTCATGGGTGTTTGTGGTGTGTGTAAGAGCTGAGTAAGGTCTTTTTTTTACTGCTTGTGTTTTGGAAAGACAGGAAGGGGAAGATACTGTTGAGAGAAATGGCAAGAACTCAAAGAAAAAGAAGAGGATTAAGGGGTGAAGGAAAGTTTCAAAACAAAAATAAAGAGGAGGGGAAAGAAGTTGAAAGTGAGGAAAAAATTGTCAGGAGAGGGTGAAATAAAAATGAAAAGAGGAAAAGATGGAGAAATGAAAGAGGCAGAGGAGAGGAGAGGCAGGCATTTGTGGCCAGGAATGGTTTGGCACACATTACGCTGAGGTGTGGTTTTGGCCAGGCTCCCATTAGCCTCTTGTGTTACATCTATTACAAACATCTGCACACACCCACACACACTCTTACATGACGGCACAGTCAAAACAGACCCATATCTTAACCACCATAGAATTCCTCCGTCATAATTCTGCTCCTTCCCAAGAAAGATGGAAATCAGTCATCTCTCCCTCTCTCTCTCCCTAAAAGATGCTATTAGAGGCACCAGTGGCCATGTAATCACTTTGGCTCTCCCACAGGAAGACACACACACACACACACACACACACACACACACACACACACACACACACACACCTTGGTAATTAGAGTTGAAGATTAGGTCTTATTCGCTGTAATCCTAGTGATTGGCTGATCTAGTCCGTAAATGGTGGGTCAAGCGACGCTGTATAGTCACATCAAGAGTGGGAGTGTTGATGTTCATTTCTTGAAGCTATTAATTGATGCCTTTTTAATGTGACTGATTCAGATTAACTCCATACACACAAATGCACACTTGCATGAATTCAGTGCACGCAAAGATTCTGCTACACATGCAAATTGATAGACTGTCTCACACACTTTGTATGCACACACACTTTCTCTCACACAAACACAGCCTCCTCCACTCCTATACTCACACTCAACACAAACACTCTACTCCCAAGCCGATCTCTTCCTGTGTTTGTATGTTCTCCACTTCTCTCTTCAAAGCCACATACACACTCCATAGATGATAGCATCTGTCCCCCCTCATTGCATTTAGCACTCTTCCCAATCTTTGTTTAAATTCCTACCTTCCTGTGTCTGATAAGGCCAACAGCTTGTAAGCATAGCTCTCAGTTAGTGCGGTTACATGCAGTTTTAAAAAAAAGATTATATTCGGGTTAAGCTAATATCCCGATTTGTCAAACGCCTTACCCCGGTTGAAGTTCTCATAACCCGGTTAACAGAGGTAGAGAACTCCTTCAGTAACCGGGGTATTCCTGCATGTATACACCTGAAGTGGTTTTTGAACCGAAAATAATCATAATCCGCAAGCGCTGTGAGTCCTAGTCGTTACTATGATACCATACAACAAAACAGCGTTGCCCGAATCAGCGGCGGGCCATCGGCAGCAAAGAGTCGGTTTATCTGTTTTACTCCCCGCTGACGCACCAGTGGAAACCGGGAGATGGCTAAACAGATTGTCCATTTTCGGGGCTGTCAATGCTGTTTTTTCAGCAAAAAAGTGGAGGGACTGAGCAGCGGCCGCTGGCTAACGTTAATGTTAGTTAGCTAACAAAGTTAGCTTGCTAATTCCACCCGACACTGGTTACAGATATAATGAGCCGAACAAGTTGTAAGTCATCTGGCGAGCACTGTGCTTTCCTACGTGGTGACAAGAGTATGTAAGATGAAACATTAAGCTGTTAAATTTGACTAATGTAGTGGCCATTCGGTGTAATTTTTACATAGGTTACCGGAAAAAAAAGCGTACTGTACCGGAGGTACCATTCTTCCACGCTCATGTATATGGGGAGAACTGGCATAACCCTGTTATTCACTAACCGGGGTTACCCGGTTACAGCTGTGCATGTAAAAGCACTGACTTTGTCTCAGTGACTTAAAGGGTTAGCAATGGTCCAAACATGCCATTGTCACTGTGGGAATCATGTGCCAGGTTGCTTTTCTTATGTGCAAGCACCCATAGCCGTGTAAATATTAAATCTAGTCTTTAAGTGTATGCATGTTTTGTCTTTAACATAAATATCCTCTCAGCAGTCTTTGATGTAAATGTGTAATATTGTCTCGGTTGAAATATCTCATAAGGGATTTGTATTGCGCCTCGATGTAAGAGGAGGTCTTTTCTCATTTGAATGGCGACACTAAAAAGGCGTTCAATTGGAAAGCTCTATCTTCGAGTCTCATCTTATTGTATATGATAATGTTCTGCTGCAATTTCTTCCCCCGTTTGCAAGACAGCTGATAAAATCAGTCATAGTAAAGCATCTCTTTAGATGCAGTGCTTTTCACACTCGCAACCTTGTGTGTGTATGTGTGTGTAACTCCATGCAGATGATTGAGTTAGTGTGATTTAGTGTTGGTCGGAAGATGAAATGCCGCCGCGCCGTGTCTAGCAACTCGCTACACACACTTATCCGAGGATGGTAAGCTAAAGGCATTTAATTTGGAGGGGAAGAGGCGGGAGGAAGGAAAGGTAGAGAGGAGGAAAAGGGAAAAAGGTACACGGGAGACGAATGAGAGAAAAGGAGAGAAATGCATTGCAGGGGAAGGCTGAGGATGCAAGATATGGGTAGAGATAGAGGGATTGAGCAATGACAAGGTCTTTTAATTTGAGCGAGCATGAGATTTAAAAAGGCCTTAACAGTGATGAATAGGTTTAATTTGCTGTTAAAGCAGCTCACTTTCTTTCACACTATATTGTATGCATGCATGTGCGCTTGGAGGATCATACCACATGTGGCTGGTGCCTTTGTTCCTTTTCTGTCCTTTTGTTTTTTTCTTGCCCCATCTTCCTCCACAGCCTGTTGTGCAGCAGTAACTGCTGTGTGTGTGCACGTGTGTGTGAGTATGTGACCTTTTGTAAGCTCTGCTGGTGAAAGGCCACAGGCTCACACATGAATAACCATGGTGTAGACATGTGGGTGAATACCAAAGCCAGTCAATAAGAGTTGGCATAGCAAGTAACCTGATATGACAGAATACACTGGCTTACACAGCAATATATTTGAACTCAGTGACGAGTGCTTGATGTACGATCTTTGATTGAACCTGTCAGGTGCAGCTTCAAAACGTGCTTCATTTAAAATAAACTTTTGTCACTTGTGTATTGTAAGATGAATAAAGTGCTCATGAAATTACTTGCTGACAACCAAATCTCAACTTACCTCATACTGTAACAGATTTTCTTAAACGGAACAATATCTAATGTAGAAACATTAGAAAGATAAAAATAGATTGAATTTTCTTTTAATGGAGCGGTGATAATTATAGACAAGTACTTGAAAACCCATCAATGTGTTTGCATCAGTGTCAGTAATGTGTGGTGGTGTGTGGAAGATGATTTGTTTTGCCACATACCCTCTTCATTCCCTCTCTTTCCTTCTTCTAGGTTATTTAGTCTATCATGAGCTCATGTATCTATTTCTATGAATAGACATAAATAAACATGTAATCTTAAGAAGCTAGGACTTCTCACCATAGCATGGCTTCCTTTTATGCACATACTCTCAAACATACAAATGCTGTCAAATTTCACACCAATAAAGCCTGCTCAAACTATAATAAAAGAGAGCCAAATTCATGATGCATCTGCTGTCCTTCCCAGACCTTAAAATAACCCGCTCGACACACGCTGTGTTATGATAGCAGCCACACTGACATTCCACTGACTGTGTGTGTGTGTGTGTATATATATATATATATATATATATATATATATATATATATATATATATATATATATATATATATATATATGTGTGTGTGTGTGTTTGAGTGCTCGCCTACTCCATCATTGTCACCAAAGCTCTTTGTCTTTCTTGGTGCTGTTGAAGGAAAGGCTGTCTGACCCACATATGGTATAGGTTTACTCTGATCTCTTCTATGTGTCGAGAGAGAGAGAGAGAGAGAGATATATGATGCATTTCCACTTATATATGGACATGTGATGCTCCATCTGCTCCCAGCTTCTAACTTTTTTTTTTTTACTTTAAGAACTTCTCGTCCACATTGGCTTAAAAGCTCAGCATCACAGTTCATTTAACTCTAACCACACTGTCCATTTAGTAGCTGTTCTGGAGCTTTCATTCATATCACATGATCTTTAACAGTAGAAAAAATACCTCCTGGATCAAAATAAGTCATGTCACTGATATAAATTTAACATGAAAAGCATTAACAACAATAAGGCCCAGCTCAGTACAGCTAAGTGGTATATTATAATACACAAGATCACCCAGATACTAGAGCCCGCTAATACAAAGTATTGCCATCTATTGTTCACTTCCTCACCCACTCCATCACTCCTTCCCACAGTCCAATGACTCAAGGACCCTGACACTTTTCTCTCCTCTGGTGTCCCACTTGCTGCTTTTCTTCATTTGCTTTTTTCCCGGAGAGGACCACACTGAATTCCCCACTTCAATCGGACACACACACACACACACACACACACACACACACACACACACACACACACACACACACACACACACACACACACACACACACACACACACACACACACACACACACACGGGGACCCCCTCCACATCAAAGTCAGGAATGTGGGGCCTGCTACCATTATGTATGGGTAGACCCAGTTATGTCAAGTTTACCCCTCTATAAGTGTGTGTGTGTGTGTGTTCCTACATGCTACGAGTTAGCCAAGTATGCTTTGTGTTCACACATCTACAAATCTGCTTTGAAATGTCAAAGCCATTACTGGAGCTATATGCTCTTGCTGGTGTGTAATGGCTCTCAGTCAGACCTGGGAACACCTGGACCATTTCATTCTGTTCTGTTCCATGAGCTGCTAATTCATTTTCTTGGAGTCTTTGAAGTCCCTTCTTAACTCCTCTTTTTTTGATTTTGCTTCCCTTCCTTTATTTAAATTTACTGCGTAAAGCAATATTTTTTTATACAGTATGTTTCTTCTTCTTCTCTTTCACCCTTCTTTAGCTCCTTCAGTTCTTCTTCACTCCCTCACTCTCTTCACTTGGCCTCCTCCTTGTTTCCTGCCTCTTTTTTCCCTACCTCTCTTTCATCCTGTAGTACGTCATACAGCAATAGAGGACACACAATTGACAAGCTCTGTCTCTTTCTGCCTTTCATGTACACATGCTCCATCAGTTGTCACTTTCGACTTTCATTGATGTGCCACGGTCTTATCGCCCAACTCTCTCACCTTCATACCGCCAGCCTCCCTATCAACTGCTGCCTATCCTTTGTGTCTATCAGAGCTAACCAGGCCTGCCTGGCACAGATAAAACTCGGCATCAGGGGATTTTGGGTGGATCTTTGTGTTTAGGGAGGTGTTAATGCATAGAGAACAGATTTCATATTTTTTTAAAGGATGTTGTAGGAGGAGGGGGATGGTTGTTTCTGTGTGGTGATGGTGCAGTGATTTTATTTGTTTGCAATCTTTTTTTCTCATACAGGAATTATGCAAGGTTTCTGAATACCATGAGGCATGTTGTAGACAGGGAATGTGTCAGGGATGGTAATAACATCCCTGGGGATGTTGGGGAATGTTAAAAATGGGCCACTTTATAGGGATGCACTAGAAGTTATTCCACGAGATTGTGAGGCCACTTCTCTCCAGATAGCACAGTTGTAGTGGGAAACACAAGTTAAGTAATAACTTCTCTTTTTATTTTTATTTGTTGATCTGACAAACAATCCAGGAGGGAATAACAATTGTAGGTCATGGAAGATCTTGGAGTAACCAACTGCCACTTAGCTCGTTTGAAAGCCATGATGTCTCTCTCTCATGGGTTGGCCAAATTCTCTGGGCGGGCAAAGCAGAGAAAGGGGAGGTAACCTTGCTCCTTATGACCTCATAACAAGCAAGATTCCAGAATGGCTCATCTGAGCTTACTTTTCTCAAAAGCAGAACAGGATACCCAGGGCTCGGTTTACACCTATCACCATTTCAAGCCAATTGGGGACCATAGGCAGGGGGAGACTCATATTAATGAAATTTTCATGCCATGGGACCTTTAAGACAGTGCCTCTAATGTGTTTGAAGTCTATTAATGTTACATTATGCATGTTGACAAGAAAGTAGAGATGGAGATTTCCTGAAAACACAAGCACAGCATCCTTCTATGAATCCATCCATCAACCACTTAGCGGAAAGCTAAGCAATACAGCGGAGACAGTGAGACAGCAGCAGTAGCGTCTCCAATCATCACTGACTATTGCATTGATTTCTTGACATAGTTAACTTAACACTCATACTCACACACATAGAGCTGTGCATATGTATACGCATTGTAAACATAAACCTGTGAATTTATACAGATTTGTGCATGTTATTACACTAAATGTGCTTGTAGATAACTGAAAACCTACACACACATGCACAGGCATGCAAGCTTGCATGCACACATACATGATTGTACACACACATTTGTACACTTCTAGAAGAAGCTCTTAACCCTCCTTAACGTACAGCACCCCCTCTTAACCTGATTATTGGATTCTAGTGCTTGTTTCCCAGGCACAGTAACTCAGTTTGATTCAATTACATAAATGTTCTCCATCCATCCATCCATCCATCCATCCATCCATCCATCCATCCATCTGTTCGTTCTATATTCCATAGTCCCTTGTTCTCTCCTTTCTTTCCATATTCTCTGGACAGTCTTGGCTGCAGCGCCTGTGGAATAAATTGATTTGAGACAATTTATTACCTGTTGTTCACACTTCACCCACTATCACTCGCCCACTCTTCTGTTTTCTCTCTTTCTCTTTTTTTTAAAGATTATTTTTTGGGGCATTTTAGGCCTTTATTTGACAGGACAGCTGAGGACACAAAAAGGGAGAGAGAGGGGGGAATGACCTGCAGCAAAGGGCCGCCGCACGTCGGAGTCGAACCCGGGCCCGCTGCATCGAGGAGTAAACCTCTATATATGGGTGCCCGCTCTACCAACTGAGCTATCTGGGCGCCCTGTTTTCTCTCTTTCTCACCTTTTCTCACGCTCCTCACACTTAATGTTAATAATGTAAATGAGCTGCATCCTCAGAACGGGAAATGGAAGGGAGAGAATAAAAAGTGAAACAAAGACAGGAAGGAAAAACTTAGATTAAGTAATGTGCGTAAACAACACCAAGTGTTTGAGTCACTGTTTCTAAAGTGATTCCAGAATAAATGGACAAAGTGAGATCCACTCATCCATTCGTTTGTACATTTGGGATTTTGCAAGCTGGACAAAAACAGAAGATACTGTAGAAAGCCTGACAGAAAGACAGACCTTTATTCTCTGGGTTATTGTGTGTGCCGAACCAGTCTAGGCTGACCGGTCATTAGCCAGTGAACTGGACTTGTGTGACTGGTACAGAGGTAGATGTCTGCCAGCTGAAATGGTTGTTTTTTGATGAGGATGATGCCGGGAACCCACAAAATAAAACATATTCTTTCACCTTTGTGTGTGTCAACCATCAATTTTCCTTATTCTGGTTGTTTGTGTTTAAAAACCATGTTGCCATGTGTGTTGGTATGTGTGTGTTTGTGTACGCTCACCTAGATACGAACCATCAGTGAATGAAATGTATCTTTTGTTTACGGGCCCATTATCTAGATAATAACATCAATATTTCCCTCAACTCCAGTGCTTCATCACAGCCTCATGAGCTTTCTCTCTCTATCTTTCTTGGCCCCCTTTCTCTGGCGCACACACACACACACACACACACACACACACACACACACACACACACACACACACACACACACACACACACACACACACACACACACACACACACACACACACACAGGCAGTGAGAGATAATGGGATTGTTACCCCTGGTTTCTTTTGGTGAGATTGTAAATAAATTCTTTCATCGCAAAGTGTGCGCTCAGCGTGTGTGCATGTACATATCTATCAAAACACATATTACCGTATGCATATCTGTCATCGTGTGTGTGTGTGTGTGCGTGTGCGCACACCTGTGTCTGTTTTTTTCTTAACATATTTCATTTGTGTGTGTGTGTGTGTGTGTGTGTGTGCGTGTGTGTGTGTGTGTGTGTGTGTTTCGGTATCATTTCCCAGCTCGTCATTGCCTACTGTCTCTTCCTTGTCACTGTGGGCTGATAACAGTGCGAGTCGACAAAGCTCAGTAATGGAGAGCTAATACTTGCCCTCCCCCCTGTCGCTCTGCACTTTTCATTTGCTGCCGAGATGACTTTGGCTCACAGCCATCCCCAGCCAGCCAATCTCCTATCTTGTATCTGCCCCATTACTTTTCATATCTGGGCAAATTATTCGCCAAAGCTCACAAAGAAAATTTGAGCATACACACACTAGTGTGTGTGTGTGTGTGTGTGTGTGTGTGTGTGTGTGTATACACTTGCTCGCTTGTACTGTTAAATAGTTTGTCTACAGGTGTATTAGATGATTACGTTTTCATTGAAATCCAAAGATAGTGTCTCACTGTAATTCTTCTAACCACTATGGGACATTATTTCAGTTTTAAAAGTGTTCATATTAGTTCCTCACAGGCGCTGAATAGAGCTGTTTTTTTCTACAGTTGTTATAACACCATTATCTAGTCAATAATGTTCCTTTCCAAGCATATACCCCTGTAATCATGTCTGTGTTCGCAATAATGATACTATATGCAATACTGCTATTCACACAGCCCTTCAATCAAGCTTTTGGGTCTGTAAAGCAGGCTCTTTCCAAAATGTTGATAATTTCACACTGCCTACCACTATAATAATAACCACCTGTTACTGCTGAAGTATATGCAGTCCATATTCCCAGCTGGAGAAACATACACAGAGACTACAGTGTGTGTTTCAACTTTGGTTTGGTAGAAAATGTGCAATGTGAGTTTGTTTGAGTTTGTTGGATATGATGTGAGCAACTTACAAGTTGAAAATGTTTAACACTGTAGTCTGGCTTTTATCAAGCAACATGTAGACTCATCTATCTCAGACATTCTTCTGCCATGCCCTTGTATGTGCCTTAATTGTGAAAGTTTTTATTGTAAAGCTGCTGGTGATACGTGCTGTACAAGGAATCGTTTACTCAGACTTAACCGTTGCCTAATAAATGTTGATCTTGTAGAAATTGTTATCAAAATATGAATGCAAATACAATACTTTATATCACTCTGCTCTACATTATTTTAAATTTTAACATGAACAGTTCTTGGTTAGATAATGCCTGATAAAACCTTTCAAGTTACACTAATTGGTGCAGGATTATAGTTCTACTTGGATCATAGGATCACATGATCATAATCGTATATCTTGTTATGATTTGATACTATAAATAAAATTTGAATTGAAGTTTAATAACACATTGAATATGTCAAAGTACTTTTGAAAGATTCTTATAAGAGTTGAGTATTTATGAGTATTTGTTCTCTTTTATTTTTCTCTGTAGATCTTGGTAAACTCTGTGAATCCCAACCCTCCAGCGGTGCTCTACGAGAAGGTGACCGTAAGCGAGGGAGGAAGTCCCTTACTGAGAGACATGCTGTTCAGCCCAGACCAGCAGTACATCTACACGCTGACTGACAGACAGGTGAGTTCAGTGTTGGAAATGCACACACAAATATGCACACATTAAGACATGCATGAACACAAAAACTCCAGCACATACACAGAATATATCTTTTTTTGTGCAGCTGTGGTGCGAAACAAATGACTACATACTACACTACTTATACTAATGATACTAGACTACATAACAAGTCACATGGAATCAAATGTATGGCATTCTTACATGTGGTATACACAGGCAGTATGTGTGCTGTAATGATGGATGCATATATGTAGCCATCATTAGCCTCCATATACAGCATGCCTCATTACAGCACAGGTACAGAGCTTACAATGCCTTAACACATATTTTATTTGGGTCGAGATCATATTACACAATTGTCATTTCCACCACAGCAGTCTAGTACCAACTGTTCAGAGCAGATCTCCCCCCCATTAGCCATCACCGTATATGTTATATATTAAACCACCCCCCCCCCCCCCCACACACACACACACACCAGCTACACACATTACCACCATGATGGTTCGCTAATAATCAAGACATTACACACACACACACATACAGGGAGTGTTATAGGTTACGTGTGTGTGTGTGTGTGTGTGTGTGTGTGTGTGTGCGTGCGTGCGTGCCCGTGGTCATTACCAGCCCCACCACTGGTGAGGGCTGTGTCTACTTTGATGTTGAATTCGGGGGGAGGAAGGAGAGGGGGAGGCAAAGGAGAGCGTGTCGCATCTCTGTTTCTCCCCAGGCCCAGCTGCTCCCCTTGTTTTTCTGTCTCATTAGTGTGGTGAGTGAAGGAAGCAGAGATGGAGGGAGGGCTTGCGGGGGAAGAGGAAAGTGGGGTTGTACATGATGGGAATATGTCTGTATTTAATAGATCTAAAACGGGCTTTGGAAAAAGATTGTCTGATTAAAAAGGGTGAGATATGTGTCTGAGGTCTGTTTAGTGAAAGGTGTTTAAGGCTAGGCAGGTTGATTCCGTAGACTGCTAAACTAAGGCCTGGCCATAAAATGAAATAAAATTTAAACTTTTTTTTCATTTTCCCCTATTTTTATACACTCTTTGCCCTGATTCACTTGTCTGCATAATGCTACTTGTCTCTGCCCCACAAGTCAAGTCATTAGACCTGTCAGTGTGAAGAACAGCAAAGAAGAAATGCAGTTTTACCAATTATGTCGGTTCGATTCAGGATTAGGAGTTGATATTTTGACTTTTTTAATAAATATGACTAAAATCAAGCAGTTATTTTCATCAATTTAATCTCACTGAATCAGAAATATCACAAAAAAATCACAGTTTTCTACCACACCCTAAATAGTAAATTGGCACTACTACACTGGATAAAGTTTTGGCCAGTCTCACCTCAGTTGACAGGTCAGTGTCATCATTTAAAATAACGCTGTTTGGTAGATCAATCAGCACATGGGCCAGTTGGAAGTAGCATTAGCTTTTAACCCTATCATTACATGCCTTGTGTTGTCTGTACACATGTATGTTTTGGAGTTTTTGTGTGACATTGTCTTTGTGACTTGGTGGTCTGCTCCACTTTATCTTGGCAGCTAGAGCGGCTAATGGCATGAGGGACACACCCATACAACCATTTATACTCAAGGATGTTCTGTCTTCATCATCCACCTCACATCATACCCTTTTCTTCAGAACTCCCCCCATCATGTTCACACACATTCTCTCTTTCACACGTACTTTCATCTCGCTGTGTGTTTGATCCCCACTAATGGTTAGCAGGCTCAGGTTAAGCAGAACGGGGGGCTGCGGTTGCCAGTCCTCCTAGCTAAACCCCCTTTTCAGCACTAATGACTAGAGGGTGCAATTCCCTTCTTTCGCCCTCCGTCCTACCCTCATCTTTATCCCTCTGCCCTTCATCTATCCTGCTATGCCCCTCATCCCTACTTTTATGCACCCCCCCTCTACTTTTATAAATCCATGCTGACACACACACACACACACACACACACACACACACACACACACACACACACATGCTCCCATGTTTCCTTCTAAGCCCAAATTGAGTCCTCCCTTCTCAACTGCCTTCTACTGATCCCATTCCCTCTTACCCCTTTTCTCTCTCTCTCTCTCAGACACACACACACACACACACACACACACACACACACACACACACACACACACACACACACACACACACACACACACACACACACACAGTCTCTTTCATAAAGGAAAATTGGGGAATTGATGGTGGTAGGGGCCTGGTTTTGAGCTGGAGCAGGGTGTGACTGTACCACACACACACACACACACACACACACACACACACACACACACACACACACACACACACACACACACACACACACACACACACACACACACACACACACACACACACACACACACACACACACACACTGCCCTAGCCAACACACCAGTAAGCTTACATGAGGAATTTTCTCATGAAATAGATACACACAGCCCTGCTCTCATCCCACGAGTAGACAGCTGTGTGTGTGAGAGAGAGTGTGTGTGTGTGTGTGTTTGCCTGCGTGCCTGCGGGGGTTCTTCAGACAAGCCAAGCACATTAAGGTGTCACTGGACATATCCACTGATGCGTAGCCCACGACAAGTCCTCCCTTCTCTTGTCCCCCTTCTCTCTCTGTCTATAACACACACACACACACACACACACACACACACACACACACACACACACACACACACACACACAAATGAAGAACCAGGCGGTGACTCAGAGTTAGGGGTGAGGCCCAGTGATTTATGACTCGCTCTTTTCCAGCCATATTCATCACTGTCATTATTATCAATGGAGGATATGACAGCAGGAGAAGACGGCCTGCTGTGTGTGTATGTGTTTATGTGTGTGCGTTTGTGTTGAGAGACGCTATGTTATTACACCAAATTTAAATCTTTTTGTTTTACTGCCGCTGATGTTGTGTAATATGTTTATCTGTTATTGTGTGCTCATTGTATGGGTTTATCACATTTGCACATTTGACTTTGTGTGTGTGAGAAAACAGGTAAAGGTCTGTACCAGCTTTTAGAAATCTTGACATAATGAATAAGGATCCATTCACTCAACCCCAAGCTGTGTACACACACACACACACACACACACACTACCCTAGCCATATCCGTGTGTCGTGTGCACACTTAGAGAAATGTCCAAGATCGTGGCAAAGACGGTGGAGGCCTCGACTCCAAAAGAAAGACTTTAGTAATTCTGAAGTTGAGGTACTGCTGCAAGAAGTTAACGAAAAACGAGACATCATATTTAGTAGCGTCAGCAGTGCATACTAAGCAACAAATAAAACCGATGCATGGAATGCAGTTATTCATGCAGTGAACGCTGTGCCTGGAGAAGGGCGCAGAACCGATGAAGTAGAAAAAAAAATGGTTTGATCTGAAATCTGAGGCAAAAACAATTACTTAAAAACATAGAAGATACTCTTGGCGTATAAATAGCGTGATCAGTCACTTATTATTGGATGGCAGGGTTCCCCGTTAACATAATTGATGTGAATTGAAGGCAAAGCAAGGCAAGTTTATTTATATAGGCCTAGCACAATTCATACACAATGGCAATTCAAAGTGCTTTACAAATGAGCAGCAGTGTGTATTTATTAAAACAAGCGTATAAATATGTGTAAAATAATGAAAATAATTAGTTACAAAATGGAGAGAAATGTTAAATTAAAACTGACCCATGACCCATCTGATTGGTAGAGTGCTAACTCGGAAACGAGGAGCGGGATGAGCGTGACTAGAGTCTCTCAAAACCTTTGAGAACCTTTGTCGATCTGAAATGAAGACAGATTCAGCAACTGCATGGCCTATTTCTCGCTTGAAATGTTTTCAGAAACACGTTTCAGTGAACTATTTTAGTAAAATATGAGATTGTACTCTGAACAAGCCACCATGACAGTCTGGCTTTTAATTTCCAGAGAAACCAGACCTATGTGACACGTTCGTCCAATCAGTTGCCGGTTTTCATTTTTTGGGGCGACAGAACAGAGTAGCGCCGCCTGCTGTTATGGAGACGTATTACATCTCCATAACAGTGTCGCTTCGGTGTGTTCCGAGGCAATTTTTGGACCTCGGGGAGCCGACTGATCAGTCCAACTGCCTTTTCTGCCAGCGGTCGGCCGTCTGGTTAGTGTGTCTCGGTGCTTAAGAACGTTTGATGAACGAGGCCCCTCTTTGACTCAACACTAACTTTTTGATGCATCTCTCTCTGTGCAAAAACTGCCACTGTGGGAAATCATCACATTGTGTCTTGGCTCAGTCAAGACTTTCCATCATCAAATCGTTTCCCTTTTCTGTTTTGTAGCCAAAAAGGTAGAAAGCTCTGACTGAACTTGATGTCACAGCTGCCATTCTTGCTGTCTTTGTACACATACTCAGCCTCATACGCACACGGCCATGCACATCCTTGTGTCTTTGATGGCAGCCATGCATATGATAGCGGTGTGGAGTGCGGTGCTTGCTAATTGCTGAAAGCATGAATATTCATCTCCTCCGGTGTGGGAAGGGGGGACTGTGTTTGGAGCGATTGCAGGCGTCCTGGAAACAGACGAGAAGGACTTGGAGGGCTTGATAAAGTGAAGGGAAATTTTGTGTTATGTGTATGCATGAGACAACCTTTATTGAAGTGTCTAAAATGTGTGCGAATATACGTGTGTGTGTGTGTGTGTGTGAGAGAGAGAGCACATACAAGCATATGTGTCTCAATTGCATTTTGTACTAGTGGTGTTTCATTTGCTCGTACATTGATTCAGCCACATCTGCATGTCTTTGAATCTGCATTTGCACACGCACTGTGTGTATTGTGTGTGTGTGTGTGTGTGGGCTAACACCATTGTCTGATTTCCATTCGGCATCTCAAAGAGATTTTCCCCTCCACATTTCAACAAGACTCTTATCCCTCCAAGGAATCTGCATTCATGAATACACACACACACACACACACACACACACACACACACACACACACACACACACACACACACACACACACACACACACACACACACACACACACACACACACACACACACACAGACACACACACAGTTCTTGTGCCATTCACAAGATGTTGCTTTGAGTCCCTACAATAGCAAACAATGGTCTCTATTGTGTTTTTGGCTCAACAAGGCCTCATCAAGTAATATCTTACCCATAGGGTTTCGTCTGACATCAATCCTGTGTGTGTTTGTGTGTCGATCTGTTTACATTCACATATTACTGGTCCATTGCCAATCTCGTTAGCAAACACATTAGCACAGACTGACATCAACACACATAATAAGCAGCTGGTTGTATCAATCAAGACTGACATTTTAGTGAACTGGATACAGCTAATCAGTCAGTTCTAAGTAGCTCAAAGATTTATTTTCTGTAATTTATCAAACTCTGGCTGACTATAGAACTCCCGAAGTTAACAAGTGCATAATGCGGCGTTTAAACATCAGCCAGGCTGACACTTTGTTTCATCACTCTGATTGTACGCGTAGCACGCAGGAAATGTGATTTGTTTCAAATGCTTGAGCGGATTTAGAAGAGGGGAATCTTTTCCCCACAGTTTTTTTTATTATGTATTTTCTTCAGTTTCATACAGCTACTGATCCCACTAAGCGTCCGACCTGTTCATTTAGATTTATGAGCACGGCTCCAGCTTCATCTTTTTCTTGACAGTGTAAAGCTTGAATGAGTGTATTTGCGTGTCTCTCACACACACACACACACACACACACACACACACACACACACACACACACAGACACACACAGACACACACACACACACACACACACACACACACACACACACACACACACACACACACACACACTGTGAGCAAGGAGGTGGTCATTGTTATGTAAATGTTAATAGACCTGGTGCAGCGAGGCGTAGAAGGGAGTACAGTGACTAGAAGGGAAAAGTGCTGGTGCAGGTGGCACTCAATTACAAGAGTTCAAACCATTATAGCATCTTCCTCAGCACAGGACCGAACACACACACACACACACACACACACACACACACACACACACACACACACACACACACACACACACACACACACACACACACGACATAATGTTATTCATACATTAGTGCACACTGTAGTAGTGTATGTAGATGCACACATTTATAGACCGCCTGTCCTTTTTTGTAACGGCAAATCTGTACTGTCAAATGGGTACTCCGACATTGGCTGTGTATATAAAAACAGTCAAATTTGCAACAGTAGTGAGGAAAATAAACTGGTTAAGTGAAAATAATCTGCAGATGAATCAATAATAAGAATAATTGGTAATTGCAGCCCTACTCCCCTCTTTCTGTGACATGATGAAAGAAGAGAAAGAAAATGAGTTAAGAGATGCTCATTCCTTCTAACAGTGGCAGATATGTGAGGAGACTGACCAAGATCCCATCATTAGCCAGAGAGGGATGGTTTCCATGTCTCCTAATATCTCAAACTTCACTTCTGTCTCTTTTTCTCTTAATTGCGTTTCCTGCACTTTTCTCTCACTTCCCTCTTTCCAGTCGTATCCTTCTCTCTTGTGGTTTTTCCCTTAAAAAAAAAGAGAGTATGTACTCGATTAAATGTGTGCATGCCCCATCAGAAAAGTGGGCTCAGACACTTGTCTTTGGCGTGATGCTATCAGTCCTAATGGAAGTCTAGCTGTCACTAGATAGCTCTTTCTCTCATCTCACTCTGTTTTACTCCGCTGTCTTTTCCCAAAGGATGGCGTGATAGAGCAGACTGATAGGGTTAGAAAAGAGGGTGAGATGGATAGGGAGGTTAATGGTTCTCTCTCCCTCCATCTTCCCCTCCTCCCCTTTCTTCTCAATCACTATCAATCGGCTGTGCAATCGGTCCTCCTGTTGCTTGACAGAGATTGGGGAGGGAAGATGTGGTCTTGACTGATTGTCATTGGATGAGGCCAATCAAAAGCTGGCATGGCCCGCAGAGCCTCTCCAAGTGGCACTCCGCTGTTTTTCGGTTCTGTGCCTTAACCACCTGTCACACTTGGAAGAACAATGAAGTGTAGCTCATGCATGACAGCACAGGGAATTGTTTTCAATTTAAGTCAAATTTCTTTTCAAATTCATGCACAGCAGCCATCGTCAGACTCAGTTATGAAGAATTGAATGGGGTAACGCTGTTGAAAAGTTACTTCCAGTAACTGTTGGAAAATCACAAAAAGAAAGAACATGATACTGATAAATACAGTTGGAAAGACATTTAAACATAACTAATAATTATTTTTTTATATTTTATAAAGAAGAAAATTCAGTGAAACTGTCTATTAAATGTGGAGGAAGAAAACAATGATAAACATCTATCATGAGTTTCCTCAACCCAAGGTGACTTCTTCAGAGTGCTTGCTTTGTTCACCCAACAGTCTAAAACCTACAGAGATTTAGCTTGGCAGCAAATGCTCATATTTGAGAAGCTGAAAGAGGCCGCGGGTTCGACTCCGCCCTGCGGCCCTTTGCTGCATGTCCTTCCCCCTCTCCCTCCCCTTTCATGTCTTCAGCTGTCCTATATAAAAAAAGGCCTAAAATGCCCAAAAAATAATCTAAAAAATAATGCTCATTGATTCGTCTTAACCAATTCTTTCTTACTTGCAATTTTAATATTTCAAAAGCTCCTGTTAATCGTCCTGGCAGTAATTGTGAATGACAGCATACATATTAGCACAAAGTCAATCAGACAAATTTGGTTTATTCTGCTCAGTTCTTTGCCAGCTTTCAACAATCCCTATTTAGCCATTTAGCCATGACTTCCACACAGAGACTCCAAATAAAGAAAAGCGGCATTTGCCCCCCCCCCCCTTCCTCTGTTTCTCTCTGTATGTGTATATGGTGGTGGGTCGCCTGGCAGTGCTAATGGAAATGCCAGCTGTGTAGCTCCTCACTCCTCACCAAGTCCATTTACTAAAGTGACAGAGTCATTTACCAGACCGCCGGCCTCTCCCATCCTCACTTAATTAGACGACCCCTAGGCCTGTCTACCTTAGCTGGTCACATTTACCTCTCTCTCTCTCTCTATACAGTGTCTTTGTTCCAATTCTTTGTTTTCTGCAGTTTTTCAATCTCCGTCTCGTCCTTTGTCTCTTTTCCTCTTTTGCGCTCGTATTCCACTTTTTCCTCTCTTCTCGCTTTCTGTCAGTCTCTCTCTCTCAAGAGGGCCAGAGTATTATGGACAAATTGCTACACAAAGACTGACAAAGTGTATTGACCTATTAGTTTCCTATTAGCTCTCATTGGAAGAGTTAATGGGAATGTCCGTGTGATGAGTGATCACATCTTTATTTACTCATTCTAGGTTATCTCTTTATTTTGTTTGTGTAGCCAGTCCTAATTGTTGCACTTGTTTCATACATACTTTTTTATTCTTTACTTTTGTAGGAAAAAGTGACAAATTATTTTGACTTTTCTTGAAGTTATTTTTGCAGGTGGTATTACTTCAGCAGTTAATACACAATTATCAGTATTCGATATTATGAAGGACAAAGAAATCTGTCACGTTATATGTTACAACAACAGAGGTTGGATGAATGCTTTTCAAAAGTTTTACTACAATTTATTTGAAGGTGCTTCTATATTAGTCTTAAGTGGCTTGCAAACACACACGTACACTGAGAAAGCACTACTACAGCTGCAATGCAGTGTTATGGTGTCTACCGTGTGTGTGTGTGTGTGTGTGTGTGTGTGTACACTGTACAGTATATATGTTGTCATAGCAGTCTCCGAGGAGAAGGGAATTTGAATTGTCAACTTACGATATGTGCATACACAAAGGATAAATAAATAAGCTCTTTGATCAGCCTCTTGTATTCACCGGCATGGAGTATAGAAGAAGAGATCAGTATTTCAGAAGAGGAAAAACAATGGCGCAAATGAATAATTGAGCCCAGTGCTGAAGAAAGAGGATAAAAAGATAAATTAAAGAGGCGAAAGAGAAGGAGAGCTGATCGGAAGGGAGAAATGGCAGACAAAACACAATATAAGAGAGATAAAGATGCTGAGAAAGGCAGGGAGGACAGTGGGCGCAAAAACATTCTGCAGGGAGTGAGTTTTGAGTGCGAAAGCAAGAGATTACAGCTATCACAGTGGGTACTATTTTCTTCTGCTGTGACACATAAAGACCTAATTCACTAAAACAGGTCAGCAGCAAACAATTTGAGTTGACCACAATGGCCAGATCTGTCAATAACATCTCTGCAGTGTAACAGCGATTTAGTATTAGGGCACAATCCAGCAAATTGAACGTGACAGCAGATGATTTTTTGATGGAACACAATGATGTGATTGCTTTTCCTCACTTTTCATTTCTCCTACTACACAACCTTTGCGCATCCTCCCTCTCTTCACCCGTCCTTCAGCACCTCCCCTCCTTTTCGGTGCCAGACTCTCTCCAAGTCTTGTTTGCTTTGCTGCTTATCTCCAATCAGTCAACATTTCGAGCTCCTAGCCAGTCATTGATCTCCTAAGCCCCTTACAATCCAGTCAATGCACACATGCTAACCCAGCCTTTGATACAGCGCCCCCTGAGCAGGTATTCCAGCACTGGGAGAACTGGTTCACTTACAGTACATGGACACCCTGTTGAGAGACACGTTTCTTCACTACGCCTTAGGGATCGCCGGACCACTACTGGGTAGAACTGCCATTTCTATCATTAATGACCAATTGTAGGAATGACACATTGATGCCAAAGCAGAAGGTGGCATCATGAATTACTCTCACTGCACAGTAATGACTAGGGATGTTACAATATCCAAAATCAAGTAGTGGGTACCACCAAAAGTACACGATACTCTGTACCAAAGTCGATACCATGGTGTGTAAAAAAAAGTTTAGGGACAGTGTCATATCACTCTTTCTTTCAGTGTCATTTTTGTTTCAACTTTCTAACTGACGTTATACTGTAGAGGTCCACTAAAACAAGCCCTAAAGTTAGCTAATGTCAGCTAACGAAGCTAACGTTAGGCTGTGACCAATCAGAGAAACAGGCTTACATTCTGTTTGGGAGCTCCAAGTGAAGTCGTGAAAGCCGATGCTATAGATGTACGGTAAAGCCAGAGGCTGACTGCGGTCAAGCCGTCAGTGTGCACGAAGAAGAGGCGCTTTTCTCTGTTTTTCTGTGCTTGTCTGCGTTCTTCTTCTTCTAAAGCATTTAGCGGCAGACTAGAACACTTGTAACATTAGGCTTATATACTGCCCCCGTCAGGTGTGGAAGGATTGCATACCCCCGGTACCTATGGTACTGTTGAAAAATGAGTACCGTCACATTTTTAGAATTTTGGTTCCAAAAGTACCGGTTCTCGTGACATCCCTAGTAATGACAACCACAACACATTTTGAGCTACAGTTGCACCCTAACAAACAAGTCCAGTTATATCTTTCTTTTTCTTTTATATTTCTATGTGATATTCAGTGTCATTCTGGGGCATTCAGTGGCTGTGCTGGTACATATTGATTTTTTTTTTTTTTCATGCACATGGGTGTTCACTGCCAGCACAGATTAGACCACACAAAGATGATTGGTGGTTGTTGAAATAATGCAGGTGTAGTTGATGTCAGTTTACAGCGAGGAGGCGATAGAGGTATGATGGAGGCATGATGACAGGTTATAACCTCTCCTCATCCTCTTCCCCTTGCTGTCTGCTCATTCTTTCAGCTGCTGGTTAAATCACATTTTGTAGTTTAAATTGGACTTTTTATCTGCTTAACCACAGCTAGTTAAGATTACAGAGTAAGGTTTTGGGTGAAAGGAGAGGAGGAATAAAAAGAGCCACAAGTTTGAGATTTTTCTCTGCAAACTGAACATGTGACTTTTTACCCCAAATGCACACAGTTTTCCTAAATGTATCTATGGAAAGGTGAGTATGTGTGCTCTTTCCTTAAAGTGATGTCCTACACTTTGACCCTTGGGAACTCTGCAGTAAAACCAAATTTCACTGCTATTTGTTGCTGAGCTGCACGATTCAGCCAAAATTAGGTGTTAAGCGCAAGAGGTTCCTGTTGTAGTTGTTCAAGGAGGCGTGGGTGTTGCTAATTTATGATGCAGAGTCTGAAAACAGAATCTAAAAATAACTGAAAATACACTGTGATTTCTTCCCCTTGGCTCACAGACAGTGTAAAAGAGGCTGTCTTCTGGTAGACATCCCCGCTACGCCCCACTCCTCTTCTCCTCTACTGTAGAACTCCCCCTGTGTTTTGAATGTTAAAAAAAGAAGCTGCAACAAGGCTGATCCTTTTATGTCTGAAGATTTAACAATCAATGAAAAGCTGCGCTGAAAGCTTTACAGGTCCTTTGGGTTTTGGGGGTGACCGTCGCAAAGCCTGTTAGCTGGACGTTTAAAGGCAGGTGATAGCGCTCTGTAAAAACAGATTGGAGAGGAAAGGTGGAAAGTTTATAGCAGAAAGGAGATGTCATGGCGTTGCGATATGGTCGGGGTAGAGGGCTGACAACACGGGAAGAGAGAGCGAGGAAGGAGAATTGAGTTACAGCGGTGGATGCTATTGTAAATAAGGAGATGGCAAGAGAGAGGGGATGGCGGCCTTGGTTTATAAGGTCATTTAAAGGAGTAATGTGGCACACTGTCGGGAATTGGCTTTCATTAAAAGAGCCATCGAGAGAGACAGAAAGAGGGAGACGGCGAGGGAGTGTGTATATGTGGGTCTGTGGGTAAGCAGTATTCCCAACACACACGCAGGCACACATTTTTTCAATCTACATGCGGTTATAGAAGTGCATTCCCGGCTTCAGTAAAGCATTTTATATCCCCACTGGGAACAGCAACCATCATAGACCCCTACCACATCAACAGCTGTATGCCACTCCCACTGAATAGAGCCCATAGTGTCTTTACTACTACAGTAATAGTACAGGAACAATTGTTACAATAGTCCATATCTCTCATTACACAGGGCAGTGATAAGGTTATGCTAGCTCACCAAGGACCTATAGAGTTAGTATGATTTATGTGGACCATTGTCCTTAATCACAGTCATGATGATTTATGGAGAAGAAAGGAATTGGTCTGTCCGTGATGATTTTGAGGAACAGGCCAATTCTTGCTCCTCTCCATTTTGTCTTTTTTTGTTAAATCATAAACTATTTGAAAGACATCCTGTCCATTATCTGCACATTCATTCACACTCATTTCCGCCCCTCTGTCATCCTCGTATTATCTAAGACGCACCAATCCCTTGTTCCATCCTTCTTTCAGCTCTCCTTTCAGATGAAAACTAGACTCACACTCGTTCTGACAGTGACACATAGCAGCCGTCTGACACCATATCCCATCTACTCAGCACAACGTCCTCAACGATTCTCCCAGTGTGTGTCTTCCATTACACCTCTCTTTTCCTCTATTCATCCATCCAGCCAGCACTTTCAGTAGATGACCACGTCCTTCTCTTCCCCCTCGGGTCCCCACCATTGCTCGTTTGCATCATTTCATCTGTCTTTCTCTCTCTGGGCGGCGAGCCAGCTAGAAAGCTACTGTACTGAAGTCTGTAGAGTGAATGAATGGGATGCTTAGAGAAGGATGACTCTTGGAGAGAAGATTGTGGGGCAGATAAAGTAGCAGAAGGAGCATAGATAGTAATGGAAATAACCAAATGTATAGTGGGGAAAAGGAAATATAGAAAAGAAAAAAAGGGGGATTGTTGGCACATAGTGTCAAGTGTTTTTGTCTGTCTGCCCATTGCTTGAGCAGTATTGCAATGTCAAAAAGCCCCAAGGCCAGTCTGATACAAGATATTTCAGAGCATAAATGAGTTCCACCATGTCATACCTATCTCATATACTTAAAGCTTGCAGAGGAATCCCGGCCTCAGTTTAATATTTCAGCGCTGCGTTCCTTTGTCCGCCTGGTTTCCGTCCTGCAGCTAACCAGCTTTATCTCCTACCTCAGGCCTCTGCTCTCTTTCTTACTTATGTTTTTTTTTTCCTCCATACATTTCTCTGTCACTCTCCTCCCATCCCTACCCTCAGGCCCTACTGGGCCAGTCACTGCTTTAGTCCCCACATACCACTTGGACGGGGTCCATTCTATAATAGTGTTACCTAAGAGTAGGGTTGTTGAATGCTGTTACTTACTGATCAGCTGGCTCACTGCATGATTTAAAACTAGCCTACTGTGGCAATTTGATACACACACACACACACACACACACACACACACACACACACACACACACACACACACACACACACACACACACACACACACACACACACACACACACACACACACACAAAGGGAGATCAAGCGACTCATCAACTTGGAGGCCCGTTGGTGACAAAAAGTTGAATGTGGCGTTGACACTTTCACCACATGTGCACACACAGGCACGCAAACACACATGCCTACTTCGTCGCACACTAGCATTCTACGCATATGCTAGCAATCTGTCTGTCACACAGTTAATCACACTCACATCTCTCGCGATTATCTTGAAATACACACGCTTTCAGACCTATTGGGGATATGTTGTGAACCATCTGTCATCACCTTTAGCAGGAGTGAGGGCTAACTTAAGCACTTGATTGTTTCTTAGGCAACATATGTAGCCTATCACCAAGCTCGTACATCCAGTCTGGCTGTGAATGAATGACAAACACACACCAAGTCTTGTCACATAGATGCACCAATGTCTTGTTGCACAGGCTCTGTACTTTAATCCTCTCTCTCTCTCTCTCTCTCTCTCTCTCTCTCTCTCTCTCTCTCTCTCTCTCTCTCTCTCTCTCTCTCTCTCTCTCTCTCTCTCTCTCATACATGTCCACATGAACACACACACACACGCACACTGGTCGGGTCTGTCCTTCTGCTCCTCTGCCTCCCATTGGTTTTTGAGGTCACCTGTCAATCACAGCACTGTTACCACGGCCACCTGTCAGGTGTCTCAGCATGCATTGCGAAGCCTCTCCTGTACACGCTTCACTGGAGGCTGTCACACACTGCTGGACTGGAATCGCTCACCGGAACACATGCATGCACAAATATACACACAATTCTCACAGACTAGCTCTCTTCCAATCTCAGCGACACAGACACACACTCTGACTGTTGAATTGAATCAGTCTGATAAGCTGTCAAATGCTCATCTCCATCCAGCTGAATATTATGCTCATTTTACAAGTTTGATTACAACAAGGATACTAATTATTTCTTCATTTGTTCTCTCTCCCTCTCTCTCTCTCCCTCTCCCTCTCTCTCTCTCTCTCTCTTTCTTTCTCTCTCTCTCTCTCTCTCTCTCTCTCTCTCTCTCTCTCTCTCTCTCTCTTCCCCTAGGTGGTGAGAGTTCCAGTGGAAAGCTGCGAGCAATACACCACTTGTGGGGAGTGTTTGGGCTCCAGAGACCCTCACTGTGGATGGTGTGTCCTCCACAATGTGTAAGTACCACACACACACCTCATGCACACATTCATTTACCCAGGTACCCTTCCATTGCATTGTATATTAGATAATTGTGAAGGACGTGTTTAGATGTGTGTCAGTTGATCATGTTGGAGTGAAAGCACCCACATGAATGGTGACACATTCAGCTCAGGAGCCTTTTGTCACCCCAGACACTTCAAGGGAAAATTCACTGTAAAATAGAATCTAGGTTGTGCTCTTCCAGGGGTTATTTTCAAGTTATTATCTACTGAAAAAAAACATCAGAGTATCAAGGCTTGAACTGATGATCAGTGATCAGATCTACTCTACTGACACTGAATTAGGTATCAGTTTAGTTCTCAGTTTGTTTTTGTTTTTTAAATATATTCCCTGTTAACAGAGTTTTTTGAATGTAGGACAGAAATAAGTGTCACAAGTTTTGAAAAATAATAACTGCCACAATCACCACTCATCTGTGCATGTTCCCTTTGAGAGCTTTTGTAGAGAATGGAGACTGTGGACAAATGTGTGGTCTGGCCTTGGGGCTTTTTGTGGGTGTCTACAACCGTGAAGATGTCTGTAGTTACTTTCATTTGAGACTTTTTCAGTGTAACTAGGTTGTCCATTTAATTATGCCTTGTAAAGACTTAGCATACTGAATCTTATATTAGAGAGACCATGATATTCAGAGCTATCATTTTCTGAAATTCAGTTGTACAGAAATCTTGAACACTAAAGAGTCTCAGCCCCCTCCGCTTCCTGAGCTGCGTTAAAATAGATTGTGATGTACTGTTATATTAACTGCTATACCTTTTAAACAGTTGACTGTTTCTTTTTACCTCATAAAATGTTGACCATATACATGAAATGGATAGAGAACCTAAACACTGCACACAGTAGAAAAAGAGGCAGCCAGTTGTTGCTTTGAATGTGGCCTGTGTTGCCCTCAGGAACTATTTTTAGCTCCTTGTTATAACTTCAGTGAAATGCCTCTAACACCTTTTAATTAGTCACATAAGTATGATTCATAGAAGAAATCTAACTTCTACAACTTGAAAGCTCCCTGTCAGTAGAGATACCTTTATCCTTTTGAAGTCTGTCAACCGGCTAAACCTGTTAATAGCACATAAATAACAACACAGCTTGGCAGCCCGCATCACTGACACTCCCATTTATCTTAGTGGTATTTAGCTTGGTGTGTGTGTGTGTGTGTGTGTTGAACTTGTTTCACTACAAGTGTACTTTTTAATACTGACGTAGGAACATTTTGGCAACAGATTAATGATTAGTCACTTCTAGTGTTTGGTTTGTGGACTATGTCTTATGTTTGCTTTAAGATTACAGACTCAGTAAGACTGTTTAGGATTAGATTGTGGAGGTTTGTAGTTATGTTTAGAAAATAAATCTAATCACTGTCACAACTGTAGTGATACATAGTTACTTTGTATTTGTATGTAATCTGTAATCTCTATTTCCTCCCTTTGACTTAAGGGGGTGTGTTTGTATGCACACAGGAGAGTCTGAGAACAGTTACATGTTATTAAAAAGGTGACAGGATGTTAAACCACAGTTGGAACACCTCAAGCATTTGGTATAATGCCATCTTACTGTGCGTTAATTAAACTTAGAAAACATATTACCAACCTGTCTTTCCTCAAGGCGCGCGCACACACACACACACACACACACACACACACACACACACACACACACACACACACACACACACACACACACACACACACACACACACACCCCTCCACTTCTCCATTTTTTCATTTCATGATAGTGATCCAGTGATATCCTTCCGTTTGGGCACATTTTGACCTTGTGTCTTGAATACAGCTCACTCATTTCTTACCTGATAGTGTTGCCAAATCTGGCCGAGGCCCTTGCAGGCAAATTGGTATTAATAGACAAATTATTTATAAGCCTCATTTCAGCCCTCAGGTGCTTTTAGCCACATCTTATTAAAAGCCATGGTATTGAATTGAACACAAACACACACGCATGCAGGTGTTTCTAGACAAATGAGCACACTTTAGTCAAACAAATTCATACAGTCACACACCAGAGAAGCAGAAGAAGGAAAAGAGGTCCATAATGAGAAAACGTGTACATACGTGTGTGTGTGTGTGTGTGTGTGTGTGTGTGTGTGTGTGTGTGTGTGACTGAGTTAGTGACTCCCGGGGGAGTGGTTGGCGACAGCTTTTTCTTGCTGAGCTCGAGTGAAGGCTAACTAAAAAGGGAATGGGGCTGCTGCTGCTCAGAGGAGGCAGTTAGCTTTTTTTTTTTGCCTCCCTCTTATTGTTAAGGCCTCGCCAAACGCCACATCAGCACTTTCCTCTCACCACCGGGACCAGTTGTTGTTAGCGCAAAGGTGAAGTGATAGCTAATGCATTATGAATAGCTAATAGTAAAACCGCCACAATACAGGGGTGTATGCTGAATTTTAGCACGATCAGTTGGCTCGTAATAAGCGGGGGAAATTGCTGCGGCTGGTAGGAATTGTATCATTTTTACGGTTCAGGGAAACTTTAACGATTGCCTGTATATCTCATGAGAAGTTTGACTTGGGTGGGGCTGTAAACTGAAAAGATGAGGGGGACTGGATGTTCAAATAGCTAAGCGTTTCTTGCACAAATGACGGGGCCAATAAGGTAATGATGTAAAGGCCTACAGTAATGGCTGGGGAAAGCTATTAGCCTATTTGTCTTCCGTTATTGCTACAATTTCTGTGTGACGGTGATGGCGGTGCATGTTTGTCATCTTAATATGATTGTCATATTAGCTTAACAGTCGCTCATATTCTCCGTCTCTTCTCTCCTCCCCTCATCTTTTGTCTCACTCATCTGTTCTTTCCTTCCTTCTGTCCTAACCTCTCTTCTTATCCGTCTGCTAATTTCCCCCCTTTCCTCCTTTTCTTTCCCTCTGTCCTCTCTTTCTCCTCCTCTTTTGCTGCCGCTCCCTAGTTGTTCACGCAAGGACCGGTGTGAACGAGCCGGAGAGCCCCAGAGGTTTGCCTCCGACCAGAGGCAGTGTGTGGATCTCACTGTTCAGCCAAGAAATATCTCTGTCACCATGTCTGAAGTCCAGGTATGTCTTAATTGTAGTGGGAATTACACAGTTTTACCATTTAAACAATAAAACAACATCTACATGTAGGTTTAACTAGAAACTTGCTTTTCTCACTCTTGACATTGATGTCATGGAAACTTGTAAGCGCGCGCACGTGTGCGTGCATGCGTGTGTGTGTGTGTGTGTGTATACGCACGTGAGAGCTCTCATTCTGTCAGCAGCTCCTCAAAGTAACCACATAGGTTTGACTGATTACAGTTTGCCTCACTTTCTATCTGCACATTAACACAAACACAATAACCTTGCTGTAATAGCTGGCTGCTCATACTGACTCACTCATGTATACACACACAAGCACTCACCCTCTTTATTCCTGCTGCTGTCACATTTACTCATACCCATGCTTTAATCCGCCCACCCAACCCCCCCACCCCCTCTTCAACACCCATTAACCCTCATGTCATATCTTATAACAATCCATGTACACCATGTCCTTTCATTGATCTTGTACTGATTGTCCCTCTCTTTCTCGCCCTTTAGCTGGTCCTCCAGGCTCGTAACGTGCCTGATCTGTCAGCAGGGGTCAACTGCTCCTTCGAGGACTACGTGGAGACGGAGGGACAGATCCAGGGTGGACACATCTTCTGCCTGTCTCCATCCGTCCGGGAGATCATCCCCATCACAAGGAACAAAGGTCGGGACGGGAAGGGCGATGAAGTCATCGGGGTAGTGAGGTCACTTTATGGCAGCAGGGTGTAGATATGGGGAGTTTTGGTGATATATTTGAGGAATTTAGTAATTAACTCTTTTTATGGTATATATGGTGATTGGTACTCCATTTTCCATTTGACACTTTTTCTCTTTATGTCATCTTCCTTTTCCCTCTCCTCTGTGCCTATCTGTAGCACTGTCTATCCTGTATGTTCATCACCATGGGCTGATGTGTCTCTTCATAAGAGGCTCTTTTTGTAATTAGAGAAGGCTAGAACAGAATTTTAATGTTACCAAACGAGTTGTTTAGTGTGTCTATATTCAGAATACCTTGTCACCACCAATAACACTCACCTATTCCCTTCCAAAGCCCCAAACACAATTCTACATTAATCTACTGAAAATACAACGTTTTTTGAATTCCCATTATTGTGCATTATACTCTGTTGTCAGTTTCATTTTATTTTACTTTTTTCTATCTAAACGACACTGGTTATGCTCCTAGCTTCTTTTCAAAGCATGACTTCAGTGTGGTTTATCGTTATATTTAAAAATATCTTTTTTTGTGCAGAGATTATGCACCTGTTTCATGTCCAATTCTGTCAAGCCACAAACGATAAAACCTTGTTTGGTATCCCTATTCAAAGCACTGAAAACATGTCAGATAGTGTGCTCTAAGTTTCCTCAAAGCAACATCTCAGTAGTCCTTCAACTGAGCCCATTATGCCCCATTATGAGTTCTCATCAGCTCTGGCATCCAAACACTGATTGGTGCAGCTATTTTTAATGCCACCCTACTGTGGGTGTGACATGAGCAGTGTGTTGCTAAGCTACAGTGTTTCTTTGTGTGTACGTGTTATCTGTTGAGGTCACACAAGTGGAATTCAAATTCAAGGTGTGACATTGTGTCGATGAATAAATAGTTTTTATATACATTCTATTTGTCACATTTATTCCCTGTGAATAATTAAAATTGTTAGTTGTGATGTTTCAGGTTTTTGGTTATATTTTCTCTAAAACATTAAAGATTTAGAGAATAGTAATATTCTAAATATATTTATTTTCATGTATCTGTTTGGTGTAGGTGACAAGCGGGTGGTGAAGCTCTATCTGAAGTCCAAGGAGACGGGCAAGAAGTTTGCCAGTGTTGACTTTGTCTTCTACAACTGCAGTGTCCATCAGTCGTAAGTTACAATAATTGAATATTGAATATTTCTGGGTACATTTGATAATCATTTGCTTTCTGTTGTCGTCTTGTTTTTGTCTTTTCCCACTTGTTCTTTAAAGAGATGGTCTCTCTGTCCTGTCTCCCCATGGGCTGTCTCATGTTACTCTCCATGAGAGATACAGTTAGATACACACACACACACACACACACACACACACACACACACACACACACACACACACACACACACACACACACACACACACACACACACACACACACACACACACACACACACACACACACAATACCCCACCCCCCTCCGACCTCCACAGGAGGCTCGCGTTACCATTGGAGTGAAAAATCGAACATGCCGTATTTGAGAAATGATTGGGATATGAGATTGTAATTCTAGTCTTATTATCATAACCCACGACACACACTAATGATACTTCAATGATTAATTCCTTATGCGATGGTCTGCCGTAATGCCTCCCAATCACAGACTCTAACCACTTGTATGCCTCTTCCCCTCTTGTTAAAACAAGTACTTTCAGCTTTTTTGAGCACTCAGATACTCTTATTATTCTTATTTACACTAGAAAGACAAAGTCAAATAGTACTGTAATATGGTCAATAAAGTCTTGTGCCTTTTTCCGATAAGATAGTCTCCTTCACACTCCAGATGCCCTCAGCTATCTGCCCAATTGCAGTTCACTGCCTCTCCTAATCCACCTTCTGCTGAAAATCTCCACCACCCATCGAGCCACACCCCTAGGTCAGTCCTACCACGAGCCTGATGCACCCTGCCGGGGTAAAAGAATCCTCCAACTCCTCCACCTCACCCCACATGATACCCTCCCTCCTGTCCATCCCCGGCTGATCCAGGGGAGGCTGAAGCGTCTGCTGGGGTATTAGCCTAGGGGCAGCAGATGGCTTGAAGGCCCCTGGGGTACCACAGGGCTCTATCCTGGTTTCCCTCTGGATGTTAGATGAGCCTCCTCCGAGGATTGTCCTCAAACACACACGCACATACACATAGACATGCACAGACACACCTCTCCCCCACTCTGTCACTTACAGCCCATTGAAGCCCTAAATGTCTTGGACACCTAATCCGTTACTGTGACCTTTAACCCAGCTACCTCTGTCTCCCTGCCCTCATCCAGAAAATCCCCTACCACAACAATGATGATTAGCTCCGCTGGTTAAGGGTGTGGTGGTTTACAATGTCAACTCCCAGTTAAATGATGTCCCATAAGGACCCTGTGATGTTTGCTCTAACTCCCAACGCCTTTTACTGCCTAGGGTTCATCTTGCGTCAGATGTGAATCCTGTGAGCTCAAATTGCTTCATGTTAAAATAGAAAACAACTAGTTAAAAAAAAGAAACATAGTCTCTTAATGGCTGTATTAAAATGTAATGTCACATTAAAGACCATAATATGGCAATGATCTCACACACCAAGTGTAGGAAATATATCAGAAGTGACGCAGACAAGAGATTCGCCCATTTGAAGATATTACCCCAATGAACTCTGATTAAATCTGCTCCCTGGGCTGATCTAATACAGCCTCCCAGTGATGTAATGGACACGTTTAATGAAGTTACAGATATGGCGCGTTGTATCTTCGGCAGAGACTCTGATGGCGACGAGAGATGCTGGGATAAGAATCCCATTTAGAGTTGGCACTCCGGCCCACATACCCGCTGTGCCCCCCGGACATCAGTGTGTGGCGTCTGATGAGATCAGACTGGTAATGTCGTTGGCGTAATGACTTCAGGCCCGCACAGTCACATGCAAGGCCCTGTTTCAAGGATGCTTGGTCATTCTTTACCGAGCCAAGATTTCCCTCTAATGTGCTTTAAACTCAAAATACTGCAGGCACTTTCTCAAAACATGCAGAAACACATTTCTGAGCAGAAACAATATTCATCAGCTGTGCCTCCATGAATTCCCACGCATCTATTTTTGCAGTCTAATACAGTATTGGTATGATTAACGCTACCTTTTGGAAGGCAAGTAATGAGCCCAGCACTGGATTGCTCCATCGTGTTTCTTAATAGTTTACACTTTGATGTTGGCACCCAACCCCCATCCCAAAAAACACACCCCTCCTGCTTATTTACTCAACTGATTACGTCGTGGGCCTTGCCTTTTCAAAAATGCCGTATATTTGCATAGTTGTATTAATCTAATTAGAATTCCCACTGTTTCAGTTTAAGGGTTAGTGAGATTGAAATAGAAAATCACCCACGGCCATGATTGCTTCTTAATTAAATATTTCCTTACACTTTTTCCCATTCCACAGCCCCCCATTTATTAGAGATAGGGACAAAGCCTGGCAATGAATTTGGATTTAAATGTCTGTTTAAAGCCATATGAAGCACCTTTTCTTGCTATGGTTAATGTGGCACTGGCAGTGACTGGGTCATTTGTTGTGTGATTGAGGGGGCTCTTGGAGTAATTGGGAGAATAAGGGGCATTAAATGTCATAGACAGAGTACAGTTTTCTTTGACAGAAAAGAAAGAAAAAAAACCTGTGGATCCAAGGTAAAACAGAGAAAACAAGTGCAGTTGGAAAGATTTAAAAGAATTTTAGAATTAATTTGTTTTTATTTTTTCCAAATGTTGCCACAATGGATAGGCACATTCATGTCTCATTCTTTTTCTGTAAACTAAACATTCAGACATGCAATAATACAATGATGTGCATTAATATTAGTCCCTCTGTGTTTTCTTAACCCCCTCAAATTTAGTTTGTTTTGATTTAATTTGTTTTGGGATCCAGTAATAATGGGATATACTGTCTAGAGGACCATTAAATCATTTACTTACACTCTTTTGAAATAAAAAGCTAACAAATAGCTCATTTTGCCAAGTGCAGGAGTGTCAAACACACCTAACTAGGAGGAGCGGATTGTATTTAGCACTCCAAACTGACTGAGGAGAGAGGAGGAAATCACAGCCCATTGTGTCGGGCCCTGAAAAAGCACTACTGCTCAAGTTATCGCAGCTCGATTAGCATCTGAATATGAACGGATTAAATTAGCATGATGAGCGTGGCCATACGGGGAGCGTGTCTACAGCCGCTCAAAGCCTCTGAGTGGCTAACGCCGATAGCGAGTGACAGGAAGGAGAAATAAGGAGGTACTGGGAGGTCTGAAAAAGGGAGCCCACCCCTGGACAAGAGAAGAAGAATTATCGAACGTCCACAAATGGCCCTGGGTGGGCTTTTCCTGCACCCAGGCTATAAGAGAGGTTTAGAGATCCTCAGGCAGCTCGTGACAGGGGGCGCTGGTTACTTTGAGGGACCAAAGAGTGAGCAGTAGGGGGTTGTCCGACAGGGCCTACTGCTGGCCTTTGGTGCCACACATAATGGCACCGTCTTTTATTTCAAAGGGCATAATAATAAAAGTCACAGAAAATTGGCAGTGATTACCTGCTGATATTTTGCTCGTTATTTCAATGTCACTGGTACACTAACAAGGTTGATTTGACATGAGTAAAAGATGAAAGTACAGATAAAAATGATTATAATCAAGGCTTAGCGACAGATGTGTCGAAGGGTGCTTGGGCGTGAACTAACTATACATTGTACTGTTCGCTGCTTGGCTCCTGTTACCTGCTGTGTTAAGTTGATGCTGTATTGTATTTTGATGAGCACTGATCCATTGGTGGGCCCCCCAACAAAAAAAAGACTATTTGACATTCAAAACAGTGATTGTTGCAGAGCTAACAAACACCATCAAGCTACACAATGAGCTTGGCTAACTTGCCACGTGTTCATTTGTCTTGCATCAGTAATGTCATCTGCTCTTTTGTTCAGTATTGAAAACTCTTCTACTGTGTCTTAATAACTTACTTGGGACAAAACGTTGAGCCGAAGCCTCCAGTTCTGTTATCTGAGTCCATGCACTGTACGCTAACTTAACCTAGCGTTGTCTAATCGCGTTCCCTCCATTTGTTGGCAACATTGACAAATCTCCTATTTGCTCTTGTGTGGTATTAAGAGGCCTGTTATTACCTTAGCCGCACATCCCTCATTCTAAATGGACAGCTTCTCTCAGCACAATGCTAAATTCGTCAATTAAAGCGGCAGTGGGATTGAATTAAGCTCCAGCCTCTGATCTCGCTCTAAAGGAGGGTTCTGGGCTGGAAACGATCACTTAAAGCGCGTACCTGATAAATGAGCGGTCCTAATTGATCCAAATGAATCCACGTCAGGGTTTGATGGAATCGTATATGGGCTCCATCTCAGAGCTCAAGTGTTAAAGCACACATTTTTCATGTGGATGAGAGATTGTCTGGAGTGCGCTCATAGCGGTTCAGACACACACGCAAATTCACACCTGGCAGATGCGGTTGAATACAAATCAGCCTGTATGTTAAGCACCTCTACCCACTCTTTTATTGTTATGAACCCAGACTTGCTTACCTTGACTGCATTACATGTAGTGTTTTATTATATTTCAAATAAACCATATGCTCACACAAATCATAGTAGCTAAATGAGTCACACAGAGGGAATTCTGACACTCAACTACAGTACGCTTTGTAATAAAATGAAACAATTTTATTTGTAAGCTCATAATGGTTACATTAGATAATGCTGCGCACATAAATGAGATACCAAGTAGCATAGTATCTCTCTAGGGCTGAGAAAGGACCAATAACATGAAGCTGTGTTGATAAACTGCATACTTGAACCTGTCTGGCTCTCCTCCACGGGTCCCCTTAGATGTGGACACACGCACAAACACACGCACAAACGCACACGCACTGCTCCCATGAGACTCGCACACGGAGCCCTGTGGGCTACAACCCCCCTCCCCCCTCTATTTTCTCCCCCCTCTCTCTCCCACGATACCTGGCGTCTAAACCTCTCTCAGGGAAATCCACCTGCTTTTGATCTCTCCCCCTCTCTTTCCCTCTCTTCTTCTTTCTCCCATCTTTCTCTTTCAGCCTGTCTATCTGCACCTCGTCTCAGCTAAAGCAGGTGAATTTAAAATGGTGGAGCGCTCTTAGCCCCACGGATGAAAGAGAGCTTTAGACAAAGAACAGGGGAAGATTCTTTTTAAAATGAGAAGGCAGCGAATGAAAGGGATGGATAGAGCGCGAGAGCCAGAGACGGAGGGACAGAATAAATGGCTCAGGGCTGAATGGATGGAGAGAATGATACATCAGAGGTATAGAAGGAGGGAGAAGAGGGGAAATGCAGGCAGAGAGTAGGCCGATTGTGAGGAAGATCATTGAACATATAGAAGCAGCAAGCGATGGACAGTTACAAGCGAGTAGAGAGTGATGAATGAGGGAAGTGAGGGGGAGAAAGATGATTCCAGACAGGGTGGGAAAAAGTCAGAATTTAACATTGGATGATAAATAGACATGAGACTGAGAAAGAAAGGAAGTCTGAGAATAAATTAAGTGTAAAGATTTAAAAAACAAAGAACACAGATGAATAAGTATTTATGTTTTATATTTATATGTGTTATATGTGTTATATCGCAGTCAGTACCATTTTTCCTAATACTTCTTTCACCTTTTATTTTCAGGCTCCTTCTTTTTAATCCTTCTAATACTCTTTATGATATGTACTATAAACACTCTATTGTACTGTGAAGAAGCTGGTGACAAAGTAGATAAAGGCCCTTACTCAAACATCGCAAAAGAAGTCAACTCTATATGCCCCTAAACTGGCTCTAGAAAAACAGCTACATTCCTTATTTCAGTGCACTTACTTAGGGAGGAGTTGACATGGAGGCGATTTAACAAAATAAAATGACCTCTTCTAACCAGTTCATTAGTTTAACACAAAGTATTAGATATTACTAGTTCAAAGTCAGTAATTCTTTTTTTTTTGCCACTCTTACATTTTACAACATGAGACCACCTCTCGTTCTGTCTCTTTTTTTGCCATCATGCTTTGTCAAATAAAGCGTTGACGCAGTCAGATAAATAATTTAGACTCAAGTCAGAAAAAGGGTGACCCTGCCAACTCCCTAACCGTCTCCTCTCGTCTCGCTCTGTTTTAGCTGCCTCTCCTGTGTAAACGGCTCGTTCCCATGCCACTGGTGCAAGTACCGCCACATGTGCACCCAGAACGCCAATGACTGCTCTTTCCAGGAGGGACGTGTCAACATCTCTGAGGTAAGAGTCACGCTGCAGATTTGTCCATATTGCTTTCATTTTGACAACTGTCATTTGTATAGCCCTGGTGCAATGATATGTGTATTCCACATCGACATAAGTCCAGATTTGTTTAAATTATTGCCGAATGTAATAAAAACAAGCCTGGTTCTTTTCTCTTACATGAAAATGCAAATTATAGCAACATAGGCACAAATTGCACTCAGCTACACATACTGTACACCTTTACCCTTGCACCTTCTGTGGATTTCGCCTCAGGGTTTTCTCACATCACCCTGCTGTGTGTGTCTGCTGTCTGTATCTGTAATAGTGGCTCTTGGCACAGTGACAACAGCTTGTGTACTGTTCAGCAATAATTCTGTCGTGGCCCATAAGGCCATAAGCAGGCCGGGATGAATGACTGTCTATGGAAATACTGCCTTGTTCTTACATAGCCAAATGTTGCATTAGCATAAAAGCTAATATCATTCGTGCCGAGTGGCGGCTACAGCGGGCGACATGCAAGGCATAACAAGTGTTTGTCAACTGCCGGAGTGTATACGAGGTTATTAGTGATGGACACACAGTCATTCTATGTTTTCATTGTGCTTTTCTCTTTTCTTTCACTCTGTTATACTCGTCAATCACAGTCTCGCATATATTAAGAGGCACAGAAAAATGCATTCAAATGCATATCTTCTCAATGGACTTATGGATGTAAATCCACTGCACTCCCAAGTGACTGACAGTCATGCCTGTTCTGTATCTGATTGATGCCTCACACACATAAATGCACACACACACACACACACACACACACACACACACACACACACACACACACACACACACACACACACACACACACACACACACACACACACACACACACACACACACACACACAATCCCACCCTATCTCCTTGTGTTTGTGGTCTGACTCTCCCCGTTATCTCCATGCAGATTAAAGCCCCCCTTGTTGGCTGGCCTGAATCACCAGCCTTTATTAATTGGTCAACCTTTATCCAATTACTTTCCTCTTTATCTCTTCTCTCAACTGGAGCTGTTTAGAATCCCAAACACTAGCATGCTAAACCGCAGCCTCTGTGCCCATCCAAAACAGCACACAGGCCCAGCCTTCACGCCTCACGGAGCTAATGTTAGCGGATTAGTGCGCCCATCTGCAAGACACGGGGAGAGCGCTGGCTAGCACACTCTGAGCTGAGAGAGGCCAGAGGGGCAACGGATGGATAAACAGGAAAGGAAGGAAAACAGGATGTGAAAGTAAACATATAAACTGTGTAGTAATATAGGTGAACGACAGGAGAGAAGGGCTTTTGAATATCAAGTAAAGTGTGGCATGTATTAAAGTAAGGTCTGTCTCTCTTCACATGCTGATTAATTACAGTGTTTGAGGCATTTAGATGTAATTATTTGGAAAATCTCCTGCAACACGTTGCTCTATCTATTCAGGGCTAATGTAAAAATATATTTTCGGTGCAGTATGTTTTGAGCAATAACAAAGAGAGACAGCATGACCAAGGGAGGGAGACAAATGGATGGAGAGGGAGATAAAGAGATTGAGAGAGTGGAAGAGTGAGAGAGGCAGCAGGAAGAAGGAATGGACAGACAGGCCGACTGACATTGGCATGTGGACAGAGAGACCTCTCCTGTCACCTCGTCTGGCCAAGAAACCACCGGCCACATGCTCCACTAGAGGATCCATCATCTGCACTGTCACACACATGCACGCACACCATAGACATGCACTATAGATACACAACTACTATACTTTGTGTCATGCACAAAAGGGTAAACATTCTGACTGTGACATGCACACACACACACACACACACACACGCGCACATACACAGTCATTCATCATCCTTCTGCTAGCTGCCATATCCATTCGTTGTGCTCTCAATGCCCCAACAAGTACAGCTCTTCCTGTAGGCTAGACTTATCCTTCTCCTCTCCCATCTCTCTCTCTACACCCCATCCCTCACCACTTTGATGCTCATTCACCCCATTTTTTCCTCATCCTTCTTTTTCTTCACCTTGTGTGTGGATTATAGTCAAAGAAAGGAGAAAGAGGACAGAAATGTGCCTCTCTTCCTTAACACCTTACTGGTAGAGTCAGAATGGGTTGCCATGCTATCAGGGTTGTATGTGTGCACATATGCTTGCACTTTTAATTTAGACCTAAACGATTCTTTTTGCTGTGCTGTAGCTCAACTCTGAATACAAATAGCAGTGTTTAACATAAGAGTGCAATTGGCTCTCCTGATAGCAGACATTTCACTCAGACCTTTGCTGCTCCCTCCTGCAGAAGAACATAGTCGACAGGATTAAATAGGACACATCTTCAGACTGTGATCAAAGGCCAGATAGAAGTTTTCACACAGGGTTGAGAGGTGGCTGCTCCTCACATCTGACTCTGTGTGGTCTGAGTGGTGTTGTAGACAGAGGAAAGAGAAAATACAGACCCCTTGCGTCACTCTTTATTCTTCCATTTCTTTACTAGGATTACAAAAATGCTAAAACCTTAAAAATGAATAGTTGTAGCCCCATAAAAATCAATAAACACCCTTGTCCTCATTCTGGTTATAATAAACAATTGACAGTTGAACATCAATAATTTTCTCCTCTCCATCCTTCAATTCTTTTCCTCTTCAAGTGTTTCACTTTCATCTCCAACAGTATCTGAATCTTGTGTTTCCATGGCTACCAAGCGGATTGGTGTGTTGCCGACAAGGACCCCCCCCTCTTTATGTTATGTTCTCCCTCTCGCACAACCAGCACTGCGTCGTCCATCTGTAATTTGTTTGACAAAATTACATTGTATGGGATACATTTTTTGTGATTGTCAGGTAAAAAAAGAAAAGAAAATATGAAGTACGCCAACCAAGGAGTAAAAGTGTTGTTTGTTTTAGCGAACAGACTGTGTCAAGATAGGGAAGAAAGAAAGAAAAAGAAATGGATAGACAGAGTAAACGGGGAGGAAGAAATATAATGAGTGACATTTCCAAATCAAATATGCATGAATCAACAATGCCTCCAATGGCACAACAAACAAATTCTTGAATTAAGGAGCGACCGGGCGGAAAATGTAAGTAGGAGGAGTAAGAGTTACTTTATTATAAAAACAAAAAAAGCTGGAGAGAGAGAGGAAGGCTAGAGCAGGGATCTTCAACAGGGGGTCCGGGGCCCCTAGGGGGTCCTCGGAGTCAGTGTAGGGGGGCCTCCAAATTACTATGTTTTTTCAAAAATTAAAAAGTATATTATTAGCAAACATAAATCCCCACTGCTTACTGGCCCATAGGTAAGGTAGGCACTAAGGCCATCCACATCCACAGTTCATCCTAAAGCCCACTGCAGACCTAGCCGAAAATCGGCCGTCGAACAGTCTGGCGAGGTCAGTGACTCGATTCTGTGCGGTGTGTTCCTTGCCTTCATCCGTTGGAAGGGCCATTGGCCTTCATTTTCGCCCGATCTTTGGGGCATAGTCGAGAGGGCTCAAATGACCAATCTGATTGGTAGAACACGTTTCGGTGAACTATTTTAGTACAATTTGCGATCGTATTCTGAACGAGTCGCCATTAATTCCTTTGTTCATATCATATGTTTTTCCCTTTTTTTTTTAAATTAAGGAACGTGATTGCCATTTCTTCCTCCACTTTTCCCCACTTCTTTCTGCTTCTCTTGCTCTCCTTTTTTCTCTTTCCATAACCCTAAAGAGAAAGTGCTATTCTGAGCCAAAGCCTTGATGAGTGCCAGGCAAGGTTCAGGGTGGTTGGGCTCAGCTATGTTAAGACATGCTTACGTGTTTGTTTTGCTGCAAAGCAAGGCTCAGTCTCACTCTAGTAATCAAGGCAGCGGTTAACTTGATTGAGATTTGTGGGCACAGACCTTTTTTTCCCCCTAAACTCTCTGGTTGTCACATTTTGCCGTTTCACAATTTCATTTCTCTCTCTTTCTTTGCTCCATTTCTTTTATTTGTCATTATGAGTTTTAACTTTACATACAACAGATTTATTTTTAAACAATGCTGGTATTGTTTATTTTGGGTTAGGTCCAGACTGAGGAAAATTATGTTTAAACACCCCTTTTTGTCAGGATGTAGTCAATATAAACATTATGCTGTTCTGGACTTTATTTTAAATGTAATACAGTGCTCATCGGCATTCTGTTTATGTCATAGTAGCTTCCTCATCAGTGTCCTCCATGTCTGTGTGCCGTGGAATGTGTGCCTCCAGTGATGAATTTTTCACTGTTTTATAAATTCAACACCTTCCACTCCTCATCGTCCTTCTGTCCCCTCTCTGCATGGTTGCACGATGGGTTAAAAAATGTCACCCTCCTACTAATTCCATTCACTATAGTCCATCGTCTTCCTCCTCCTTTCTCCTCCTTGTGTAGTTGTGTGAATTAACACTTTTAAAGGTGCTGTAGGTACCTGCCGAAGATCCAGGACTTAGCTGAACAATTTGAATATCAACAACTTCTCAGTCCCCCCCGGCCCTGATTGGTGCATCTGAACAGGGAGCTGGGGATTTTTGCAAATCGCACTACAGGCTGTAGGTGGTGCCAGAGGAGCTGGATTTTTGTTTTAAATGACCTGCTTCATGTAGTTCTACTGGAACATAGGGTCAGTTTCAGCAAATATGACAGAAAGTTAGTTTTAGTCTTACCTACTGCACCTTTAAAGGAATAGTTTGACGTTTTGGGAAATACGCTTATTTGCTTTCTTGCTGAGAGTTAGGGATAGAACGTGGTAATTAGTGAGCTTCAGATGTGCTCGAAGGTGGATTTTGTTGCCTTTGAACAGACCCAGGCTAGCTGTTTCCTCCGGTTATCAGTCTTTGTGCTCAGCTAACTAGTTGCTTGCTGTAGCTTCATATTTACCTTACATAAATGAAAGGGGTATCAATTCTCATCTAACTTTTGGCAAAATGCAAATAATGGTGAACCATTCTTTTTTTTTTTTATACACTTTAACATCCGTACAAACTTCAGGCACACAGATAAGCATGTATGTGTATCAAAGCATCACTGTTGTGCAGGTAGACACACTCATGTATTCACACTCAAGCTCCACTGTCTGTTGCCAATTACTAAAATGTAATGTAAGTGTATGACACATTGTCCCTAGACGCTGAATTAATAAGAGAGGCTCGATATAGGCTGCACTCGGAGCAAAGCATAACAATACGCATGAATATATTTTCTCAAGCGCTGTCTTTCTCTCACACCCTTAACCAAGCACATACACCTACACTTACAGCACAGCATACAGCCTACCCACACATTCTTAAATAGTCACAGAAACACATGCTTACTCTCTTCCTTTCTCTCGCACACTCACACTCTCTCTCTCTCTCTCTCCCTCCCCCTCTCCCTCTCCCTCCCTCCCTCTCTACCTCCATGGCTGAAAGGGTTATTTTTGATGGAGGTGTGAAGGCCCCGGTCCGTGACATTCAGACACACAGTGTTTACCCTGGCTGGTACTGCTGGTACTGAGCAGACACAGAGAAACACAAACACACACAAACACAAACACACACACACACACACACACACACACACACACACACACACACACACACACACACACACACACACTCTCCAGAGATTGTAGGCCAAGGCCGCTTGAGGGGCCTCGCTGCGTGCACGGATATATGCTTGTGTTTGTCTATATACTGCTTTAGCATGTGTGTGTGTATGTGACTGTCACTGGTTCTTATCAGGACAAAGCACAACCAGCAGCACAGGGCTGAAGGGGTGAGGGGGAGGGTGGAGAGGGTGAGTGATTGAATAATATCCACCCATTCCTTTTTTCTCCTTCCCTCTCTACCTCCTGGTGTCTTTATCGGTTAGTAATAGTCTACTCACCCCATCATCACCCTTTATTTTTTCCTCCCTTTTTTTCCCCACACAGTGCCTTCACCCAAATCATGTTCCTGTGGCTCTGTCGCCTTTTTCTGCCCACTGTCACAATCCACAGACTCCATTCTTGTCCATCTGTCCTTCCCTCGTCCACCATCTTTCTCTCTTCATCTTTTCTCCCTGTGCCTCGTCTATCACCATACGCAACTTGCTTGTTTGATCTTCTTTTCTATTTTTTTGTCAATTTATTTCCCCTCCGCCTAAATGCATTATGTAGCTCATGCTGTAGCTGGGCACACATGAACACAAGCACAAACACATCTATGTGGAACACATGTTTCTGCCTAATATTAAAAGGGCACATGCCTAAGCCATATTTAATATAAACAATGTTGGAAAGAGGGAACATATAAATGAGAAAATGGGTGGAGGTGGGATGCAATATCCCCCTTGCAGTTCTCCGAAACAATGCAGTCTTTCCAGTGTTTCATTCATTTCACGAGGACAAACCAAAGACAGACAGAGGTGCTGTAATTGAGACCAGATGTCAACAGAGAGAGAAGGGAAGAAAAAGAAGTAAAGAAACAAAGACAAGGGCAGGGAGGCAACCCTGGCAGTAACAAGCGGCAGATTACGTCCAGAGTGACGCAGTTTATTTTCCAAATGCACTCCAAGGTTGAAAGGAAGGGAGGGAGAGAGAGAAATTGAGGGAACATGGAGAGGAAGTGGAGGTGACAGGCTGAAGTAACCACATGCCTTCTTTGCCAGATGGATCTTAATCGTGCCGTGATCGTCCAGCGTTTAACCCTTGGTTTGGTAGAGGTGCACCTCCTTTAGCTGCTTCTGACAACCATCCCCGTTTTTGTGAACTTTCTCACACACTTGTCCAAGAGTCACTAATCACATTTCCACCTTGGGGAAATCAAAGTGGGATTGTATCAGGTGTTTTGGCAAACTCTCTTGTACATCCCTCTAATTTGTTAATAGAGAACAATGGAGTGAATTGAGGAAGTGTAAGCATTTTCTTTAGTTTTTTTCGGTAGTGGTAATGTAATTCAGCCCCTCAGTCACGCTCTGCTCCTGCGTGTGTGTACTTCCCACACAATCACACAGTTTGTATCAGGGAAAGAAAAAGGCAGGAAATATTTGAATTTTGTCCCTTGTGTGCACTCACACACAGATGTGTTCGGAGGCTAACACATGCACGGTCTGTCACATATGCATGCAGGTGTTTCATCTCTCCTTCTATATGTGGCTATTTTTAGCCTCACTGTCCCACAGCTTATCTTCTGTTTTTTTTCCTCTCCTCCAGCTCTTCCCATGCTTTTTTCAGAAGCTTTCCCTAAAATTCCCTCACTTACAGTTGAAGCATCCTCACATTGTGCATCAATATCAATCCATTACCAACAGAAGGCAGGGAGGGTGGCTGGGAGACACTGTGGAGAGGCCAGCCTGTTATACCCTAAGAAATGTGCTTAGTGGACAACTACACAAAGACGGCAGAGTTATATTTATGGACGAGGGTGGAGTTTAGCAAATGCAGCTTGCTTTAAGTGTTACGTTAATGCAGACTCGAAGGGCACTTTCTTGGTCTAATTAGTTAAAAAGTGTTAATCCGTATATGACATTGAGAAAAGTGAAGCAGTTGAGCTCAGCACAGGCAAACGCAAGTGTTAGGGGCAACATTGCTGCTAAGTTATTCTCTCCTTGATGTAATCCTATGCCACCCGGCAAGGCCCACTGATGCAGTGAGTATCGCCCCTGCTTTGCCAACATGCTGGCTGCAGCGATGAATACAAGATCAGCGAGAGCTTAATGAAAAGCTAACCTGAAGCAAAGATTCACAAGCACCAGGCCCACACAGGAATATGATGAGGTTTGTGGGCCATGCACAAGTGTGTTTTAGTGTTTGTGTCTTCTGCGAGTGTGTGTCTATATTTCAGTGAGGTCTCTGTTTTTTATTTATTCAGGTTGTATTAAATCTTCATTTTCGCAGCTCTCACAGTCAGCCAAGCTAATGGCGAACACAGATTAATATTGCATTTTCGCCATCAACCCTAGTGTGTGTCAGAGAGAGGAAGAGATAAATGCAGAGTCACTGAGAGAAAGAGATAACAGCAGTTGGAGACAGATGAATAACACTGCAAAGTGAGCTGAAGGAAAACCAAAATCAAAAGTGCAGGCGGAGCAGAGACAGAGAGAGTGTGTGATTGAGAAATGGCGACCACAATCTCACAAGAGCAGCTAACTGTCTCTGTCATGTTGGGCTTTTCACCATGCTGTTTTAGTAAAGTGGCCTGCACTGATTTTTATTCCATCCCCCATTTAACTGACACAATTGCACTCCCATGGAAAGCCGAGATGGTCAGCGATCCACTACATGCAAGCTTTGGAGACATGGAGATGGACACAGGTGCCAGTGGAGAGCTGCGTATCACTGGGTTTTCATATAGTCTGAATTCAATGCCTTAAAGACCGTAAAATGGGTTTATTTTTCCCACCACATGAAGGCTTAGCATTATGTTAAAATGCAAAGCACCTCACAGATCCAGAAAGAAAACCATTTTTTTAATTAATTTTCTTAAATTTAGCCTATTTCCTTCCTGGTGGCTGATGGCATTGTTACTTCCTGCAGACGTGACACTAAAGCTGGGTTGTTGACTTGTCCTTTCTCTGCCGGGAAATGCATTTGAGTGTATGGTGTCACGGCAAGCCTGGCAGTAGCAATAGTGTTATTCACTGATATTGCATCATACAACTTGTACTTTGAGTACATTTTGACACGTAATTTTATGTTGCCAATTTATGTATCATAGCTTTGTTTAGGCACATCTTGTCAGAAGTAGGTTATTTAGTTACGAGCAGTGTCTTAAACAGACTGTGAAGTGTGAATGAAGTATTATGTGCTTTGCACAGTGGGATAGATTTTGGCACAGGTCATTGTTTGTGACCTGGAGAAACTGAACCTTCTGTGCTATTGTCGTTTGTTTTTTCAGCTACACAAATCTGTGGTTCTGGGCTCATTTGTCTGGTTTCTGTTCTTTTTCTGAAGGAATACTGCAGCAAAATGTTCACAGAGCTCCGCACGGAGCAGAGCATAGGAGGTCTGTCAAGATTTGCTAGATGACGCGGCATGCGTCATGGAGGTCCGCCGAAACGCCTTGTTTCGCGTCATCCTGTGGCTATCAGCAGACCTCCGCTACTCCGTGCATTGGTGCCACAGAGAGAAGCCAAACATCGTTCATCTAAACACACTGACCACCTAAACATGGAAAAGAGCTGAATAAAAAAATGGCAAAGTATCCCTTTAATTGTAAAGCAAACTGCATACTTGATGTGAGTTTAGATCATTTTGGTGTGTGTCCACTTCTTTTTGATTACAAAATTCACAGTTTTAGTGAATCTTAGTGCTGAAACACTGTGTGTAGAGAAGAGCCATCGGCAGCAGACAGGAGAGCGAATCTACCGCTGAAATCAAGGTTCGTCTTTGAAAAGCTGAAAAGCACAAGGTTTGATTGCTGCTGACATATCTGGGTTAGAATGATAACAGGGTGCCAAGAGCACACACACACACACACACACACACACACACACACACACACACACACACACACACACACACACACACACACACACACACACACACACACACACACACACACACACACACACACACACACACACACGCACACACACACACACACACACACAGTATGACAATGCATGAGGATAAAAAAGAAGACCCTCTGATATTCATGCATTCCTGCTTTTCATTGTTTTATAGCATACTGTGCCGTCTATGTCGAGGGGATAAAGTGTGTAGGTTTGGTAGCTTGCTTGTATGTCAAGGATAAGGGATTAGGAGATGAAATCAAGATGTATGTGTGCCTGGTGGTACATTAAAGCACAGAGAGTGTATGTATATGTATGTAAAGAAGGAACATACTGTATATGTAGGTAGATTCAGTCAAGCTCTTCCTCTGTGAGACTTAGATAATCCACGCTGAATAACATTCATGTCACACCTTCCCCTGCATCTCGCTTTAATTCAGACGCTCCTTTCTGTGCTCCCTCGTTCCTCTGCACACACTTTTCCCGTTTACTCCTCCACTCTGTCTCTCTCTCTCTCCCTCTCTCCATCTCTTCTTCCGTGCATCACCACTCTGCTAGGAAACGAAGGACGTGGGCGGACAATCTCACAGTCCCTTTCAAGGTTCAAAGTCCCCTTTCTTCTTTGCTTCCATCGCCCCTGCACTGTTCTACATGTTGCTGCCTTATTAAGTTGTCCCCCCACCCTACTCTCTCCTTCCCTGGTTGGTGTCTGGTTGGTCACAGAACATCTTTCTGGTTTCTGCCTGCTAATGAGCCTGCCTCAACTTTGCATGCACATACACACACACTTTGTCTCACACACATGCTTCCATATACATATACAGCTTGTGTAGATGTCACTTTTTTATGATAATTGCACACTTGTATGCTGTTTTACATAAGATTATGTTTGTAAAATATCTTGTAGATTGTAACCTATATTTTACATAGACACACCTACATACACTCCTTCTAATCTCTATTACCATTGATTTAATGGGTAGGCTTTTGTGTCTCGCTCCTCTCCTCCCTGTGGCTGGTGCGAGTCACAAAGAAGTACACACAAACACACGCTGAAACAAACGTGTGACTGTTGGCCAGCTAGTACATGTAAGAGGAGGGAATATGTGGTCCTAGCTTTGACATGGTGATGTATGATATGCCATGACATGATATAACATTGCTTATATTAATTGAGAAATTATTTGGAGGCAGACTTCCATTGATGATAGTGTTGAAAATAAAAATGTCCACATCATGTACTTTATCACAGTATATGCTATTTTATATGCTACATTTAAATAGATGGAACGAACTTAGGCTGTAATAAGACTCATGGTCTTGAACTGTAAAAAAACAAAAAACCCATTTCACTTTCACTGAAAGCATTTCTAAAATCATTTCAATATTTTACAATGAATGTCTATTTCATGGCAACCCATCAAAAACCCAAGTAACACCAAGCCACTGATGTGTGGGAACTTTTTGTCATCAATGCCATCATATTTAGTAGCAATTTTTCAAATTACTACACAACACTGTCTGAATTCGCTATCATCTCATCGTACACTTACGCTTTGGTTTTTCTTCCTGCTCTCTTTGTATGTTGTTACATTCCTATCCAAAAGGATGCCCAAATGGCTGGTGGGAGGAGAAAAACTCCATTTTGGTTTGTGTGTTCTTATGTGTTTTTCCGGCGGCCAGAAAGCGGCACAATTGTGATGCAAAAACAGTTTAATTGTATTTTATATGATTATCATATTGTTTTTTTTTTTTGCCCAGTATTATTTATTAGTTCGCTGGAAGTCAGTACAAAGGTTAGAGGCTTCATTACCACTGGAGTTTCACACAGCCAAAACACACCATGTCATGTACGTTACTTTGGATAAAAGGATCCACCAAATGCCACATATTGTAATATAATATTAATGTATAGTGGATTGTAACAAGGAGTAGATGGGGCTCTTTAGTTCAAGGTTACAGACGGCTCTTTGGTTTCCTACGTGAGGCCTCTGTCACAAGGCCTGGGGGGCATGTCGACAGGCATTCAACACTCTTCATATACCCCTTTGTTAGACCCCTGTGTGACACACACACACACACACACACACACACACACACACACACACACACACACACACACACACACACACTGTCCCTCTTATTTGTACCAGTGTGCCCCCCCTCGCTCCTCTGTGGCCACCCATGCCATCTCATCTCTCCCTTGGGCTCCCCATATCGCTTTACTTCATTATTTAGTGTGTTATTTTTTCTTCTCCCTGATCTGTAGTCCCCCCATCACAGAGGCAGCTAATTAATTATAGATGGACTTGAAGGGGGGGGGGGCTTAAAAACATCCAGACACTCGCCTCATTACATATGCGCAGTGTTTTTCGAGCGTTATTAATTTATATCTTGTCAGGCTACGTCCAGGCCTTCAGAACTCTTTTGGCTTTTTAATTAATTTATTTATTTATATAGCATCCCGTACTTGCTTTTCGTCTTCATCCTCCAATCCCTCGCACCCCCTCCACCCAACCCCATCTACAGTATGTCTTGATTCTAATCGCTCACCTGCTACATATCTGCATACACACACACACACACACATGCACACCAGCCTGCCGACTGGCTCATTATCAGCTCTTGGCGAATGTTAAAAGGTGTTTTACTCACTTGCGAGTAGAGATTATCTCATCTGCCCGCTAAGCACTTGTTTTATTAATTCTTTTCTTATACTTTTTACCATTTGGTGGGGAACGAGTTGGTGCAGTACACATCAGAGTGCATTGAAAATGAAGGAAGGAATATTTTAGAACAGGCTTGACCTAGAATGGCAGCTGCTCTGCTTTGAGAAAGCTCATGGCGACAATCAATCAAAACTGTAAAGAAATATAGGTCAAGCATTGTAAGAATACTTTTGTTAGGAATAATGGTTTGGCGGATTTTTGTCTCTAGAAAATATTTCCTCTTCTGTATGCATAACATTTTCAGTGAGGTAATATATACAATACATCTTAATAATCTACATAATTATATATGCTTTTACTGTTAACAAATGGGAACAGCGTCACTAGCCTTAGGCAGCAAAGCTAACAGCGGCCTTTGAGGGAAAACAAACACGGAGAGGTAAAGAAAGCATATATGCACTTATTCGCATACTCAAAAATATAGGTACAAATACACACTTTTACAGCCCAATCCAAGCAGGGTGTGAGCGCTTATTTCACAGTAAATTATGAATGTTTGTTTTTGTGCTAAGAAACAAAGAATTTTAAATTTGACAAAGGCAGTCAGTTTTTTGTTACAGCCTCCTCATCTGTTGGTGTTAAAATGCTTATGAAGATGTCAGAATGCAAAGACTGTGACCAAAATCTCAAAATAGAGCAGATGTTTTCGTGCCATGTTCTAGTGCGGAGAAACCATCTGTGCCGTACATTCCTTCACGCGTCATTTCCAGTTGTGTTCCGGTGTCCCCCTTTATCACAAAGTGAACCTTATAATGGAGCAAGCCGCTGTTCTGTGCAAAAATCCGTCCATTAAATCATATAGGAAATTTAACTAATGAATACATAAACTAACCTTAACCCAGCTCACTTCATACTTGCAACCATCCCTGAACCATTTACGGCACACACCCCTATCCCACTGATGTAGTACGTACACATGACACACACACACATTTAAAAAAACAACAACACCTTGTTCTAAACTACACACACATACAGTACACACTACCCTCTCTTCCTCCCTTGTTGGTCCTCCTGAAGTGTCACATCTGGCCAAGAAAACCACAGCATCCGTCTTCACAGATGAAGTGAAAGCTGAGAAGTCAGGAAAAGCGGAGAAAAAGAGAAAAAAAGTTTTCTTCCAACTTCAAACGAATCCCCCCGGTGAAATATTGTTTCAGTGTACTCTGCACTTTGTTGCCCTAATGCCAGCTTTGAACTGTTTTGGCACCTGTCACAAATACTGATGAAATAGTTTCTCTCTGCAGAGAACTTTTCCCTATATTCTTCTCGCCTTCCCTCAATATCCTCTTTTTCCTCCTTCCTACCTCCATCTCTCTCCCAGAACCCCTTTGTATTCTGTCTGGGACTCAGTGTGATCTTGTATTTGAAGAACTAGGGGCTTCTTGTGCTAGGATTCCTAAACTCTTGCAACATGGCACCAATGAATCCCAGCACTGGTACACTTGCTATTGGCTTGCATTGCAATCATAGTAAGACTTCAAAGTCTTTGATGTATTTCTTAGAAACCCGGTTTTCTGTTTTCCTGGTTTGGTAACTGTAAAGAGCAACTTATACCTACACATTGCACATAAGACAACTGTATTTAGCCCATTTATTTACTGAGATATTCCTTGAGATGACAATACATGGGACTGACTGAAGGAAAGGGATGCTATAAGGACTGCCGGAGAAAATGACAATCAGACAGCTGAGCTGACACAAAGTCAACAGGTGGATGAATAAAACATTGGTTAGCTGCAGCTTGCGCTAGAGGCTATGCTAGCTTCTGACACACTGGCATCTACAAGTTAGATTTAGCAGCAGGATGTTCAAAACCTTTTTTTTTTTTTTTTTTTTTTTACTCGTAGCACCTTTGACGATGCAAGCCCACAGCTTTTGACAGGAGCATCATTTTTACTGAGGCAGGACTTTAAAAGCCACAAGTGCAAATCAATCTCTGCTTTTTTCTCTGTCATTCTCTCTCCATCTCTGGCCCTCTCCATCAAGCGTAGTCTGAGGCTCCAGGCTGTTAATTAAGTAGGATGTTGTCGGGGGGCTGGGGTACGTGGTTTTGACTGTAAGATGGATGGATGGATGGATGAAGGGGATGGGTAAAGAGAAGAAAAGGTGCAGAGGGATCCAGGCATTCCTCTTAAATGTCTTCTCATCTTTTCTTTTGATCCTTCCTTTCTTGAGTCTTTCCATTTATTTTTACTCGCGTCAACAGCAGACTTCTCCGTTTCACTTTGGTCTGTTCCCAATTTAACTCTCATCAAATTCTTTTCACTTCTCTTCTCTCTCTCCACTCCCTTCGCTTCCTCCCTCTTTCTCCAACCATCCTTCAATTCCCCCTCCTTCTTTCCTTCATTCTCTCCCTCTTACTCCCTCGATTATTTCCTGCCTCACTTCTTCCTTCTGAGCCATTCATTTTTTCTCCCCTTACCCTATCCACGTTCCTCATAGTTGATTATACACCAGGTCTTCTGTAGCCCGCTTCTTCCTCCTATAGTATTCCCTTCTCTCATTATGTGTTGTGCATGTGTTTGTGTGTGATCAGACACACAAGGCCAGGGCTAAGCAGCCTAATGAACAAACTCCGGCATTGTGTTCAAGCCCCGGGGACGCGCAGTAGCTTCTAATGTACAACAGCTCAGAGGAGAGGAGGGAAAAGAAAAATTCACTGACAGGGAGCCAGCTATCTGCTTAAAGGAAAAGCTACAACAAGTAGTGAAGTAGAGGCTGCGCAGTGAATATTTTACAAGGATCTGGTCGATCCTTTTCTATCCTAAGCTTTTCTCACTTGCCATGTTGTCCTATCCTGCACCACTGTCAATTGTAGGCTCTTCTACGCTCTAGTTGCATAGATTTTGTTACGTACGTATTTTGGTCTAGAGGTTTTGAAGAGGCATTTGTTTAAACTCAGCCGCAAAATGTATTTGGGTTTCTTAAGGTGAATGATTGATCAGAGTCAAGTCCACAGTTTGAGAGACCCTTTTCCTTACATGAAAAAGGTAGCATTATCTGCCTGCCACATGTTTCTTATTATGTGAGTCACTTAACAGTTTCTCTAGGTTGTAAATATGTGATTTGTCAGCAGTGATTTGGTTTGTTATCCTTTTGTCTCAAATAGTATGGCACAGGGTGGGTTAGTTCCCCCCAAGCTTTAACTATACTGTGTGTGTATATAAATATATAAGATCTGTCAACACCTTCCGGCTCGTTTTCTTTCTCTGTCTTTCTCTTTCTCAGTGTTGACGAGATCTGCATCGCTGCCAAATCATGGCATGAGCACTGTAATGACTCAATTTCTTCCAGCACAAGCACACATGCATCTCTTCTGTCGAAGTGAACGTGTAGCACACACACACACACACACACACACACACACACACACACACACACACACACACACACACACACACACACACACACACACACACACACACACACACACACACAGACCAGGGTGGTGTACTCCAGTAGCGTGAGCTAGTGGATGGGCTGCTTCCAGATGATCTAAACAAGACTCTTGTCAGCTCTGGCCAATATCCGTGACCAATGTACACAAACACAAAGTCCATGAGCTCATTACTCCATTCCACACATGGACATAATACACTCTTGTGATGCGAATAGTTTTATTGGGTAGATAATCTTTTGTGAACTTTGTATGAAAAGCTCTCTGCCACAAGTGTTGTCCTGTAGCATTTATATCTGGTGCAAAGCCAGTGGGAGTGTTACACAAGCCTGTAACACGTGAACAGTGCAGCACAGCACATCTCTTTGGGCTGAGTGTGTTGTGGCAAATCTGGCGTGAAGTCATATATGTAACCCACAGCTTGCTCGCTTTTATTTCATCACCCCTTGTCTTATCTTACTGTGCCTTGTTTGCTTGCTCTTCTGACTGTATTGAACAACCTCACTCTCTTTCTTCCATAACTGTCTCCTTTGGGGGGAAAAAAAACTAAAAGTATCTCTTTTTTGTCTCTGCAGGACTGCCCTCAGATCCTTCCCTCAACCCAGATCTACATCCCTGTCGGAGTGACCAAGCCAATCACCTTAGCTGCCAAGAACCTGCCTCAGCCCCAGTCAGGACAGAGGAACTACGAATGCGTCTTCCACATCCAGGGGGAGACCCACAGTGTGCCCGCCCTGCGCTTCAACAGCACCTCAATCCAGTGCCAGAAAACAGCGGTGAGTAAGAATGGATAAGAAGATAGGACATTTGGGTAATCTGGTTGTATGAGTGGATGCCATTAAAGCTCTGTCAGTGTTGGAGAACACATGTGTTGGTGGTTTGTTGTAGTGTCATTGTAGGAATAAAAGAAAGAAGCCAAAATGGATGGTGTTGTTTACAGAGATTATATGGTTATATGGTTTACTTGCTGTTTTGGGTATCAAGAGGATTCAGGTTGAAAGATGCCGACAGTTGGGTATGAGAAAATGATAGATGCCATTTCGTCACAAAATAAAGCAGATGATGTAAAGCGTAGTTGTGAATAAGTCCTCAACTTGTACTGTATAGACTGGATCGCAAGTGATACTTGGATTTTGTATTGACTAAAAGCATAGTCATTTAGTACTATTACTCTTCCAGTAATCAATGCAACTAGGTTACTAAATCATGGTCCCAGTAAGGACATTGACTCGGCCAGGGTTTAAATAATGGCCTCCTACAACTAATGACCACTTTGGACACTAACATGCTCATTGTCCTGATAGATCACCATGTGCCACTTGGACACTGGATCGGACCCAATCTAGATAAATGATCCAGTGCTGATCTTCCCACATTAAACTGATGGTTGGCAAATAGATAGAGTTCACATTTAAGCACACTTATGATAAGCCTTCATTGTATAGGGAATTTTCCTAGGTAGCGTGTGTACTGGGTGAAATTATGACACATCATCATGGTTCATGCAATGCATAATTTATATCATTGATCAAGTGTGAATATGCAGCGGTCAGCCATCATAGTTTAGTTCTGTACTTCTATGATTTTGTATATATTTGTGGCTTTAGCTGGTAGGGATGAGTGGTGTTTGCCAGATTAAAGTGTTCTCAAGGATGTTTTTTTGCAGAAGTTTTCTAATAAGAGTTTTTGTGTGTCTGTATAGAGGATTTTCAGGTAGGCAGAAGAGTTTGTGGATGTGGGTATATGCCTGTTCTGTGTGTGTGTGTGTGTGTGTGTGTGTGTGTGTGTGTGTGTGTGTGTGTGTGTGTGTGTGTGTGTGTGTGTGTGTGTGTGTGTGTGTGTGTGTGTGTGTGTGTGTGTGTGTGTGTGTGTGTGTGTGTGTGTGTGTGTGTGTGTGTGTGTGACAGATAAGAGGTAGCCAGCGATGTGCTTCACTGAGGCTGAAAATGTGAAGAGGAAGTCTGTCTCTGAACCTAGTTGGGAGCGGATTGATCATGTTTACACCTCGACTCTATACCTCTTTCTCTCCTTTCCTCTCTCTGCCTGTAGAGCTCATCTTTCTCTCTGCCTCCCACCCTCCCTCTGTCTGTCATACTTTCTTCTTTCTGCTATTCCCTACTTTTCTCACTGCATCTCTCTCGTCTCTCATACACTCATTTTTGCCGCTTGCCTGTCCCTGTCTATTTCTATCTACACATATAAGCAATGCAACAAAGCTGACATGAGATTTGAGCTGCTGCTACTAATTTTGTTTTAGATGAGGGTGTCACCACAACATGTCGCACATGGAAGAAAATCTTTGACAGATTCAAATAACGTAGAAACATCTAGAAGTCGTCATGTCTGGCTAATGAGCTGTAGCACCTTGAATAACTTTACCGACTCTCTATATGCTACACCTTACCATAACACACAAGTATATGCAGTCATATAGATATTAGCAGACACACATATACAGCACTAGCAGCTGTCTCTGTTTAGCTGTCAAGCTCGCTGGGTAGCCACTGTGACAGCTAACACAACATTTGATTCTGTCTGTATCGACTGCCAGTCTTCAGGTGCTGGCACACGCTAGCAAGTTGTTTGTGAAGGCAGGGCTAATTAGCTAGCGATAGGGTTGTCTCTCCACAGAGATGTCACTTTATTGACTATTTATTGTAGCTGCAAGGCCAGTGCTAATCAGCTGCATAGCCCAGTCCCAGCCAAAAGCTGAATTCCTCCATTCGATGTCCACAAAGCAGACATGCTAGCAGCAATTAGCCTTGGGCTGTCAGCGCTTAGCCCTGGTTAGCAATTAGCTGTGCCAACTTGACTTGCATCGAGTCTACATGAGGCCGTAGTTAGATTCAGTGGATGAAAAAGGTGCCAGCTGCATGAACTTGCCATTAAGGCATAATTCATCCAGGCCTGAGCTTATGAGTGTAATTATGAGTCATGAATTATTAGAATGAGAGTCTTATTATAGTTCTGGAGCAGTATTTCAAAAGAATGAGGGTCTTAAATATTAGTTTATCCGTTTATAGACCTTTATCTCTACTTTTCATGCACACCCCTCCATGTTTGTTCCTACTTTGACAGTGTTCAGCACCAACTCCATGAATCATGTATGACTCTGCAGTAGAAATAGACTTCATCTGTTATGCTGCGTACACACTGCTGCCTTGGTTTATGGCTACGGGGATGGGGGTTAATCAGTGTCTGTGCGTGTGTGCACATGTTCATCCTTCAATATGCCTCTGGCTATGGATCCCGGGATAGCTGAGTATGTGTGTGTTTGGCTGTGCAGTTTCATTATACCACTGCAGGAAGCCTGTTGGGGGGTTTGCTAATCAATGGGATAAACACAGGGGTGCTAATCCACGGTTTAGCCTTGCGTTTGAGATACACAGAAGTGTTTACCACTGTGTCAAACTGACATCCTCACTTGTAGGAAAGATGAGGACAGAGACGAGAGCTGTGGTGAGAATTCCTATAAAGTAATAACGGAAAGAGAGGTGGAGAGGACAGAGGAAAGGATAAATGCACAGGAGTCGAGGAAAGAAAGATGGGGAAAAAAAGTCAACAAGAGACGTAATACTAGTTAGTGGAAACGGCAAAAAAATGGAGATGAGAGCAGGCAAGATAGACTAGGAAAATTGTAGCGTAGTACACCATTTCAGGTGAGATGAATGGAGAAAAGTGATATTAAAGAGATGAGAGGGTGTGAGGGAGAAAATCAGCTCAAAAGTCTCCCCTGAGGTCAAAAGTCATTCTCCTCTTTCATACAATATCACACTATCCAAAAGAAGAAAACCATTCACAGGATATTCACGATATCCATGGTCGGATCATGTTTAAACTCGAGTTTCCCATACTTTATTCCTTTTATAGTGGCTGTAATAACTCAATACTCATACAGTATATAGTATCGCCTAACAGGAGGCTGTCAATAATTTACTGTATATGTGACACACATGATATACGATAGTGTAACATCAGCTCCATACTAACCTTGTTGGGTATTGACTATCCATATCTGCTTATGGGGGAAGAAATATTGATGCTATGGTTTTTATGTATAAGGTTACTGAACATACCAACTGATCCCAAAGGGGAAATAACAAGCGTATCACAAGACGTGAGAAAGAATACAGTATCAGAGAAAGGTTGGTTTTAGCAAGCAGAGACAGGAAACAAGTAGGCCACACAATATCCAAGGTATTGAGACTGCATACATTTGTTAGGTAAGGATTTTAAATTAGCTTAAAGCTCTACATTTTTACTGTGTTGAACTTTTAAAAGGTTTATATTTTGAAAAATATGGTTCTTCCCACACTTTCCCTTACTCACTTAGCCAAACATAATTCAACATGTTTGGAACCTGTGAACGTTGATGAAATGGCAGATTGTCCAAGGTCCTATAGCATCTAAATTGGAGAAAAAACGCTGATCATTTCAAAATAGAGTCCTCTCCATATTTCTTAGTGCCAAACAAGCCCACATTACCAGTGACACATACGGAGCCATCCCCCAGGCCTTATGGTAGCAGTTAACTCCGGTCAGCAGCAACCAAAACAACATGCTGGTGTCTACATTGGTTCCTTTTGGTTTTCTGACCTGGCCCAGGCAGCATCCTGGTTTGTGTGGGCCAATCAGAGGCTGAGGTGAAGGTGCAAAGGCCAATAAGATGCTGAGCTGTGGGCTGGGTAGCTGTGGGCTGGGTAGCTGTGGGCTGGGTAGCTGTGGGCTGGGTAGCTGTGGGCTGGGTAGCTGTGGGCTGGGTAGCTGTGGGCTGGGTAGCTGTGGGCTGGGTAGCTGTGGGCTGGGTAGCTGCGCTCAGAGCGCCAGAGGGTGCATGGGAGCGAATAAACACATGTACACACAATGCTTTCACTTACAAATGACAGCAAATACAAATCTCAGCCTCTCTGAGGTCAGTGAGGCTGACGGAGCGCTGCTGTGCGTCGTTTGAAGTCCGAGGTTGAGAGAAGAGAGTTGAACTGTTCAAGACTTTGCCTCTCTCTGTTCTTTTATCTCCCCCTGTTCTTAGCTGTGTGTTCATTTGTACTTTAGTGTCTCCATTTTCCTCCTCCTCTCTCTCTCTCTCTCCCTCTTTATCCCTCTTTCTTGTTTTTCCCTGTAGGGCAGGAACGTGAGGACAGATAATATCAGCGCGGGCCTTACACCATTACCTTCCGTCTGATAAACCACTCGGCCGCTCCATCACCCCCTTTCTCTCACTCCTTCACCAGTGAGAAAAAAAGCAGACACAGGGGCAAAAGGAGAAAATGTAGTTTGGAATAGGGTGTGTGCCTGTGTGTTATTCTTCTGTGTGCCGAGAGAGCAGCTGTTTGTTAAAGGAGAAATGGGAAGTATCAGGGGTCCTGATGGCATCTAATTAAGGCAGATAAAATGATGATGAATTGCAGTCGGGCAGCAGAGACGGACGCTCCTGTGAGTGTGAGCCCATGCACATCCACACTCATACACGCACAGGAAGACAGCAGAAGGGGAAAGCAGCCACACAGATTTGGAGAAGGAAAAGAGAGGGTAGCAGGGTAAGGAGGGAAAGTAAAAGAAAGGCAAGTGTGGATGCAGAGATATCGGGAGAAAGAGAGGGAGCAACAAGAGAGATGGCTGAAGAGGTGGAGGGAAAGAGGAAGAGTACAAAGAGACCATACAGAGGGAGAGTTTGGAGGAGAGGGAGGACAAATAATCTGCTCCCTTTCCGATGGGAAACGAGAGAAGGATGGCGGACAAGAAAGATGGATAGATGAATGTTTTAATAGACGGAGCAAATAGAGGTCCAGAGTAGAGGCCAAACATGTCTGCAGGGAGAGCGGTTACCACAAACCACACTGGTCTAATTTTGTGTGTGTGTGTGTGTGTGTGTGTGTGAAATGAAATGAAGCACAGTACTGATGCAAACGTCTGACTTTCTGAAGACTGGAGTTCATGGGATTTGTTAAAAGATGTAACTGACTGTAAAGACTAAAAATTGTTAATTATATTAAAAGAAAATCCTGTCATTTTGAATACATACACATACATTCACACATACAAAGTTCTAAAGGTGGCAGAGACCAGGCTAATGAGGGCCTGGGCGCTGGTCGGTGGAGGGTAGGCGCAGCGGAGCATGGTACAGCCTGGTCTGGCATGGCCTGGCACAGCCTAATGAGATATAAACACTAGACCTGCCACCGCAGTCAGCCACAGTACACACTGACACTGTTTTAATTGGCTTGCAGACTGTGTGTGTGTGTGTGTGTGTGTGTGTGTGTGTGTGTGTGTGTGTGTGTGTGTGTGTGTGTGTGTGTGTGTGTGTTCAGTGTGCGGGTGGATTGAAAGTGCAAATTCACTGGAATTTATTTCGGAGAGCTGCAGATTGAGGACCATTCGTTGTTCCATTACTTTGTTCCCAAGTCATAAGATACCTCAGACAGCACTGATCCCATTTTGATTTTGGGGCACCACATTGCATTTGTTTGTGTCATGGAGATTGTGAGAATTTAATGAGGTGTCGTGTGTAAATATACACATTTACTCGGTAACAGTCTGTTCCTGTTTATACTGACTGCCCTCCAATCTATTCCTATGAAGCAGCTGGAAGTAAGGGAAGGAAGAGAGAGAAAGTTGCTTCTCTACACTCTGCCCTCAGTTTCCACTAATGCATTCCTTCATTCTCCAACATGCCCCCTCCCTATCTCCGAGTCATTTACCTGTCTCCATCTCTACCTCCTCCTCTCAAGCCACCTCCTTCCTGTTCATCTCTGTCCCCTCATTGGCTCGCTGCCTCTCCTCCCATGACAGGTGAAGAGCACAGCTCCCACGCTCCTGTCCCGGATAAATAAGAATTAATTGCTGCTCAGCTATCAGCATATGCCAGCTTCTCCACCCATCCTCCACCTCACTTTCATCATCTATTTCTCATTTCTGTCTCTCTCCTTGTATCTCTGCAATCTGTAACCTTTACTCTAATAAATCATCTCTCTCTCTTATAGCAGTGCTCCACCCTTCAATATGTTCAGTTCTGTGTGATGGTTGATGGGTGAGGGAAGCAGCACAAGTGATTGTTATAGCAAGAGAGTATCATGCTATTAGCCTGATGAGAAGAGAGGAGCAGAGAGGATGGTTAAACCCGGGTGGAGACCTCTCCCTGCCTCCATGTCTCTCTGTCTGACTGCATTCGGGTTGCATTTTGAATCCATACAGTAGCCTGAGTTGCGGACAGACACCTCAAACAGAGACTGTTTGCATGATAACCTTCATTGAATGTCTGGTATGCTACCGTAGGGTTGATTGATATCAACAATGATTGAGCCAATTTCTATTTGCTTATAATTTATTTTTACAATAATTTTTATTTCCAATAAAGGTGCAAGGAGTTAGTGTGAATAGTGCATTTGGCTGGTATCCCTTTTATTAATGACTTGAACTTGACAGGAACTCTGTGATATTAATCAAGGAGTGTATCTAATAAAAGAGATGGGTAGATCTTCCTGAACATCCTCTGGCACACAAGACGTGATTTGTCACACCTTTCAGTAGTAGCAGAATCTCTTTGTTTGTGATAATAAGTATAAATTGATCAATTAGCAACAATGGCTAGCCGCCATTGCTAGCAAAGACAGATACATCGATATTCCACACCAAACGACCCCAGCCAGGGGGAACATGTGTAAATTGTTCTGTCTCTTCTTAGTTTGTAGCTCAATCATACCCCTTTCACACCAAGGGCTCAACCAGGGTTGACTTTGTGTTTTAAATGGGTTAAGCCGCCTTGACCGATTTGGCTTCGCAACCCATGTCGAGAGGTGGCTCGAACGCAGGTCGATTTCAATGTGAAGGGCACACGACCAGGGTCGCTAACAACAGGGGCGGGACAAACCGTCATTGGTTGACAAACCAGCAACATAAATTTGGTCTCACTGTGCTTTGTAATGTAAGGTATAAAAATAAGTTTAATTTCTCTAATTCAAAGCACTGCCTCTCATTCTCTCTCTCTCTCTCTCTCTCTCTCTCTCTCTCTCTCTCTATCTCTCTCTATCTCTCTCTCTCTCTCTCTCTCTCTCTCTCTCTCTCTCTCTCTCTCTCTCTCTCTCTCTCTCTTTTAAATGAGTTGGGAAGCCAACAGCTAAGCCTAACTTTACTTTTAATGTTATCAAACAAAGATAAATATTCTCCCCTTGTCCTAAAATTGTCCTAAATCAATACTAGAGATACTTTCTTGTTTACTGCAGTGAGTGAAATGCAGATAATTAAACACAAAATCATCTATTGAGTGTTCGATGGTTATTTATATGTGCTTTAGAATGTAATCGCTGTGAAACAATCATAAAATGAGCTTTATGTGTCTCTCTCTCTCTCTCTCTCTCTCTCTCTCTCTCTCTCTCTCTCTCTCTCTCTCTCTCTCTCTCTCTCTCTCATGCCCTAGCTTGCAGCTCAACATCTCTGCAGCCTGCAATACAATGAGGAATTCAAGTACAAAACACTAGTTCTGGTGGTGTATAGCTGGACTGGAGTATGTGACGTTAGCTGTTCTCTTAATATGACAGTAAACCCCCCCACCCATTTCCAGCACGTGAGGTCATTGGTATGCATCGCTCCCGGGTTGTGACCCAGATCGTATCTGAATTGTCATGACCAGGGATCAACTTGTGTTGTCTGGCTTGGTTTGAATTGACAAAAAAAGGCTTGAACACGGGTCGGATAACCCCGGTCCAACCCGGTCATCGATGTGAAAGAGGTATTAGTGACAATCCTTTAATGTCTCCTCTTGTTTGCATGTGTGTTGCATGGTCCGGTACTGCAGTAATGTGTTTGAGTGACTAGATGTACAGTAGGTGCAAAAACACCAGTCGTGTGACAGAGCGGTGGACTTTGCTAGAGAAGAATGGCCACCAGAAGAATGGGCTGAGAAGGGTGAGGATATTGAAAATATGGACGTTTCTGCAAACAACCAGAAATCAGGCTTTTGTCTGGGGAGAAGTCTAGTAAGCTTACACTAGCTTAATGCGTAGGCTGGAAAATAAGAAACACTGGCTATGGCAGCATTATTTTTTCCTCAAGCCAGCACTTTTCTCCCCCTCCCCTCTCTCTTTTTCTTTCCATCATTGAAGAAAGTATGTGTGCGAGCATGTATGCACACTGTGTGTGTGTGTGTGTGTGTGTGTGTGTGTGTGTGTGTGTGTGTGTGTGTGTGTGTGTGTGTGTGTGTGTGTGTGTGTGTGTGTGTGTGTGTGTGTGTGTGTGTGTGTGTGTGTGTGTGTGTGTGTGTGTGTGTGTGTGTGTGTGTGTGTGTGTCCAAGAGATAAGCTTGGTAACTGGGTCCGGCCATATCCTCCAATCCTGTTAGCATTAGCGATTAGCACTGGCTAACAGGCCCCTATTATGAGCCGGGGCTGATTCCACGCCGCCTGACCTCACACATACAGTACATACACACATGCTAAGCTATAGGAAGGATTACTACTTGATCCTTGATTAGGAGGCCATATCTCCCTGGAAGTATTGTGTGTGTGTCTAAAAGAGCACTGTTGTGTTTGCTGTAGACCGGCAAAACACATTTCACATGGGCCAACATTCCGTCTGTGTCCTCTACTTTGCTTCTGCACTGTCCCGACTTCTGTTAAAACTGCGTCACAAAACTATTTTAAATCTCGAATAATCTAGAAATGTGTTCTGTAAGGTCAGAATTTTTTAAACCAACATTGTCACCTTAAGAAAGCTAGAGATGGAGGAAAGAGGAAGAGAGTAACCTGTTCTATCCCAGGTATGGGCTTGCCCTGGGCTAGTTTCGTATTTTTAGACATTTAGCTTGCACACACCTTCAAAATGACTAATTATCAGGCTGCGACTCTGACATACACAGAAGGTACTTGTTGTTACTTCATACCTGCCCTCCTTCACCCCTTGTTCTCCATCCATCTATCCTCCCCTCCTTCAGTTTTCACTGACAGAGATCCAGCTGGTTTGCATCTGCAGTTTTCTGTTGAAAGAATGTTGTCAACGTCTCTCCTCTTACTTTTATGCCTTTATTCTTTCCATTATTATTTCACACTTTTTTTGTGATTTACTTGGTCTCCCTCTTCCCATTTCACTGTTTCTTCTGGACTCTTATTTATTTATTGATTTATTTATTTATCTATCACTCTTCTCTCTGAAGTGTCAGTTCTGTATTTTACTTATTAACACTCTTCTCATCTGTGTCTTCTCTCTGTTGCTTCAGTAGTTTGTAATTGTCTCTGTATTGTCTGTTCATCTTTGCCTAAATAAATTAATAAGAATGCTTATCATCAACAAACCCTTCTTTTTGTCTTTCCACTCACCTTCAGTCTGTTTTGGGGCCTCCTCAGGTCAAAGGCTGTAAACAAAAGGAGTGTTACCATCATTTCAAATATTGGGATTAAACCACTGAATATAGAACATAGTGATTTTTGTGGCTCTATATAAATATTTCTCTCCTCTTCACACATGCAAATCATGCCCATTTGAGAGTAACCTGCTTAACGTTTGCATTTCATATTGGAATCTGCTGTGCTGTGAATAAACCATGTACCAAGCTGCATGTGTGTATTCCCTGAACTGTGCATTGTGCAACATGGTGGTTCAGTATGAAAGTTTAATAAGCCTTTGGTGCAATGAGAGTAGATGAGTTTGGAACATAGCCTAACCTTTCCTATGTCTCCCCCACCCTCTGCTGCCCATTAAACACACATACACACACATACACACCTCTCCCTAACTAAATATAAATGATGTTGTTGTTGAGAGAAGGTACATACTCAAGCAGATCCATGTCCCCCTGAACATACATCCTCCCCCTTTGAGGATGGATGTGCAAACACAGACATACCTGTAACATTTTCTTTTAAGGATAGAGGGCAGGCAGTGTTGTTTTAGCTGTCAGCACCTCCACACCGCCAGTGTGTGTGGGGCAGCGTTTCAGAGGGGGGCTTGTCAGGGTGTGAAGCAAGGGTTAAGAGGTCCACACACATCTATCATCTATTTCTCTATCAGCGGAATTGGCCCGTCTCATGTGATCCAGGGGGGGGGATCAGGCTATGCTCTGATTGGCCGGTCATCAAAGAAGCGGGGATGGATGTGGAAAGAAGATTGACCCCATGTCCTTTACTGTAGCCTGTCTTCCCGAGGGGATATAACAGGGCAACAAGAAAATACATAGTTAACGACACTGAAATAGAGAAATGGATATAATGTACAACTTAGCACATATTTGGCAGTGAATTGTGTGAAGAAAATTGTCCTTAAGCTCTTGTTGTTTGAGGTTGAGACAGGATGATTAAAGACTTATGGGTTGTGGAAAGACTACCAACACATTCAGCACTGTACATGTTCACTAACTGTTGTTCTTTTGACCAAATATCCATAGATGCCCAAATAATATTTCAGTGTCTTGTCTTGTGACTTGCCACCTGAGGAACTTTTAGCTCTGGTTTTGGCTTGTGTGGCGTCCTGTCCTAGGAGAGGCGGTCCAACATTGTATATGAGCTGGCATAGTTTGGATTTTGTCATTCTGGCCAACCAAAACAATTAGCTACCTTTTCTCTTAACGAGCAGTCACTTGATTCAGTGTCTATATAAAATATAGCCTAATGGAGCTTTATTGCTGCTGCTGTTTTGGGTTTGACCACTTCCAGTTTTGAGCAGCCTTGTGTAAAGTACTTGAAAGCAATACAAGTAAAAGTATCTTCCCAGAAAATAGCTTTGGTAGAAGTTAAAGTCACTTGCGTAAACGTATCTAATATTTTCTGTACTTAAGTATCAAAAGTAATGTTCTGATATTAAATGTACTTAAGTATTAGAAGTTAAAGTAAAAAAAAACCTCTGATTATGAACTTTATGGCCAAAGGTTTGTAACGTTATCTTCATCCTCAACCCATTCACCGCTGTCGGCCGGGTGGTCATCGTCTGTTACGTTGGCGGCAGAGCCTGCAGCAGGTGCTTCCCTGACACTATCAGTTATAATGCCTACTCCTCTTATTTTTTAGTTTTGGCGTATGTTTTTTTTTCGCTTGGCAACAAACAGGCATTACGTCACCACCTGGAATGGAGCGTGTATTAACTTGCAATCTATGAGTAATGATTTGTCAAACCTGCTTTTTTCCAGTGTAACAAATTTCTTCTGATTTAATTTTGTAGTAAACAAGTAACTAAGATGCTTAGGGGAAATGTAGTGGAGTAAAAGTATACATTTTATATAGGGAAAGGTAGTGGAGTAAAAATAAAAGTTTCCGGAAATATGAATAATGAAGTACATATACGTGAAAATTCTACTTAAGTACAGTAACGAAGTATTTGTACTTTGTTACATTACAACACTGGTTTTGAGCCAGTGTGCCGTTTCTGTGTGAATGTGCGAAGCCTTTATGTTGTCTAGTGTTTCTATGTTCTAATTGCAAAGCCAGCCTGATTGTCAAGAGAATAGTTGCCAAATTTTGAAACCCCTTCAGCGGCTTGAACAATTGCCAAATATGATCTTGCCCTTAGCTGGATAATGCCCCTCACTTTTTCTCTTTATCTCCTTCTTGCTGCTTTTCTTTTACTCTTTCCACATGTTCTCAGTGCAGTGTCCAGTGCATGTCCTTCTCTTTTCCCTCATTGTCTTGCATGCATATACACACTCAAACACAGTCATATGTTCTCTCCATCTCTACCCGGTGAGGAAGTGTTCTTGTTCCCAGGCAGACTGGGTGGTCTCCTGGGGGAGAGGGGAGGAGGGAGAGAAAGATTGAAAAAGTTCATATGCTCGGACATCAGTGGAGACAAATAATAGCTATCCTCCAAAATATGTGTTGTTGTGTAAGTGTCTTATCTTCCTGTGCTTTCATGTGTTTTTATTTATCATTTTTTATTTCCTGTATTGACTATGCGATCCGTCTTTGATGCATTCGCTGGCATCCGTCTCTTGGAAACTGTCCCGTGTGCAGAATGTATATTTATAGTACAGTGTGCACATGTGTTTCTCTGGACATGTTTGGTATATGCGATAAAGGAATCTGCTCCATATTTCCTTGTTTGACTGTGGGCGTTCTGGGGGATGGAGGTAGGGGAGAGAAAGTCCGACTGAGATTGATGGGGGAGGAGGTTTGTAAAGAGGTAAAGGGAAGGAATAATGAGAGGGAGGGGGAGAGAGAGAGAGAGAGAGAGAGAGAGAGAGAGAAAGGAGGGGGTGGAAAGGAGGATTGCGAGAGAGTGTGAGGCAGAGGAATGTGTGAAAAGACCAAGGCAGACATGTCAGGGAACAAATTGAAAATGCCAATTTCACTTTAGCCCCCACCAGCTCAGGCGCTTATAGGCCAGCCCCAGCCTCTTACTCCATGTGTAAATGAATGGTGTCCACAGAATAACACACAATCACCTCTCTCTATCCATCTTGCCCTCGCTTTTTCTCCTTCACCCATGTTGCTGAATCATCCTCTCTCAACCTCTCCCTACCCACTTCCTTCATTCTTCTTTTCACCATCTTTTCATTGTTTTGCTCCCTGCACTCCACTTGCATTCCACCTCTGTCTCTTCGATCCAACAGCCATTCCAAATGTTTTCCAGTCTTTTAACCATCACTTGTCGCTTTTCTCCCTTTTTATTTCTGCACTTTTCTGCACTCATTGTTGCTTTTCAGATTTTTTTTTGCCACACTCAACATTACTTTTCCCTTTCTACATGACCCCACCACAGTAGCTTTAACATACATGGCATGTTGTTTGTTCTAAGATATGTCCACAGGCTTTTAAGGAAAAGATACATCTCTCTTACAAAATACTCATGATGATTTAGGGCTGCAACTAATTTATTCAACTATTCTTTCAATTAATCGTAAAAACAAATTGTGAATGAATGAATGATGATTCATGTTTTGTCTGACCAAAAGTCCAAAGGTATTTAAGTTTACTAATGTACTGTATATATCAAAGAGAAGCCGCAAATTCTCCCATTTGAGAAGATAAAACCTGAGAGCTTTTCACTATTTTTCATATAATCAATTAGACTAATTGTTAATTCATCTAATTGTTTCAGCTCTATGAAGATCTCATTATAGTGCAGTGGTGCTGTATACCTGGCTCTCTCACTCCATCTCTCTCTGTCTCTCTCTCTCTCCCTCTCTCTTTCTGTAAAAGTTTTCTTGTTGGGTGTTCTGCAGGCCAGCTCCCAGGTGGAGCTACTCTGGGGTAAAAGTTTTCTCTTCAATAGTTCATGGCTACTAAATAAATTAGAGCACCAAAATGTGCCTGAAAACATCTTTAAAGAGAAATTCCCCTTAAAAAAAACTCCAAGAGCAAAAGAGTAGTTCTTCCGAGATATATTGAGACGTCTTCCTTCATTTGGATATCAGCATCTCCGCCTTCAGGGCCCACTGAATGTAAACCATCCAATCGCAAAAAGTGAAGAATGAATTAATCAGCCATTCACACATTGTGACATTGCTGTGTCCTCTCATTTTCTTATCTTCTCTACGCACATTTCTTGGTCCTTTCCCCCCTCAAATACATTCCCGTTCACTATTATTACAGATGTCAAGATAAATCTCACAGAATCACATTGGAGTGGGTGATATCACATAGTGGTGAAGTTGTAGTTAGATTCAATCTGTGAGGCTCTCAATAGCCTCGGGCTTGGGGCTTTCACATGGGATTTTATCACCACTTCACTTGAAGAGAATAGTCCTGCTATCTCTTAGCCCAAGGCTATCGAAGATAGTGACCATTCCAGTGGTAGTGAGAGGGACTGGGTACCCTTTGACTGACAGAGGCATTAGGTTAACATGGCCTATCTCAAGTCTTACCAGCTCACACTCTCTTGCTATCTAGCATCTGTTTTATGTTGTATCAATGAACTAATGAATGGAGTAGTTAATAATGCAAAGTGTGTCTCCGCTACCCGGGGCGGGGGGTTCTTGATGAATGAGTATTTTCAGATGAGTGTGTGTTTACGTCAGTTTTTGTACGCTTTGCGTAGGTGATAGCGGATTGGGGAGGCGATGTTACTTCTATAGCTGCATTTAATTTGATAACTGTCATTGATAATGTATTTGTTCGGAGGTTAAGAGAGGTCTCACAGGAGCTCTTTCTGTGTTACTAACACACCGCCATCACATCGCCGCTTTTGAAGCTTGTTGTGTCATTTAAAGCGATTCCATAAAACTGATAATGCAGACAACGAGTCAATTACATTTAAACTCTTATTAGTTCAGGATGCGAAAATGAAATTAGATGAGAATATTATTGTTGGAGATATATTAGGCTTTTCATTCATCACTGGAATGGAATGAGTCATACAGTGATGGGGATTCCAATCTCTTAATCAACTCTGTGCTCTGCCAGGCAGCGGCGGATGTGCTGCGTGTTAAAATCACAATATAGCCTGTCTCTCATCATTCATTTTTATGGTCCTTCAACTGTGCAAGCACTGCAGGGTATGACATTACTACCAGCCACTAGCTGAACTGAGCTTGCTTTCAGTATTGGCAGACTTTTTTTCTCTTTTACTAATTTAAAATGTTATTAAAAAGACTGAGAATGTCTTACAATGATGTTATTGGTATAAACAATTTGTTTATTTAGGTAGCGACATGTGACTATGAATGCTAATCTGGATGTTGTTGTTTTGTATTTCAGTATACCTACGAGCGCAATGACATCAGTGACCTGCCAGTGGATTTGTCTGTAGTTTGGAACGAAAACTTTGTCATCGACAACCCCTACAATATCAAAGGTGAGTTAATGTGGTGTCGTACATTATTGGCTCAAGGAGGTATTAATCTGCATGAGCAAATTATATTACTATACAAAAGACTGGGGAGGTGTAGAGAGTGCCATCCAGTATAAACATATTATCTCTCTTCATGTGTCCTAACTTTTAACATATCACCTTTAATAACAGACATTACAGTATAGACAATCCCATTTCCAAAGCTGTGGTTCTTTGTCAGTTCTGTCAGTTTTTTTTAATCTTCAGCCGAGTCGAGTCATGGCGGATAGAGCATCTCAAAGAAATAGAATCTGAAACCTGCTGGAACTTACTGTATGTATATATGTATATGTATACAGTAGTTTTGTGACTCTGAAAAATCAGCTCTAACTGCATAGTAAATCATTTATATTGTGACCAAAATCCCTCAGCCAGATCACCATTTGCAGTTGATATTCTTGGTCTATAAAGGGCTCAAACAGTGTGTGTGTGTGTGTGTGTGTGTGTGTGTGTGTGTGTGTGTGTGTGTGTGTGTGTGTGTGTGTGTGTGTGTGTGTGTGTGTGTGTGTGTGTGTGTGTGTGTGTGGCTCTGATTTTACCCCACAGGACTCTTGTCGTTGCTAATAGGTAGCAAATAAGTAGTGGTAGCAGGTCACAGTAGTAAAGTGAGGAGTCAAATGACTGATAAACTAGTGTTATCAATTTAGACACACATATTTTCTCTGCAATGAAGGATTACATTTTAATCTGTTGAAAAAAGTTTAGGATCTACAGTTTTTGCATTATGCAAAGTGATTGGGCCACTAGGTGCAGTGTTAAGATAGGAAACCCAGAGCTAAAAATGACTCACGACTCAAAAGATTCATCCATCACACTGTTGGTTCAGAAAGCACCTCAAGGTTACTTTCCCCACAGTTGAGCATTGATTAATAATTGATTTTCTGTCAATGATAATCACCAACAGAGAAAGATTGTTACTGAGCTTTACAGTTCATTCTTGACCTTGGAAACAGTGTTATTGTTATCAATATATTTCAACTATTTGTTAGGCCGGTAGTGGTGTAATACAGTGAGCTCATAATTCAGTCCTGATTTAGCATGCATGGCTCATGTTTAGGATGACACAGATGGTGCAAAATGCCTTAGATATAAATGTGCAAAATATCAGTCAACTGATAATGCTTATTCATTGCAACTAATTTTTCAGCTCCACAATGCATATTCAAACATTTTTGTATTGTAAAAAAATATTCAACATATACCCACTTTTAAAACTGTATTATATAGTGTGCACACTAATACACTGTATGTATAATCACGCTTCACCCTCCAGACAAAGGACCATGAGTCTAATGATGAAACGCATTCACATACTCAATGCACCACTGTGGGAGAAGACAATGAGATCATGTCTGTTGGATATAATTACTAGTAGGACAGTCTTTATATTGTTGTCTCCATAATTATTGTGGCCTGTACAGCATAGCAGGGGGCTGTAACATTATTCTCATGCTGTGAGGCAAAGTAACATCATCTGCAGCTACCACTGTGTTTGATATGGCCTGTTGATGACATGCACAACGTTTTGTGCAACAGAGGGAGCTGCATTGTCTGGTCCTGTTTGTTATTCTTTGATGGTTAAAGACTCAGTAAGTAGCGGGGATTTATTTGTAGTATTTCAGATTAGAAGATGTTACGTCTCTGAAGTCTGTGATCACTGCCATTTTGTCAGTATTGTAAGGTAACACCACAGAGTCACTTTGTTACGTTTATTGATGTAGTCTAAATATACCAAGTAAGCTGTTGAAGTCTCAAATTTCACATATATCTCAGGCTGCTGGCTCTGACTGATGCTGGACGTATGTGTATGAACATAGGGACCCCACTGTAATCCACAATAATGGGGTGTTTATATTCATAGAGGCAACATAGAATGCTGTGACAGTCAATGGTTCTTCCAGAGACAAAGTGTTGCTAAATAGCATGTTAGATGCAACGGTATTGACTGTGCAGCGGCATGCATCAGTGTCTATGCGTTCTGTGTTATTTCAAGTGTAAATCTCCTGAAGAGCAACCGGAGGCAACCTACAGCCCAAAGATGAATCCCCCTCTCTCGGTCTATCTCTCTTCACTGCCAGCCCCTTCCTATTCTCAATCATGATAATCATCTGTTGGAGTGTGAGCGATGCTCACTTGTCTTAAATACTGATATGTTAATGTAATTAGAGAGGAGTCGTTTTATTAGCCAGTAATTGGTACAGGGTTGCTTTAAAGCTGCTCCATGACCAATGGGATTTGGGGATGGAATAGCAGAGAGAGAGAAAAAAGATTTTGCTGTACAATTCCTGAGGCCTTTGGGAAATAGTGCCTTAACTCAACTTTGACATTGAAGAAGTTTTGGAATTTTTGTGTGGAAGTTGAGAAAGGTATTTGTTGCACTCCCACCAACCTCATTCCCCATAATAATACTTTATTATAACCTCATTCTTCTCCTCACCAGCCCACCTGTATAAGTGCTATGCCCTGAGGGAGAGCTGTGGGATGTGTCTGAAGGCAAACCCCAGGTTTGAATGCGGCTGGTGCGTACAGGAGAAGAAATGCTCCCTGAGGCAGGAGTGTACTCCTCCAGAGAACACTTGGATGCATGCCACCACAGGAAACAGCCGCTGTGCACACCCCAAGATCACCAAGGTAAGCCGTCATAGTGATGACACATGCTCACACCATATACCAGCTCAGTGTGCTCCTGACGGTCAGCAGGGTAACACATTCCTAACTGCATATATGTACAACCCCAAATCAGAAAAAGTCGGGACAGTATGGAAAACACAAATAAAAAAAGAAGGTAGTGATTTCTAAATGTACTTTGACTTGTATTTCATTGCAGACAGTGTGAACGCAAATTATTTCATGTTTTGTCTGGTCAACTTAATTTAATTTGTAAATATACATCCTTTCCTGTCATTCAGACCTGCAACACATTCCAAAAAAGGTTGGGACAGGAGCAATTTAGGGCTTGTAATCAGGTAAATTGGTTAAATAATGATGTGATTTGAAACAGGTGATGTCAACAGGTGATTGTAATTATGATTTGGTACAAAAGCAGCATCCAAGAAAGGTCTAGTCCTTTAGGAGCAAAGATGGGCCAAGGATCGCCAGTTTGCCAACAAATACGTGAGAAAATCATTGAAATGTTTAAAAACAATATTCCTCAAAGAAAGATAGGAAGACATTTGCTTATTTCACCTTCAACAGTGCATAACATAATTAAAAGATTCAAGGAATGTGGAGGAATTTCAGTGTGTAAAGGACAAGGGCGCAAGCCTAAGCTGAACATCAGTGATCTCAGAGCCCTCAGGCAGCACTGCATCAAGAATCGTCATTCATCTATGAGCGATATCACCACATGGGCTCAGGACTACTTTGGCAAACGTTTGTCAAGTACCACAATACGTAGTTACAGCCACAAATGCCAGTTAAAACTGTACTGTGCCAAAAGGAAGCCCTATGTATGTAACAGTGTCCAGAAGCGCCGTCGACTTCTCTGGGCTCGGAGGCATCTGGGATGGACCATCACACAGTGGAAACGTTTACTGTGGTCAGATGAATCAGTATTTCAAGTATTTTTTGGGAGAAATGGACGCCGTGTGCTCCGGACCAATGAAGAAAAGGATCATCCAGACTGGTACCAGCAACAAGTCCAAAAGCCAGGGTCTGTCATGGTATGGGGTTGTGTCAGTGCCCTTGGCATAGGTAACTTGCACTTCTGTGATGGCACCATTAATGCTGAAAAGTACATAAAGATTTTGGAGCACAATATGCTGCCTTCAAGAAGACATCTGTTCCAGGGACGTCCATGCATATTTCAACAAGATAATGCAAATCAACATTCTGCACACATTACAAAGTCCTGGCTGCGGAGGAAGAGGATACGGGTACTTGACTGGCCTGCCTGCAGTCCCAACCTGTCTCCAATAGAGAATGTGTGGCGCATTTGAAGCGCAAAATGCAACAATGAAGACCCTGTACTGTTGCCATATATATATATATATATATATATATATATATATATATATATATATACACATACATATACACACACACATTTGTTAGCTCACTACATAAATAAAGTAAAACCTCATGAAGTTTATTCTTTTTTGTCAAACATTCTAACTGATGCCATTGCCACACACATTAACACCACAAGGTCTGTGAGGCCAGGGAACAGCCCACTGTAAAATCAACATTGCATGGAGCTGCTAAAGCCAAGTTAAAGAAAACCTCTTTCTTAACACTGCTAAAGTTAAAGCAGACACTTCAGCTTCTATGTGGTGTGCGTTGCCCAGCAATTTGACCTCCTAAACAACAAACAAGTCAGGGTTTTTTCAGGGCAGGGGCCAGACGGGAAGGGGGTTCAAGTGACAATATGCCCTTTTGTAACAGGGTTGTGATTACCTCTTGTTTGGCAAACTTTCAAACTGAAGACATGCCTGTTGTCGCAAATCACAGGATTGTCAAAGTCAGCTCATTAGTAAAAGCAAGTTTTCCAAAAGAAGAGATTAGACATTCCTACCTGTGCTGCGTCATTGTTTGGCCTCAGCAAGTGAAGGGGACATCGTAGGACGGGAGGCTGCAGGGAGGATAGACAACTTAGAAGCCATCATCATAACTGCAACCACAACACAGATGGGCCAGCCAGGAGGAGGCAGTTCACACACACCAAGACTAAACACAGTGACATGATTAGAGATGATAGCTCTACAGGCACACACACACACACACACACACACACACACACACACACACACACACACACACACACACACACACACACACACACACACACACTTGACGAGGCAGAGAGTGTGGTTGTCTGTGTGTGTGCGCAGGAGGGTGACAAAGAAACAGAACGTGGAAGTGTGCTAATTGTGTCCCACTATGAGCGCATCTGACAGGCTGGGGGAGGTAAGGCGTCTAAACACCATGGCGTACCCATCTGTTGCCACTGGTAACCGTGGCGGTGGTCCTCGTCTGACTGGCCTGGGTCACCGTTCCTACAGCTCACCACTGGGACTGACACACGTGCACACTCTCAGGAACACACATAGCCTGGTTTGAAAGCCATGCACCGCTGTGTGAGACGTGTCTTGGCGTTCAACCCTTTAGCTCGTTCTCATTTGTCCTTCTGCTTTCTTCCCTTTTTTTCCTTTCCATCAGTCCTCCTCAAGCTTTTTTTTCCCTTTGAATTAAATTTGATCTTGAATAACACGAATCATCATCTCAGTCAAAACGAGTGCCATTTCTCTCTATTTAAGTGTGAAAATATATGTATGGTTTACGATGCAGACTTGTACGGCTGGAGCCCTCAGTACATTCACTGTGTGACACGGGTTCGTCTCTCTGAATGTGTAATGGAGATATTGGATAATTGGGGCACTGGCACATAGATAAATCTGTTCGCTAATGCTCTCTCTCTCTCTCTCTCTCTCTCTTTTTGCTTGCTTCAGTTATCTCTTTGAAACAAGCGTATAGAGGCAATTGGGTTTTGTATGTACGAGAAAGATGGGGGGGGGTATGAAGGGGTGGGAATGTGTGTGAGCATGTGCTCTTGCATGCATATTGAGGAGTAAATCCTGGCCTCGGGGCAAGATGTTGGTGGCAGTCAAAAAGCAGGCGTAGAAGAGCTTTCAAAACAGCAGGAGGAGAAACGTACTGCAGGTTTGAGAACATGAAAGAGACAAAGAAGAATAGAGGAAGAGAGAAACAGTGGAAGAGGCGTTATCACCGAGCCGCTCTGCTGCCAACCTCTCTTCACCACCTTTGACATTTACAGTGTGACATTTAATGCCAAAAGAACATCCGTAGACGACAAAGAAAATCTCTCCCTTTTCTTCTGCCATTTCATCTTCAAGTTCTCCCAAAGAGCATTGTGACGACCACACAAATTGAATATTACTCCATTTCTTCATTTCTTAATTCAGGCTGCTTTGTTGGTTTTAGCAGCATGCTAGCTGCTGTGTGGCCATTAGCTAGCGGATTAGCTGCTAATTTCATTTGGACTGGAGAATGTGTATTTGACCGGGAAAGAAACGTCACTGGAGAGTGTGACCGCAAACACACACACACACACACACACACACACACACACACGTACAGACATGTTATACACACAGCTATCCAAAGCTTTCAGAGCAGCAAGCGTTGAACCCATTTGGTGTCATTTCCAAGTGTGCTATTGCCCATTCAACGTTGTTCAATAGTGTGCCGTTGGGTACCGTTCCACTAATGACTCTGGTACCTAAGTACTGTTCTCCAAACACAGCAATTGATGTTTTAGCTCTGAATGATTTGGACTGATTTGGAAAGAATTTGACTGTTAAAGTGCACTGACATTGTGCACTAAGATTAATTCTCCTTTCACAACAAGCAAACACACAGTTTGTGTGTGTGTGTGTGTGTGTGTGTGTGTGTGTGTGTGTGTGTGTGTGTGTGTGTGTGTGTGTGTGTGTGTGTGTGTGTGTGTGTGTGTGTGTGTGTGTGTGTGTGTGTAAAAGCATCCACAAACACTCACACAAGCAGAAAACTAACTACTACAGGCAAACACATTCTGAGAAGTCTGAAAGAGAAGTCTGAGAAGCCTACTTTCAGATGTAAAATGTTTAAAATTTCAACAAAATAAGCTACAACTTAGAATGCGTGGCTTGTATGGTATCCTCAAAATCACATTCACAGACAGTGACACACACACACACACACACACACACACACACACACACACACACACACACACACACACACACACACACACACACACACACACACACACACACACACTGACACTGACACTGTCTGGCTCTGTCTCCCAGTGTAGTGCAGCAGTGTCCTAGTACTGGCCTTGGATGCTGCCTGGCCCTCCATAATCCATCATCTTCTGCCTGCCTTCTCCTAGGGGACAGGAAGAGCATTACAGCTAGCCCTTAGAAACCAATTAAAGCAACACAGGCCAGACCAGTGTGTTTGTGTGTGCATGTGTGGGGGTGTGCATTTTTAGTGTTCAATCATGCGGCACACTTCTGTGCTATGTGAGTTTTTGCCTTTTGCAAACATAGTAACATTTCCCTGTTTTATCCCTGTCATCACTCACTTCATTAACTCCATTGGTTTGTGTGTGACTTTTCATTTTTGAGAGTCTTTCACATCACAGATAAACTTCAGAAACCTTACGCCATGTTCATGTCATCTCTCTCTGCGTCCCCTGCTTCCCCCCATCCTCCTCCTTTTCCTATAACTAGCAGATGCTATCTGTGCACTGCTGCTCAGCCGGCCACAATAGTCCTCACACAAAGCCTCCGACACAATCGTCGGAGACGAAGAGAAAAAAAAAGGGAATTTGAATGGGTGTGGAGCGGCGCGACAGTGAGCAGAGAATAGAGCGAGTGTTTAGGCTGGTGGCTTTTATCAAGAAGGGCTTTTTGTTTGCGTTGTTTAGTTGTGGATGTAACAACTTGTGTGTGTGTGTGTGTGTTTTGATAAGCCAGTGCTTATAGAGAAAGAGAGATTTGATTACCATATCTGAAGATTCTGACTGGGGCACTACTATGTGCCACTCACTCTTTTGTCTCCAGCTAAAATATATACATTCAGGCACATTGAGAAAGAGACAGAGTGAATTAAAAAGACACAAGTCCGGAGAGGAAAGGGGAAAGGGCGACGGAAGGAGGGAGATGTTCATCAGAAGCCTAGCTGGCGTAAGATGAAAAACACTCCTTAATTATATCACTGTGGCATTTCAGTTCTGGCCTGAATGGCACTGGGCTTTGTTCCCTTTGTGTGTTTCTGCTAGTGGTGTCCTGAACACCTGTGGCTCTCACTAACCCGCCACCATTTCTATAATGATGTTAGACTGGGGATCATTGTCAGGATACCAGGTAGAGAAAAAAAGAGTTGTAGAGAGCAGGTTGAGAGAGTGGATCTAATTTATATGTGAGAAAGTAGATAGTAGGCCAAATATTGGGCTTTTTGACGGGGTTCGGTTTCTGCCGAACATTATAATTTTTTCCACCGAACTGAACCCTACCCGGCTGCTGCTTGTTGCTTGCTAACGTTAGCTTTCTAATTTCACCCACCCAACATGCCTTCTGTAGTGGAATGGCTTCGAATGATGACCAAAAACGCTTGTCTTTTACTGTGAATATTTACTGTTCAATATGTTGCAGTTTTACACACAAGAAAGTGAACAACTTAAGGTTGATGGACATGTTTTGCATCTAGTGTCTCACACATTCATCTCAGTAAGCTAGCAAGAGTACACAACAGACAACTTCTGTGTAGGCTACTTCAGAATAAAAGCACTTCCTGTGACAGTTCACAGTAAAACTAAATTACTGTTAAACAAATAAGGTTGTGTACCTTTTCACATATCAGCTGTAAATCAAGTACTGTAAATAATGTAAGTAGTGAGTTTTAATCACACTATAATTTACCATTTCCTTTAGACTGTTTTAAACTAAACAACATGAATTTCTTATTTAAGTGCTTTAAACAAACGTTTCACAACACCATCATACACTGGTTAGCGAAAATTTGCCAAACAAAATTGTCACTCATCTGGCGATAGCGATGTGCTGTCCTACGATGTGAAAAGAGTGTGTGAATTCAGCATTAAGTTGTTACATTTAACTATTTTAGAGGCTGTGGACGTTGTTCACTTCATTAATGTGTTTACTGTGTTAATGGACTGAGATGGGAGTAGGATTCGGTATTTGGTTTTGGATTTGGCAGAATCTTAACCAGTGGATTCGGTATTCGACCGAACCCCAAAAATCTGGATTCGGTGCATCCCTAGTTTACACACATGCTTGAAGACCAAGTTAGCGAGCTCGTCGCTGTAGCTTTATTATTACATGTACAGACATAAGTGGTATCGAACATTTCATGTAACAGCAAGAAACCAAAATAACATATTTCCTAAAATGTTGTTCTTTTTTTTTTTTAAAGCTACATTGTGTAGGAATTTCTCCCATCTAGCGTTGAGATCGTATATATTGCAATCAAGTCACTCGAACCATGCACTTCAAATGATGTATTACAGCTACGGTAGCCTTCACGCTTCAAAAAGCCTGTCTTTTGCTTTTTCTGGGCGAAAAAGAGGACTCCTGTTCCTGAAACTTGGATTTTGAATATGTGCATGAGGCAGAGTGGCAGTTGGGGGACTTTTCCCGGTGGGCCGGTAGTGTTTCAAGGCCGCTCCGGCCAGTCTGTTTCCCCGCTCCAGCCTCTGCCCGCTCCAGCTGCTGCCCGCTCCGGCCGGTCTGATCGCCTGCTCCGTCCGCCGCTGCCCGCTCCTGCCCAGAGCCAGGCCTGCTCAGCGCCATCTTTCTCCCGTTGCGTCTCACTGTCTCTCCTACCTACACCGGCCCGGCCCTTCCGCACCCTGTCCTCCCTCCTTTACTAACGGCCTGATCAGCGCTGCTGCACAGGGAGAGACTAGAGCACAAAGGGGGGAGGGGCTGCTCCTCACTCAGTCATTGAACAGAAGACTGTTTTGGCAGCCACAGGAGAGAGGTGGTGGTAAATATTCATAAAAAAAGGACAACTTTGTGAAGGGCAATACAGATTTTGATAATGAACAACTACAAATGTTACACACTGGGGCTTTAACAAGTTTTAAATCTCATAGGGAGTTCTAATCTATGTTTAAAGTTAAAACTAACAGCAGAATTTTTCACCAACATCAATTAATTTCACTGGAATTTCTGCTACAGTGGATTTGCCAACTGTTGTGTGCTATCTATTGACTTACTTTATTATCTACACAAAACAGGAAATCATAGGTGGATGCATGTTCAAATGCAGTTCACGTGGGGTTTCGCACTTATAGGGGAAATGTCGGACTGATGGGAGCTTAATCGGTGATCATCCATTGTATCCTCCCTTTATGGCAAGCCAGGTCAAAGTGTGACCTTACCCACAGCCCCACTCCACAAAAACCCAACCGCCATCGCCTCATCCCCTTCACCCTCCTCCCACCCCACTGCGACAAATGACCCCACCCCACCGGGTTCTAATCCAATTAGCTTTAGCCCTAATTATGGTAGTATTGACTGATTACCAAAGGGGCCATTGTCTGCGTCGTGGGCTGGATGAATGGGACTGTGATTAGCGACTGGGCTAGCCTCGGGTAGCCATTAGCACCTCCACACACCTTTTCACAGACCTCTAGTGAAAAGACAGGGAGCAGAGGTCGCTGTGCGCAGTAATTGTGTTCAGTAGATTAATCGTCACAAGGTTAAATGAGAGATGTAAGTGAAGGCTTGATGGGTGGGTCCAGGTTAAGTGTGCGAGTTGGCAGGTTGTGAATGTTTGACTGAGTTGAGGTGGAGTTAATGGATTCAAGGTCATTTTTCATCTCACTTAATGAGGTAGCAAGTATTTGGTTCATTGAGAATGGGAGATGACCATAATGACTCAAGTAAACTGTCATTCATGCTGACATACAATATATCTTCTATGATGTACTGCTTTGGGTAAAAATTGATTGTCCAGTATGTTGTTGTGGCTAACATATGTCCTCTCTAATTTGTTCTTCCAACCAGTTGTCTCCGGAGACGGGGCCCAGGCAGGGAGGAACCATGCTGACCATCACGGGTGAGAACCTGGGTCTCCAGTTCAAAGACATCCAGAGTGGAGTCCGCATCGGAAAGGTGACCTGCAACCCTCAGGAGGACCAATACATCAGTGCCGAGCAGTACGTTGACACTATCTCTGTCTTCATCTCTTCACACATCTCTTCTCTAACCCACAACTCACTCTCTGGCTCCTTGTTTCTGAGACTCTCCACTCTCATGCTTGTCTGTGTCCAATATTGATGTGACACTGAGTGCTAAGCACAACACTGCAACTCTTTTTCAGTTTTCAGTTTCAGTAAAAATTCCAGTAGTTAAATACCACTTACCTGCAAACAGGCTCCTGCTCTGTTTTGGTACTGCTATTCTTAGTACAAGTGCAGTCCATGTAAATCTGGCAGTAGCTGAGTTTACATGGAACAACTTATATCACTAATAATCAGAATAATAGCTCAGTTAGAATTTAATTACCTCATGTAACCATCTTCATCACAGTTAATTTGGCCTATGCTTAAAGAGAAATGTAGTGACATTTGAAGTGGGTGGTCCATACTGTGTCTTCTAAAAAGTCTTCCACAGATGAAAGCGTGTCATGTGACGCTCCCACTGATTAAGTTATGTTTACTGCTTTTTGAACTGAACTACTATATTCTAAAAAAAGTATTACCTGTGCAACAGCAGTAAACAATCATCGCTCCTTGATTTCTCTTGAGTTCTAGGTTCAGTCAATTGGAAATGACAAAGAGTTCCCTTTGTTTTAACTGTAAACAGGTCGCCTCATTGCTTCTTTAGTAATATCATGGGAATCAATAATTTGATTTTATTCAGAATGAGGAAAAAAAGACTCTTAGGAACAGCCGGTGTGATGCTGGCACTGCACTATTTAGTGAAGCTACAAGAGTCACACTCTCTATTTTATGTTGAATTCATCTGGAAGCAGAGAAAATACAATTTAGGATGAGGAAAAATTGGGGACGCTCGTCACGGCTGGAGGTGTCCTCAATGTTCTATTTGTGACTATGTAGCTGTCATTTGTACACAAATGCTCCATTTACTGAGTTCTGCAGCACAGTCCCAGCTGATTTAGTTTTCTCTCTGCCCCCTCACTAAGAAGGAAACTAAGAAATGTGACTTTGATGATTTGACAGCCAGGACAACAGAATGCTGCGCAGCTCTCGCTAGCCATGACAGCTTTCCCCAGAATGGGTTTAGAAATATGGTAGTGACATGTCAGCCTTGATTTATAATTTACAACCTTGTTGTATTCAGACAGAACATACCATTCTTAAATTTGCCCGTGTAGCTGTGGAGTAATACAGTAGGTGGTTCTGTGCTAACTTTTTCTTTACCGAATGTTCATTTTGTCCTAGCTGTTACATCCAGAACCACCAAGGTGTCTACACTTAACCCTGTCAACCCAGTTACGCGGCATTGGCCTGTTGCCATGGCACCTGCAGGAGGAGGAGGAGGGCGCGGCTGGCAGTGAGGCTGTCATGCTAATTAAAAGTGATGTTAGCCATACGGTGCCATTAGTGGCCTGGTCGCTCTCGTCATTCCCGTGACCCTATCAGATCTGTAGCACATGAGACAGGATAAGGTTACGGGACTGACAGCACAGGTCAAAGGTCAGCTGGTGCAGAGAAGGGAGAGAAGGAGTTGTGCTGACTGTTAGGCAAAATGTAGACACATATGTTCCCGCTCTGGCTGCCTTTTTCTCTCTGCCAGCACTTGTACTTCATATACAGCTTCGCACAGTCCCTGTTTTTGATAATGGAGTGAAATGAAATTGCAAGAAAATGCAGCACTTCTGGTTCTTTTTGCATTAGTAAGCTTGTCGTTCACCTCACTCATTAAATATTTACTAGATGGATTTAATTCCACATTGAAAAAAGTAAATTATTGCCAGTAGTGAGGAGAAACAGAACCTGGTATAACCTTTGTTATTAGTCAGAAAACAAGTTTTTTTGTGATTGTTGCGGGCAAAAATTCTTGATTATGCGGCACGTTTCTTAAAAAATGCGATGGAATATGCGGGATATTTATGCAATTTTATGCGATGAAATTGCGGGAACTTGCAGAAATTGCGGGAACTTGCAAAGACTGCGGTTTGATGAAAAAGAGAAAAAAAAGTGATTCCCCCAACACCCTGTTCTCACTAGGCAAAATTACGTCACTTCATAACGTTCCCATGGCAACAAGGGAAAATGGCTGCTCTTGTTATGAAATCATGCAAGCCCCGCATATTTTGCGCGGAAATCGGCAATTCATAAATATGCAGACTTTGGCTGATTATGCATTGAATTACGCCATCGCATAATCACATTTTTCTGGAGGGATTGATTAGTAGTTTGTGTGACAATTTGGCATATGTTTAATTTTTCACCATCACTTTCCACCTCAGGTATTTGATTGAGGGAGGTACAATTTACCTGTGATGTTGTCATCTTTACAAATGCACCATAAACTTTCTGTCTTTCTCACCACGTAGTAACAGCTCAACATAGCCACTGTCATCTGTGCAGTAATGAGCCAAGTGAAGCTGCAATTTCTAACTGAGAGCTGTCCAGCATTTTAATCATGGCCCCTGTCAAAGTGGGAGACCTGGGAATAAATGAAAGGGGAAAATAAAAACAATGGAAACACACAGCATCGAAATGTGAAATTCATTGTCACTGCAGTTGCCATGGCCACCTGCAGGGAGGATGGAAGCAGGAGAGTTAATAACTCATCTCAGGGAGGGAGGGAAGCAGAGGAGATGTGTAGGATATGAGCTCGTTCAATTAATCAGCCTCTCCCACTTTAACTCTCTCTCTTTCTCTGCCTCCCTCTCTCCTCTGCACTCTCGCCCTTTCTCTCTGTCTCGTTCGTTCGCTCTGGCTAATTAACAGTCAAGTGTGTCTCCAGTGGGTGAAACATGAAGTAAGTGTGCGTGTGTGTGTTCTCCGCGTGGGCTACACTGCCACTCCTCCCCTCATTCAATCATTTCTCCAGTGGATTTTCATTTGGCCAGCCAGCACCCAGGGCCAAGTGCAAGGATTATGGTTCTATAGTAAACACTAATGCAGATATGCGCGCACGCACACACACACACACACACACACACACACACACACACACACACACACACACACACACACACACACACAATACTCCGCCCTGTCTTAGCACTGCAGATTTTCACTATTAGAACATTTGGTCTGCTTTTTCTAATATTATAAATGAGGCTTCAGAAATGGTTTGTTCTGAACTATTAGATTTTTTTCTGACTTGGAGATAGAAAAAGTAGAAAAATGTTGCACTATCATCTACACCTCTGTCTCTCTTTCACTTGGTCCTTGTTCGGCCAAGTGTCTTTTTATCTGAAATGGCTGTCTCTTGATTAAGCAAACATAGAAAAGAAAACCTTGACATTAATGCATTTGTTTTGGGAGCAGTAATAATGGAACTCATGCGTTTCCCTTTTTCAGGATTGTGTGTCGGCTGAATGATGCAACAGGTTACAGGGTGCAGGAGGCTCAGGTAGAAGTGTGTGTTAGGGATTGCATTCACCCCGACTACAAAGCTGTCTCCACCAAGGCCTTCTCCTTTGTGGTAAGTGTGTGTGTGTGTGTGTGTGTGTTGTAAGAGCGTAGCTGAATAAAATTACAGCTAAGACAAAGCTTTTTTTGGATGTTTTTGATACTGTATTTGACATATTTGTTGAAGCCCAGCAGCAATGATTTATCAACCTGTCCTCTGCCTGTGTCCCTCCTTAGTCTCCATACTTTACCCGTGTCATTCCTTCCACTGGGCCGCTGTCTGGAGGAACAAGGATCACCATTGAAGGCAGTCATCTCAATGCAGGCAGTGCTGTATCTGTGAAGATAGGACTTCACCCCTGCCACTTTGAGAGGTGAACTTATTGAATAAATCTATGATCATACCTGAGGCTGAAAAATGGACAGTTTAAACTTCCATTGCACTGTTCTGGAGGCAGGGACTGTGTTGATAAAAGCTCTCCAAACGGTGGAGAACAATGCATGCAGCGAAAGAGCGTAAATATGTAAAAAAAGAAGAAAAAAGGTAATTGTGACTCTGAACTTTTGTTTTTCACTAATACTCCTCTGTAGACAATTACCATTCATAATGATTTCCCTACCCCTCTTTTACTTCTGCCATCTTTTACAGTTCTTCCATGTTTTGATAATTATAGTTAGTTCCTGTTTTCTTTTTTTCTTTTTTAAACACATTTTTTTCCTGGTAGCCTTTGATTTGAAGAATGTCTGAAAAATGCTGCCAGCAACAGGATGACCTGCAGTACTGTAATTCACAGCAAAAACAATGACAGTGTAGCCTTTCTCGGGGAAGCTGATATCATTGTTCAGTTGTGCTGTGAATTACTTAAGTACATGGCCCACATTTTGTCAGAGATATGACTATAATTTGGAAGAAATTATATGGTTTTGCTGGTAATTGGTAAATCACATTTTTCCTGCTTTGCACTTGTTTGAAATACGTTTTTTATTTTTTTTTATTTTTTAGAATAATGTGCCACTGTTATCTTCCATTGTCACTCACTCTGCAAGAGATTGTGCCAGGATTTAAAGAAGAGGAGACAAAGATCCAATTTGATATGACTCTAATTCCTCCAGCCAAGAACTCTATTGTTTCTTTGAGTCCCTTCCTGGCAAAGTGACAGCAAACTGAGCTCTGGACTAAATCCACTCATGTATGGTATCTGGCAAATGGCAGAGAAACATCACAGAAAACATTGTTAGTGAACTAAAACAAGCACCTATGTACTAAAATGGAATGTTCAGGCAAAATCTTCGCTAGAGAAGGTGACTAATTTCTAACGGAGAACATTTTTACACTCCTCATACATTTTTCCATTGTCGCTGAGGCACTAGTCCAGAGTTTTTCTTGTTTCTTTCTTTCTTGTTTCGCTTTTAGAGCAAATTCTCTATAACACTGGAGTTTTTGTTATAGTGGTTCCCTTCTTTCAGGCAACAAGTGACAGGTCAAACTAATGAGCTTGGACCTATCAAGTTCCTTTTATAGCATATCAAAAGAAAAAGTGAAGGCCAATTTAAAGCACTGTAGCACATCCTGAGAAAGGTGAGCATAATAGTCTTGGCCTTTCATTCACTGAGCAGCAATAACCTTTATGGCCAAAGTAATGAACTGGCTGAGTCCATCTCTTTAATGTGTCTTTGTATTCAGTGGGGCCTCCGCTTTAATCAAAACCTATTTACCCCAAGTCACTCATCCTCTTATCTCTCTCTGCAACCCCATTTCTTTCCTTCTCTTTTTTTTGTGTGTCCTCTCTTGGCTTTCTTTTGTGTGGCCGCAACCTTGTCAAAAGTATGTGCGTGGCACCACAGTCGCTCTCTGCAGCGACAGTGTTGTGGAAATGGTTGTCATGGAAACACAGCACTAGTGGAATGTGGAAAACCATTTTCATTTTTGCCCTCTTCAGTCCCCTCTCAGTCTGAGGACGCTGTTGACATTGCCTACTGGGAGACAGCAGGCATGTGTCCGACAAAGACACACGATTGCCCCGTTTTTATTGCTTTCGCTCAGTATCCAAACTCAACCTTTTCCATCATCTTCCGTCTTTCTGTGGATTTCACTTTCACAGCAGATATCGGGGGAGGATTTGTATAAGAATCAGCTTGTTCTACTTATGTTAAAAATGTCACACTGTGGTGCCTGCCACCATGCCTGCACAATGCACACACACACATTTATTCACGCTTGCAGTGCACTGTAGGATGTAAGCAGGCGACGAGTGACACAAAACACATACTGACACAATGTTAATCTTCTACCTGCGCACTGTGTTTATATGCAAAGCGTCAAAGCGCACCTGCTCGACACACTGATTACTCACATACTATGAGTAATCAGTAGATGCGCACACACACATGCTGTCTCACAGGTAGCCATCCTCCCGCCACTTGGGCCAGCAGTGTCTCCCCCTGACAGGGGGAGGGGACGGTGGAACGAGCCACTGGAGTGGAGCACAAAGTTTCTGGCAGCGGCACAAAGTTTCCCACCAGGTCACAGCTGGCTGCCTGTCTGCTAGGGAGGGAGTTACATCACACAGAGAGACGACCAGCCTGATCTGCCAGTTCAGATCTATCAGCCAAAGAAAGCGCAGGAGGGAGGGAGGGAGCGACAGAGTGAGTGAAAGAGAGAGAAAGAGAAAGAGAGCTTTGAAGTACAGCAGTCTGTGATTCTGGCTGATGAAACCACGGCTGGACAGACTGAAAGATGTCAGCCTTGTAGATAAGCAACAGTGTCACCGTGTGTGTGCGCGCGTGCGTGCGTGTGCGCGCGCACACCTTTTTGTCACTCTATGGGCCCTATTTTAACGATCTGAAACGCAATTATCAAGCGCGAAACGCAAGTAGCTTTGTGGGCGGATCTCGGGCGCTGTTGCTATTTTACCGGCGGGATAAATGACTCTTGCGCCTGACGCAAATCTAAAATGGGTTGGTCTGAAGTAGCTAGGTGTGGTTTGGGCGTAACGTCCAATAAACCAATCAGAGCGTCATCTCACATTCCCTTTAAGAGCAGGCGCGCTTGTTCCATGGCGTATTGCTATTATGACGGTGGATTTGCCTGGCGCACGGGTTCACAGACGAGGAGACGTTCTCGTCAGGGCTGGAGCAGGAGCTGTCTGGGATGCAGCAAAGTAATAAATGCCCGTCTTGACCGGGTGGCGATGTTGCTGCGGCCTCTCGGGCACATCTCCTCAAGTCTGAAGAGGATTGCTGCAGCCATGGAGCGTTGGCCTCCAAACGCACCACCTGCTCCTGTTGTGCCCCTTCCTCCTCCCCCCCACTCCATCTCCGTCCACCCGCTCCACCAGGAGCACATCGCGCATTACCACTCCCGGACCCTCAAGTGTCCAATCCCGCTGTAGTTCAACATCACGTCTCCTTAAGTCCTCTAATATTTCCTCATTTATGTCATCAACACATCCATGATTCATGGAAATGTGTAAAACACAACAAGCCACAAAGAATGCTGCGACTTTTTGAGGACTGTACTGTAAGTGGCTCCTGACCTATCCAAACACCTGAAGCGCATTTTCACTAATATTTTTCCTTATAATTATGTATGGTTTGCAAAAATGGGAACTGCTGCGTCCGTGTAGATGAGAGAAGCAAAGTGTGTGCGCGTTGTGTACACGCTACATTATGGCCAAGCATGCGCCCCTAAAATAGCATCTGAATAACGCGCCACTGACTTTAGACCAGTTTGTTTCTGGTCAGTGGCGGAATTGTTTTCTGAAACTGCAAAATAGCACTAGGGAACATTTGCGCCGGAACACGCCTCCTGTTTTCGCTGAACCGCCCCCAGGAGCGCAAATTCATTCCCTAATTTACCGACGTGCGTCTGTGGAGGGAAAAGTCCGCCGTGCGTCGGGTGCAAAATAGGAATGACACATGCGTCGGTGTACAAAGTCAATTGCGCTGGGTGCAAGATAGATCCCTATATCTGATAAATCATGTATGAGTTATTTACGGGATGAAGTAGGATTTTCTTTCCTGTGCTGCACTCCAGTTTTTTTTCCGTGTGTCTGTCCCATAGCCTGTCAAAGAGTCAGCTCCCAAATACTCAAAATCCTTTTTCAAGATCCTTTTCGCTTTAAGAGAGACCATCGGAATCCTTTGTATGTAAAGTCTGTCTTTCTCTTTCCCTCCTGTCCTCCCTTACTCCTTTCATCTCCTGCTCTTTCAGGCGGGGCAACAAGGAGATAGTGTGTGTCACCCCGGCGGGACAAACCCCTGGCTACACCCCGGTCATGGTGGACATCAACTCTGCTGAGCTGAGGAACCCAGAGGTCAAGTTCAACTACTCGGACGATCCCACCATCCTCAAGATCGAGCCCGACTGGAGTATTGCCAGGTGAGGACACAATCAGGGCCTTTCCCTCAGCTAGTCTGGGATCAGCAAAGATGAACCTTTTGTATAAACGTGGAGGATTTTCTGTGTTGCGTAGAAGCTTACAGCTATCTCAAAACTGAGACTGCATGATTGATTAATTAATTCTCAGTATTGCAGACATCATGCATGCCAACCGTGAAAGTAATACACACTGAATAATTCAGAGGAAAGGTTTGAAAACTAGGCAATATTGGCATAAATTGATGTATTTTTTAAGTCCTGCTGCACCGTATAACTAATTCCATCAGCTTTCATTGTATAATGTCATATCATTATTTCATTATCTATAATTCACGCTTACACAGTGTTTGATCTACAATTCGGCTTGATGCACATATATAGAACGTATACAAATGCATCAATACATTATTAATCCCTGGTTGTGGTTGTGTTTGGGATATACATTAATAGGAGCATAGCCAATTTAACGAAATATGAACTCTATGTGATGAATGTAATATTCTGCTAGCATACTCCCCGGCTATGTCTCGAAGAAAAAAAAAAAACTAAACATTCTTTTCCATTTTCACTCCGGTTTGCTTTTCAAAGGCATATTATTTATTCTGTTTATCTTTATGATTCAAAAGTAGAAAAAACTTTGAGAGGAGGAACAGCGGTAAAGGAGGTTCCTGAAGCAGTGCAGTGCTACAGTTGATGAGCTGCAGCAGAGATGTATCTGTAAATATTACTTGACTTATTGAAATGAGACTACATAGCCACAGGAAGATTTCCTGTGCAAACACAAGCTGTGTTGTGGAGGCAAAAAAAAAAAAAAAGCTTGGAGCTTCCAAGTGCTAATGGGCTCACCAGCATGACCTAGAAACTCCTCTACTCATCAGCTCAGAAATGAAGCCAGCACATACACACAAACACACACTGTTGACTGTCTCATTTACTTCAAAAGTATAGTTCCAGGAATATGTCTTACTTTATTTCCTGAGGTTTTTTTTACGGTATGTTTTTTTCTGTTGCATTTACTTGAAATTCTCAGACACGCAGGTATTTAAATCATGAACTAAAAGTAAAAATAGCTAGGGATGTTGTCCATATGATAAATAAAGGCCTATATTAAAAGCCTATCAGGAAAGGGAGAAGGGGTCATATACTGTATGTCTTGTCATTAAAGCAACTCTGGCTTGTGTAGTATTTGTGTAAGTATTTATTTGATAGTATCACCTCTCAGGACAGCCCACATTAGATTTTTCCACTAGACGCATCCATTACAATCCACTTCTGCATCATCGCAGGGGGTTGAGGTGAAAATGGGAGCCACGTTAAAAACTCTGCAGGGAGACACACTCTCTCATCATGCAATAGAGGTGTTAGCAGATGAAAAGTCTCATTTAGAAAGGGATGAAAAAATATTAAGGGGAAGGCAAGGGGAAACGAAAGTGTTGGTTCCAGCCTTGGGGGGAAATAACCTCGGCACTCGGCTTGTGTTTGATGTTTCACTCAGCGCTCCCGTAGGAGGAGGTGCATGGTCCTCCAGGCCAATCACGTTTTTATTTACCAAGCTATTTTGTCGCCGCGTCCCCTTTGGTGACCCTTTTTGCAGGGGGGTGGGGGGTTTCAAACAGCACTGAGCCACACGGACACATGGCACTGTGGAGAATGCATGACACTCCACCTTGTTTACACAGTATAATACAGTGCACTCAGTTTACTATTAAAGTGTACACTGTGTGTGTGGAAAAGATTCTTATCCTCTACCCCTGTTGACTGTTGAGCCCTACATTCTGCTATTCCACCAACAAATGTGTAACTGTATGTAAATCTCCTAAATTTCTTTGTCTGCTACCTTTCACACCAGACTCTATTCACAACTTCAACATCTGTAGCCCTCCCTTAAGCCTCTCAATAACCCTGAGCCCTCTTTGGCCTCACCTCGCTCCATCTGGCCTCTGAAAACACAGCCAACTCCCTGCATTTGGAAGTTTTGTCTTGTGTGCCCTGAGTACATGTATTTACATTTTAGGATGCTCTAGTTCCACCATGGAATGAATCTAATGTTAAATTGAGTAGATCACAAGTCCTCTGCCATTGCTCAGAGAGAGCAGAGATTGCTTTACAGCACTTGAACAAAAATACAGAGTATGTTGTATCATTGCCTGTGTGAAACCTAGCAATATACAGTAGCAGCCAGTGTATCATTTGCTTTTTTTGTTCATTGGTGCCATTGGTGACTCACACTGGCGTAAAGGCTTCAAGCCGCGCCTCACCCAACTCCAGTTTTTGGTTGTATGCTAACTTATTTAGCTGTTGTCAGAACACCTCACATCAGATAAAGTTCATCCTCTCAGGCAAGCAGAGGCTGTCGAGAAGGCAGTGTAGGGGAATAGGACTCTCACCCATATTACCCATGTGTCCGCTGGTCAGCGTCACATACAGTAGATCTGAATAGGTCACAGGTGTAAAGGTTATAAAACATGTCAGATCAGTGACAGCGGTGCAGTTGTTGAGTGTATCTCATGCTGAAAAATATGGCAGTGTAACTTTAATACACTTTGAAAAAAATCTCCCCTGGCTTTGGAGAGGTGCTGAGGAGAGGCCAAAAGCTTCGGCTCTCAGGAGTAATGCTACATATTCGCTTATTCTTTCCTCCAGCTTCCATATCGGTTTAAAGAAGCTTTTAACATTCATGCAAGGGCTTTAGCGTTGCTATGATTACCTGAAAATGGGCTTCCATGAATAAGCAGGCGAAAGGCTACTGCAGGAGCGAGCATTAATGGTAAATCACCAACTGGAGGGCCCTCTTGGCTCCCACAGAGAACAGATTTATTAACGTTTATCTCTACTGATAGGCCTGCTGAATAGTGTATGCGTGTGGACCATGCAAGACAAAGTACAGAGGGAGATACATGAATGTCTGACACATAGAATTGTTTTTATTGTCCCAGTAACATTGTATAGTTGTGTTTGTCCTGAATGTCTACAGTGAGTCTTGTTTACTCTTTTTGTAGTGGAGGAACCATGTTAACCATCACTGGAACCAATCTGGCCACCATCAAGGAGCCCAAAATGAGAGCCAAGTATGGAGCTGCCAAGTCAGAAAATGTAAGTGGTCAGATCCAGACACCCGCACACAGTTTTTATTGACAAAACTAAAAAAGCAGTGACTTGACTTGGCAAGCTAGACCAATATAGACACAGTGTGTGTGTGTGTGTGTGTGTGTGTGTGTGTGTGTGTGTGTGTGTGTGTGTGTGTGTGTGTGTGTGTGTGTGTGTGTGTGTGTGTGTGTGCGTGCGTGTGCGTGCGTCTCTCTCTCTCTCTCGCTGTGTCTTTCTGCTGTCTCCTCTGTGGAAAAACTGATTATCAGATGATGCACACACCCCTGGGACACAGACGCACACACCTAACCCGTCGGTCAACCAGCCAAGGGCCCATTTTCTGTTTGTTTTTGATGTTGAATTTCCTTTTAGCAGTTTAACCTTTGAAATGTCAACCAGCAATAAAGCGGCTCTGGCAAATCCCCGTCTCTTCACCTAGCACCATGGGGCTTAGCTAACCTTTCTCCCGCTCTTATCCGAAAGTAAAAATATACCTTCTATTTCTTTTGTCCCACTCTCTGCAGTCATTTTTTATTTAGCTTGGTTATTGTTTCTGTTGACCTATAAACACAGTTGTGTTCTGTGTCTTTGTGATTGTACACATCCTTTGTGTGTGAGTGTGTTAGTATGTGACATATAGAACATAATGTAAGGCTATACCATGCTTTGTAACTGCTGTGTTATTGTTAATAGCTACTGGCTGACCTGTCCTGTTTTTATGTGAGTCATTACAGTCTAATTTGTTAATCGGTGACTGATTTAAGCGACGAACCCCACAGGGGATTTCCAGATGATATCAACAATGATTACAACACTGATGTTATTAAGCCATCCTCTTCCTCATTATGTCATTACGGAGAGATTTAATCACTCATATCACATAACCCCTGTTTCAGCCATCTGATATATTGTTGATTATGTATAAGTTAACTTAGTTGATCTTTTGAGTAATCATTTAAAAATCGACTTTTTTTTTATTTCTTGCCGATACTGCAAACACTATAAACAAGGTAGAAAGGTTGTTAGATTAAAAAATATATGAAATTACCTCATTAAACATTAAACTTTTCTCCCCTGTTCACATTCCCTTCTTCCTTTTTATTTTTTTCCTATCTTCTAACTTTTATTTTTCCCCTTACGCTTCCATCCTCCCCTTCTCTAGAACTGCACGGTTGTCAACAACACCGTGATGGTGTGTCTGGCGCCCTCTGTGGCCGGATCTGAAAAAGGCTTCTCGGAATCGGGCAGCAGTCCTGATGAGATCGGCTTTGTCATGGATGACGTGCGCTCTGTGCTGGTGGTAAACGAGACTTTCAGCTACCACCCGGACCCCGTGTTCGAACCTCTGAGCCCCTCGGGCATGCTGGAGCTGAAGCCCAGCTCACCGCTCATACTCAAGGTAAATTGCCTCTTGCTCTTAGCATTGATCTGTTTTGGCCTTGTCTCTACCTTGCTTTGCTTTACATCCATCACATCCTTTCTCTTTTAAATCTTGACTTTCTTTTCTTTTCATCTTCCCTTCTAATATCTTTTACCTCCGTCTCTACCTTTCTCCTCTCTTTGTGTCTTCCCATTCATTATTTCTGTCTGGTGTTTCTTCATGTCTCCTTTCTTGCCTCACCTTTCTAATTATTATTATTTCTGCTGTCTGTCCTCTCTCCTGTAGGCATAGGTGGGGAAAAGGTTTGTGTTGGTTTTGCATCAAAGCTTTTTTTGAAGGTTACTCTGTAAGCCGGTCTGGAACAAATGTCTTAAAACACACTTGGACTCCAGGACAAAAGAAGGCTAGCTGAGTGTTAGCACTCAGTTGACACACTAGAAGAGCAGTAATAGCAGATAGCAGTGTTCCAGTAATGTTGAGTATTGTCAGCAACATTAAAAGCTCAATCTCACAAATAGTTATTTTAGAAAATGCTGCAGCGACCTCCTAGTCAACATCCAACACAACTGATAAGAGGCTGACAGGCATTTGAAATGATTCGCTCCAAACATTCCTGTAAAGAGACGTTACTCTCTCCTTCCTCTTGCTTTGAGAGTTTTCCTTTCAGCACAGCTGTCTTTCAGATGTGCCACAACCTTGAAAGCTGTTATTTCTTCGCCTGCTGTCTTCAGTGGGGTTTGGAGACCTTTCAGGGGGAAAAAAGTTGCTACCAAAACCTCCCCCTCAAAATCAGGTGCAAAGGAAAGAAATGTTTATAAAGTGGACCCATGCGTTGCTATGCCACCTGCTCAGATTTTTATCTTAACTTCTAAAGAGAGACTTCATAGCCATGTTTACTCTTAGCCATAGAGGCAGTACACATTTGAATCCAGAGTGCATTTATGAAGGCTTTGCCCCACCCACCTACGCTGTCTTTTGTCATTTCACCTCTCCCCTTGAACTTCAAAGCCTCAGGAGCGAGAGAGAAAATTATCATGCAATTTCACGGAAAACGAAAGCCTGTTTTCTCTCAGCCAATCAGGGTGGAGTTTTAGAAAGGAAGAGTCACTCCTTTCTCCCCTGTAACTTTAAATCTAATTCTATAATGAAAAGCTCTGATTGTCCCACCATGCTCCAGGTAAAGAATTGCAGAAATAAGCAGCACGGGAATGGCATCCTATTAGATAATTGGGGAGAAATTAAACGTTCATCGAGATTTTCCAGAAATTATTTCATACCACTCCACAAAGCACAGTGAGTTAGGATGAGGAGAGGTAGGTGGAGGTAGCAGAGGAGAGGGGGGATTTCTGTAGAATGTATTTATTGTACTTTCCGGGACCCTTACGTAACTAATACATTTTTACAGTCTTTGGACAGCATTTTTACTTGTGCCAGACCTTATCCACCAGATCTGGATCAAATAATCTAATCGCTGATTAAATTTAGTACATTAGTACATAGTATACAGTATGTCGTAATTTAGTTACATGTTTAACTCAAGAGCAATGTCATAGACTTGGTAATTTAGTTAGAAAACGACTAGTCAGTTCTGTGCAGTGTTTCCTCCAATATGCAGTGCAGAGGCACTGTTGCTATGGCTGCCTGCAGTTTAAAGTACCTTGCACACTAGAGCAATGGCTGAACTTTTTTTCGACAACATAAATCACAGTTAAAGTGAATCCTTTTGTGTTTATACTCTATGATTAATATTCTATTTATGTGGACCACCATAGACTTAGACCTTATGTAAGTAACCTGAAGCATGCGTGTCTGTTTCCAGGGCCGTAACTTAATTCCTGCAGCCCCAGGAAACGCTAAGCTGAACTACACAGTGCTGATCGGTGAGACGCCCTGCATTCTCACCCTATCTGAGAGCCAGCTGCTGTGTGAATGGCCCAACCTGACCGGAGAACACAAAGTCACTGTAAGTTCAACTTTACTATTTGTCTATATTACTGTTCGTTGAATGTTTTCCACTGTGTGATGTGTCTTTCTTCATTATGTTAACTTGATTTGTCACACACGGAGCATTGGGGCCACCCAATGTAAGGTGTTTGGATACAGCCATACAAAACCTGAAAAAGGGGCATCATCCCTCTCTAAGTTACATTTTTATATCTTGAGTAACTTGTTATTTCAACCCTGCTTGATCTTTTTTTTTTCTTGCCACCTCTAGAGCATCTGGCTTTCATAGTTCTTTCAGCCACTCAGCCTGTCTTCTTCTATAGATCCTGTTCTCAGTGCTGTTTCCGCTGTGGATTGACATAAAGAGGGGGGATGTATTTATCCCCCACTTCCTGCCTTTTCATTCATTCATTTCATTCTTTCCTCCCCATCCATCAGACCTAAATATCTTTAATTACTCTAGATTTCTCTTCCACATTCACATAGCTGCATGCACACAAACACACATCCCGTCTCTTATACTGCTGGCGGTGTTTTCAACTGTATTTATGTCTTAGAAGCTTTTGATCGGTCTCGTTTGGCTGGCATCCTGCTTGGGATTTGAACAGTATTGATATTCAATAGAGACCAAAAAATGGCTAGTAGGCGTGAGAGGTCTGTGTCTATTTTTAAGCCTCAATTTGGTATTTCATAGATGTAAGCCAGTTGAAGATGGAATAAAAGAAAAAGAAGACGACGGGGGAAAAACACATCCCAATGTTTTTTTTTTTTTATTTGCGTGTTCACTGCAAGCCAGAACTGTTAGGATGTGATATGGTTGAAAGTCAGATGGGTGTGTGAGTGTGTAAACTTGTGTTACTGGTTCCAAAGACAGCCCCGGGGAACAGATGTTGCCTTCCCCAACTCAGATATAAAGGCTTTGGGGGAGTTTTGGCCTACACTTGGCTCAACTTGACACAGCTTGGTTTGCCTGTATAAATGCAATGTGGGATTTAGCATTAGCACCTTGCAGAATGTTTAATCACTATAATTGATTTATAGTGGTTGTGGACAACTCTTGTAGATGAAGATGATTTAAAAATGCCCAAATAATGTTTCTGTATGGTTTTCACATCATGTATAGTACACAGCTCTAATTTTTTCTAATTCCTAATTTAACCATAAATGAAGATGGTATACAGCTTTAGCTTGGAACCCTGCCAAATTTGGTTGCAAACAGACCCACAGATTTGTTAATGTGGTGTCAAGAGAATGTAAGTTTTCTGTTGGTGTCGCTCTACCAGGTGCGTGTTGGAGGCTTTGAATACTCACCGGGGACCTTGCAGATCTACTCCGACAGCCTGCTCACCCTGCCTGCCATCATTGGTATCGGAGGAGGTGGTGGCTTGCTCCTGCTGGTTATCATTGTGGTGCTGATTGCTTATAAGAGAAAATCACGGGATGCGGACCGCACCCTCAAACGGCTGCAACTGCAGATGGACAACCTGGAGTCCAGGGTGGCCCTTGAGTGCAAGGAAGGTGAGTTTGGACAAAACCTGATCATAAGAGGGGTGTGACGCTAACCGCTCAAACCTCAAAAGTTACTTTCGCAATGCTTGTATGCTCCTAGTTTCTTTTCATCTTTCTCCCTACTTGGTTCTATTCCCAAATAACTTTGTTTAAATCTCTCCCTCACTGTAGCTTACCTCAAAAGCTGCACAACTCCCATTCAATAGTCCTATCCATTTCTCTCTCTGCTTTCTCGTTGACTCTCTATTTCCCCCTCCCTCTCACTGCCAACTGTCCCCCTGCTGTTAGGTGGCAGCGGTGTGTGTGTGTGTGTGCGTGTGCGTGTGCATGTTGGTTTGTTTCCAGAGGAGTACTTTGATCTGAGCCAGCCACCAGATGTTGGCTCTCTATCCCATGAGAGAGCTGCCTGGCTGGCCTCACTACCATCCACACTGAGAGAGGGAGGGGAGAGAGAGATGGAGGTTAGATAGATGCAGGGCACAGAGGTGGGAAAGTGAGGGATAGTAAGGAGGGAGGGGTTTGGCAATGACTAAAACAGGGGTGGAGACACTTACACACCAGCACATTAGCATATATTCATTTGGCAGGAAACAGCATAGATCCAGTGAGAGTCTACTGATCCTGTTACTGGTTTGTCTGGCAAGAAAGAGAGAAGCAGATGGGGAGAAGGGAAAGGAGAATACTGATAACCATGATCATCAGAATAAATTTTTATTCAAGATCACTTGTTGCACTGCTTTAGTAAACATCAAATAAAACAACATACTTTGTACAAGTACTGTAGTTACCAGTAGGGGTTTCCCAAGATGATCTGCAGGTTTGGTTTATGTTGGAAAGGTGCACTGTGCAGCACTAACATACAGCAACTATATCTAAATATTAGCTCAGACATAATATTGACAGATAATCAGTATATTTTTTTAAATAGTTATTGCAATGTACCAATGTGTTTCAATTAAAATGGGGGACACAAAAAATAATGGCCATAGTTAATGTAACAATGTCCAAGATATCCTGACTTCCCTGGGTCAAGCTTAAAAAAAGCCGGATCCTACACTTCCCATGATGCAACTTGTCTTTTTTGATTGACCGTCCATGTGTTGTAAATGTATCTTGGTTTCAGAGCTCTAAAGTGATGCCCACACCTCCGATGTGTTCAGCACATCATACATTCTGGTGTTGTGCTCATTGGCTGTTTCGACTAGTAGGAGAAACAGTCAACCAATCAGAGCTTTGTAGGTATGACTAAAAATGGCAACATTGTCTTCTGTCGCTTGTTAGCGTGTAATTGGAAGTCGCTTTGGATAAAAGTGTCAGCTAAATGACATGTAATGTTATGTTAGCTACCTAGCGGCATCCATGAAAAAATAAATTAAATAAAAAAGTCTACAAAAATGGCAACAAGCGACATATCACTTGATACCGATTGGTCAGAGCAACACATATGAAAATTTCCCTTCTCCCAACGGCTAACACAATGTCAGGCTGCATGAATGAAGTAAAGTGAAATGGCAATGTAGTCTGATTATCTGACAATGGTACTGGTAACTCACACCACAGGTCAAACAATGATTGACTGGGGTGTGTGGTGGTGAGTCCAGGTGCCCTGACCCTGTCTGCCCCCCACTGTCACCACTGTCTGGAAGAAGACAACAGGATGAATGAAAGGAGGGGGACGGAGCAAGGAAGATAAATAAGGCCGACAACTTGTAAGAGGAGAAACGGAGGGGAGGAAAGCACTGAAAAAGGATGGATTGGAAGATTATGAGAGAGGGGAAAAAACAAGAGGGGAAGCAGATAGTACTAAAGCAAGAATTTTAAATTTGAGAGAGAATGAAGTTGATATGAGGATAGCGGGAGACCATGCTAAATAATTATTTGGCTGCAAAAGGAGATGGTCAAATAAGAGGATAGCAGTGAAAAGAAAGGAAGTGATTAGAATATGTGGGGGGAAGTAGTACAGAGTTTGAGTGAACCCCTTTTTTTCCAAGAAAGTCCTGGCAAATGGAGCAGCAAACCGAAATGGAGCAGACAAGCAAAATAGTGAATGTATAGGTAAAATAAATTAAGAGAAGAGATGGGGCAGGTTAGAGCAAATGAGACTGATTAGAGATGCAGAGAGAGATGGATGGCATGAATGAGCCACACAAATGGAAAGATGGAGGGATGTAGCAGAGGAGAGGCAGTGATAGGGGGGAGAGAGGTGACCTCTAAGATGTCACTTTGAAGGGAAGAAAGAGGGAGAAAAAGAGAGATAGGAAGAGAGGGAAAGGGTGACACAAGCCATCTGTTATTCTGGGCTTTGGTTCATTATTTGTTTGCGTTGTGTATTCATGTGTTGGTGTATTTTGGGTGACACTATAGGGCACACACACACACACACACACACACACACACACACAGTCGAGTTAATGGAACCATTAAGCTGTATGTTTTCTCCTCAGGGAGTTTTGTATTTATACAATAAAATCAAGGCAGTACAAAAAAATATATGCACTACTGTATAGAATGTGAGTGAGAGAATGGATTTGATCCCATTTATTCCCTCTAGATGGGACTTATGAAGCCACTGGAGTATACAGAACGGGGTCAGAACACACACTCGCTGGGAATGGAAAATGTGTAAAAACACTGACACATGCAGTTCACATTAATCATCTGGGCACTAGGTTATGTGTTCAGCTGTAGGGCAAGACAGGTGTGTGTGTGTGTGTGGGGGGGGGGGGGGGGCAACTTGTAATGTGTGTGTGTGTACTCAGAGGCTCAAGTTTCTGTGTGCCATTCCATCCTGAACTCCCCTCCAGCCACTGAGTACCACAGCACTTTCCTCTATTCCTCCCTCTCCTTCTTCCCTCCATCTTTCTCTCTGCTCTCAGCACAGAGCGATGGCATAATGCTGCTTTTCACTGCTACTCCTCCACATGCCTCTTTTCCTCACTTTCACCTGAGTTGCCTTTTTCTACTCTAAAACATGCTGTTGCTGGAAATCAGATTGACTGAGGCATTAATAGTCAAAGTCAAGATTAAGACTGGCTGACTGAGTCAATTTCAACTTTTTGAATGTCTTCAAAGTGTCTTTGTTTTGTGTTGGGCCACTGCTGACAAAATGTTAAATGCCAAACTGAAGACTGATTATATGTTGTCGTCAAAATCAAGAAATCAGTGTTAAAAGACTACAAATATAAAAAAAACATTATTTTTCATTCCTGTATGATTTTAGTCTGTATCTATTTTCAGAAAATTGTTGTCATTTGAACCAAAACTTGAAACTCACAGTAAAGCAAGCTTCATTATATATTTGTAAGCATGTATGTGTTCTTTGGTACAGCCTTTGCAGAGCTGCAGACAGACATCCATGAACTCACTCAGGAGCTGGACGGAGCAGGAATCCCCTTCCTGGACTACCGCACCTATGCCATGAGAGTCCTCTTTCCTGGGATTGAGGACCATCCTGTGCTCAAGGAGATGGAGGTACGGGTCAGTAGAGAGCGCTCCACTCACATTCACACTCACTGAATGAATGAAAGAAAGTTGTACTGTATGTCTATTTGGATATGTCATTAGAAATGGCCTGTTTGAAGAAAGGATTTTGCCTGGAAGGACAAAAGCTAAGCATAAATAGGGCTCGAGAGTGCTACCAATTTGGTCGCACATGCGCCCACATTTTGTAAGGATGCGACTGACATTTTTCCTAGGTCGCACCTGTGCACTTAACGTCCTCTCCGCTGCGTTACATGACCCATTTCTTCTGTAAAGCCGTGCCTGTGTTTGGATCTCTCCTCTTACTCTCCGCGCAGCCCCGCCCCCATTCACTCGCACTGTCACACACGGCTCCCCTGCAACATGGAGAGACACGACGTCATTTGTCTACAGTTTTAATTGTTATTAACACAGCTCTATATATGCTATAAGACTTTGAGCCATGTAATGTGAGGTCTCAGTTCAGGGAAGCACTTTGAAACAGCAGCACTTTCTATTTTGAAATGTTTTACTTAACATGTTTTAGTTTGGCAGCTCAGTGAAGCACTTTAAACAGTTTTTTAAAATATATTTATATGCAGTATGATTGTGCTTCAACTAAAAAGTATTTACCTACACCTTATTCTTGTTTAAAATCATTTACATAATATATATGAATGTATATGGAGCATGATAAAAAGATGACCTTGAAATTGTGGCGTGCACCTAAATTTTGTGCTGGTGCACCTAAATAAAAAAAGTTAGGCGCACCAGTGCAACCAAGGCAAAAAGTTAGTCTGGAGCCCTGATAAATCCAGTGGCGATTCTTGTTTTGATCTGCAAATTTTCCAGAATGTATAACTTTTTTCTTCTTTTCCAAACTAATTGTTACAGCTTCGAAAGAGTTATAGCTTTTAAAGTGTGTTCTGTCTGTACTGGGTTTGATCAGTGTAGTGTTAAGAAGAGTTACATTACGCATTGAGATATCTAAACTCCACAGTGAGACCAAAACAAGTGGAAATCTAACAGCACTTAAGCACAGTTTCTGTTAGAGGAAGGGAGAACTCTTACACAATTAAGAAGAACAATTAATAAAATGTTTTAGAGACTGATTTTATATAGCTGGTTAAGATAAGAATCTCCATTATATGGTATCAGAGGTGGACTATCTGGATGTGTCCCCCAAACATCTTTCATCTTGAACAGCTCTTTAGTCAAGGGCTCGAGGCAGAAGAGGCTTCAAGCCCAAACTAGTAGAAACTAGGAAAAATAACTTGGGTGAGAGAAACTCTTAGGGCAAGCCCTGGTTTGATATAATGCAGTGAAGGGACAGCTCATTTTTGGGGAGTGAGCAATGTCCAAGCTCCACTAAGACTTGGTACAAGTGATAGATGGCCTGTACAGGACCAAGCCTGTGCGAGGCTCCTGAAGAAAGCAATGTTCACACATTCAATAAAACACTGTCCCCTCCTCTACTGCTCTTTTCTCAAGAGGGAACACTCTATCACTCACATGACGCCAGGCTGCGTGGACACTGTACACATTAGACTCTCACACATGCATCACATGGAAATGCACACTACTGCTCCGCTGACATGCATGTATGGTGGCGGATGCAGGGAGGGGGCTTTGAGATGGCAAGTATCTGCTCATGCTATCAACTGTATTCCAAAGGGATAATGTGCACGACATTGGATTTTCATTTGTATGGCCCAGGCAATCACAGGCCACAGTAGTGCGCTAGCAAGCAGATCAATTTCTTATTACAGCATGAAGCTCACATTCTCACTTCAAACCTCCGTTTGTCTCCCTCAGGGGCAGTGGGGGATGGAGGGAGGTACAGTAAAGAGGGAGAGAGAATTGGGAGTGAACTGGGGAAAGGGGGAGAGCATTGGGACACTAATACGTAGTAAATTGATCGTGGCAAACCCTGAAAGCCTTGTTTTAAGGTTGCATCTGTAAGCTGATTTTCCCTGTATGATACTTTAGGAATATTGTGAGTGTGTCTGCGTGTGTGCACATGTTGCTCTTTTGCCAATGTACCCTGCATCTAATATTCCTCATTCTCACTCATACTCATGAATCCATTTCCAACTATAACTCACATTCTCCTCTTCATCCTGATCTCAACCCCTTTATCCGCCCCTACCTCACTCTTTTCTAAATCGCCCTACTTCTAATATTCTGCCCTTTTCCCTGTCTTGTACCATTTCTCTTATTCCTCCTTCCTTCCTTCCTGTGCTTACCTCTCTTCTTCTATCTTCCCAACTTCTAACTTTCCAACCCTCTCTTACACTCTATTCCCTCATTTTCTTCCCCTTTCTCCCCTTCCCTTCCTGCTTCCTTTAAACTACCTTCATTCCCTTCCCTCGTTTTTTTTCTCTACCCCATGTCCAACCGATGGCTACTTTTCCTCTGTCCACCATCCCTCTCCTCCTCTCCTCACACTCCTCCCCATCATCACCTCTGTGCCCTCCTTTCCAGGTCCCTGCTAACACGGAGAAGGCCCTGACGTTGTTCGGCCAGATGCTGACCAAAAAGCACTTCCTGCTGACCTTCATCCGCACTTTGGAGGCGCAGCGGTCCTTCTCCATGCGAGACCGGGGCAACGTGGCCTCCCTCATCATGACGGCGCTGCAGGGGGAGATGGAATACGCCACAGGCGTCCTCAAACAGCTCCTGTCTGACCTCATCGACAAAAACCTGGAGAGCAAGAACCACCCAAAGCTCTTACTCAGAAGGTACGAAAACAGGGAGGGAGAGAGAGAGAGAGGAACGGTTTTAAAGTGTCTCGGACTCTGCACAAAAACATGTCGCACAGATAGTTTCCCCACTGAGGGTTCAAGCTTGAGGTTACATTCCTTGTTGTTTATCATACTTCTCACTGGTTTAGGGCGTCCTTGAGAAGAGGCACCCTACTGAAAGCACCTTGACTATTTAGCCTTCAAAAAGCAAAAACAACAAAAAAGTTTTATCACTGGCTATTGGTCCCTATATTGTGAGCACTCCTGAATAAATATTTTATTTTGTTTCCATCAGACACATTAACTAACTATAAACCACCAACATACACGCAAACCTCCAACAAATAACGCTCCAAGAGATATACCACACTAGAAAAACAACAAATATACAAACGCACAAATGGTAATGCACATGCAAAACCAAGCAGATAGTTATACTCATTATGGTGCTAAAATAGGAAGAGATCAGAAAATGATAGAAAAGAGAAGATGATGCTCTGTGAGAATGTCAAGCAAATTGTTTTTTCTCGTACAACTGAAGTTATGGAGCAGGGGACTGGGACTGTAGCTTTTAGAGGCCTATGTGACATTACCTTGTCTCTATCTCTGAACCTTGTCCCTGTCAGAGAGGATTACACCCCTGATCACGCACGCACTCCCAATGGAGCCACAGTCAGACACTGCTCTCTCCTCTCTCACACATGCACAGTGAGAATGTTAGAGAGGGGAGAAGTATGAGGGATGAAGGGGATGTAAAGGAAAAGAAGAGGAAGATTTACAAGGTATGGTGTAAGGGATAGAGAGATAATGGGTTGGAAAAGGGGGAAGATGTGTGGCAGTGAAGAGAAAGAATGTGAGGGGAAAGAGGAAAAGGCAGCTAGAGAAAGGTAGACGGAGCAGAGGGAGGGAGAGAAATAATGATTGACAGAAAGAGAGGCAAAAATGTCTAGAGGGAGACTTGGGCTGAAGGCATATTGATGGAAGGAGAAACATGGAGGGAGAGAAAGTAGAGGAAGGAAGAATAGAAAGGCTGTAGAAAGGTGCAATATGGTGAGAGAGTAGATAGGCAGAGGGAGGAAGAGAAGGATAACGGAGCCACTGCAGACATAAGGGCAAGAAAAAATGCACGTATTTAAGGCAAGACACAATTAGAGAAATGGCCTGTCTCCAAATAAATTGGAATTAGACATTAAATGATAAAAAAAAACTGTTTTTTCTCTCCTCCTTCTCTGAGAGATATTTAATTAAAAATCTAATCAAATAAATGACTCTCAGCCAGTGTGCCTGTGTGAAGCCTTTTCCAATCCCCTCTTGGGGCGAATGGTCACAATACGCTGTCCCTGCTAACTACACTAGCCTCGGGAGCTGGCGTTAATAAGCTCAGCAATTATTACACATGGTTCACCCGGGTTTGGTAGTGTTTCTGCAATAGATAGACTTTAATTTGTATTTATTTCTAGACGTACACAAAAAAGCAAAGGAGAAAGACTTAATTATCTGCTCCCATGTTGATTTCCATCCCCTATGGTAAAATGACGCTCTTGCATTGGGTGCATTTGGATTGATTTGCACATTATAGGATTCACTGTGTGTGGCCAGGAAAGTTGCATCAACCCCTGCTTCTGTAGTATGTTTATAAATGTTGTAACGATGGGTGCAGTGATAGTAGTTTCCCTGAATGAGATGGTGTTACAAATACAACTATCATGCCCTGACATGCCCAAAAGCGTGTTCTGTCCAGGTGTATTTGCCTCCATTGTCCTCCATCCCTCCATTTCCTGTTGCCTTATCTTTCATCTGCTAATGCTGACAGCCAGGAAAAAGAAATGCTCCACATACATCAAACAACACTCAACAGTCAAACGGGCAGGCTTGCGGAAGCGTAGGAGTTCACGTCTCATTCCTGCTTCAGGCCCTCACTGGTTTCACTAGCAGAATGGCCTAGTTTCATGTCTTTTCCCTTTATTTGCTTACTATTCCTCAATTGTTGTCGGGAAAAAAAATTAATTTCTTGGCAAAGTTGACAAGAAAATATCTTCCTATGCTGTCATTTCTCAACAGAATATACTTTTCTTCACCTTTTTGCACCTTGCCTTGCTAATGACAAAAAGACTAATATTAACAGGAAGTGTGGAAATATGGTCCATTTAGACAACCCAGTAACTCAGCAGAAGGCTCTCTTGTGCACCTGCCAGTTACCTAAGTGAAAACAAGGAATGAATAATTAAGCAGTCCTGTATCTCCCTAATGTGAAAAGGAAGGATGGTGGAAAACGAGGAGGTAAATCTGACGATGATGACATAGATGCAGAAATAATCTCTTTTTCCCCCACATACCCTTAGTGCCGATCTCCCTTTTAGCTGTTTAACATATTAGATGCAATAAGTCCGTTAATTACAATGCCTTTTAATTGCTCTGTTTTTATTCGCCGGTTGTTCACGTGTGTCTGCTCAAGAGCGTGCACGTGCAGAGGTTCCCCTCATTACACGGCAGGTTTGTGATTAACGAGAGAAGTTAGCCAATTATACTAATTGCTGTATATTTTTAATGAAGACGAGTGGGTTTGCTTGGAGGGGGGAAAAAATGTGAGGAACAATGAAAGAAATGGAGGGGGTTGTTTTGCCAAGTTAATTTGTTTGCATGTGATGGCGTTGGGGGGAGTGAAGGAGAGCAAGGAAAAGGGCTCTGTTGTTTGAAGGCTAACCACACAACGACTGATAAAGCAACGTGTTCTCTTTGATGTGCAAGCGTGTCTTAAATGCCTTTTCCACCTATGATGAAAGTGTTGGTTTATGCCCCGAGATCGTAGCTGGGGGGAGGAGGGCTTGTTTGGGTGTGCTTGTTAAAACAGGGAGGAGTGGTTTGGGAACACTCCAAAACCTCCCAGTGGCTTGTGCAGAGGTTTATGTGCTGCTTAAAAATCCTCATTTTTGTTTTCTTTCCCCTTCTTACTCTTTATTTCCATTCTTTGACTGTCACTTTGTAATTTTCTTTTTCTATTATTTCCCTCTCACCCTCACCCTTTCTCTTCCCTTTCCATACATCTCTCTGCCAGGACGGAGTCAGTCGCCGAGAAGATGCTCACTAACTGGTTCACCTTCCTGCTTTACAAGTTCCTCAAGGTAAAATTGTTTGTCACACAAAGACACACACAGATACACACAGATGCTGTTTGAGAATAGAAAAATGCCACACACACACACACACTTCCACATTCACAGCTGCAGCACTAGATAAGGCAGAGGCAGCAGGCCACCTGTCCCTTACCTCTGCCTTTCATGTGGTTAATTCTCCTTTCTCATAATTGAGGAAACTGCTGTCTGAAGCGCTGTTCAGATACAGCTGGTCATGTTGATGTGATCGCCATTGCCTGTTGCAATAACCTGTCCTCTCTTTGTGTCCCTCACTGGATTATTTTACAGCCAGGAAAGTGTGTGTGTGTGTGTGTGTGTGTGTGTGTGTGTGTGTGTGTGTGTGTGTGTGTGTGTGTGTGTGTGTGTGTGTGTGTGTGTGTGTGTGTGTGTGTGTGTGTGTGTGTGTGTGTGTGTGTGTGACTTCAGAGCTTTGGGGCTTAGCAAAAGAGGAAGGCAGAGATCTTACACAAATGCATACTCCCATTTTTCTGTCTTTCTGTGTCTTATGTTTTCTTTCTCTTTCTGAATTCTCTGATATGGAACCAGAGAGACTTATTGAGGCTTAAACTGTGCTCAATTCTTGTTTCCACACACACATTCTCTACATTCAAACATTGCTGCAGCTAATCAGTTAGCAGTTGGGCCTAAAAACCCCGCCAGCACAGGCATTCTGGTGGACAGCAGACCAGCCAAGCCCCCAGGGGTCCCATTTAGCGTGCGTGCGTGCGTGTTTTGGCTCAGAACTTGACAGCCAGAGTTGGGTTCACAGACAGGGGAGTGGGTTACTAGGGAAGCTGTTAGGGATCTTTTCTAACAGCTGTTTTTATGAACTTTAGACTAGACAAAAACAACAGGGAGAGGACAGGAAAAGGTGGAAGGATGCAGAGTGAAAATGGTCAGAAATGGTTATGAATGGGTGAGAGGAAGTGTTGGGGATGTGAAAAGGTTTTATAATTAAAAACACGAACAAAGAGTGCAAGGGAAAGTGAGAGGGGGAAATGGAGGGACTGGAAAAAATTGAGTACTGAAGCAAAGACCTGCTGTACCTGTAACCTCTGCAATTCAGCGCCACTTTTTAGGGGTCACATAAGAGAAACGCCTGGAAGAATTTCAAGATTCAGCCAGGTGTGAATAGAGATGGTAAATGTCAAGTAGTGGAGGAAATAGATTAGGCTTTTACCTGCAAAAGGGAGCAGGAGTAAGATTAAAAAAAGATGCTTTTATCCTATTAAAGGGCTAAGATGCAGCACAGAACTGTTATTAGATAGAGAGGACATCGGCCAGAGTGTTGTGTGTTCTCCATAGGAAGCAGGCAGTGCTAGATTATCCCACAGAGTTCATCTGACAGCTCACCAAGATGACTGACATGTTCATGAACATACCCATCTGAAGCGGCGGAGGGCAGGGCTTCCAATACACTTCCTCTGTCTCAAGGCACAAAGTGGCATTTTAAAGCTTTGATGGACAGTTAGAAAATGTGAATCATTGGTTAAACAGCAATAATTTGCGTAAGGTTATGAGAACATTACGATTCCAGTTTATTACAACTTGGCTATTATATCCATTACGTTGTACTCTCCAAAGTAACCCACTCTGTGACAACTGAGAAGGGTCTGGGGTCAACCAGGCTACCTCGTCACAGGTTACATCATCTCTTTGAGTTGCGAGCAGTTTAACCAAAAAGTGATGTTCTTTTTTCATTTGAATAGATGCCTGAAGATGTGAAATTATTAAGTATTTTACAATAAAAAAGCAGGGTTTAGAGAAAAGTGAGAGAAAAAAGAAAAAAGAGAGCGAGAGAGTGAGTGAGTGAGTGAGTGAAAGAGAGACAGGGCCCAACATCCCAGAGCTCGTTGCCTGGTTGACACATCTTACACACCAAAGTGCTTCTCCAAGCGTTTTTCACCCCTCAGTCGTTAACCTTCTATTAACTCCTCCATCAATTGCCACTCATTCACACACTCTCTGATTCCTCTCCTTCTTGCTCACTCACTTACTCACACACACACACACACACAAATAGAGATTTACAAAGGGTGTTTTTCCCAAAGAAGAGACACTGGGGAGAAGCTGGAGTGTGAGAGAGAGAGAAAAATGGTGTGTGTGTTGTTCTCTGTCAGTTTTCAGCGCACAGTTAGCCAACACAGGCCATGGCCTCGTCCTTTACTGCTCTGGCTGTGGTTGGCTTAAAGAAGATTAGAAATATAATTGGAGAGTTGCTCAGCAAAGCTTTGCACTTTTTGCTGTTGTGTACTTTTTTCTAGGTAAAGGTTTTGCACAGTTTAATTCGTAGTTCGCATTTTAACAATCTGTCTATCTCTCCTTTTACTTTTTTTTTTTCATCTATCCCCTTCTCGTGTTATACTTCGCTCTGTCTCCCTCTTCCTACTTCTTTCTACCACTTTCTTTCCCTGTTTCCAGGAGTGTGCTGGCGAGCCTCTCTTTATGCTGTACTGCGCCATGAAGCAGCAAATGGAAAAGGGCCCAATAGACTCAATCACAGGAGAGGCCCGCTACTCCCTCAGCGAGGACAAACTCATCAGGCAGCAGATTGACTACAAGACATTGGTCAGTACACATAACAAAACAGTTGAAAGACACATGGTGTCAGAGGATAAAACAGATGCACACATACAGCTCATTGACGTGGATCTAATATTATTATTATTTTTTATTTAACCTTTATTTATCCAGCTAAATCGATTGAGAACAACTTGTCATTTGCAACGACGACCTGTCACATTCACACAGTTACACATTCATACCTGGAAGCTGCCCAGTACAACCACAGTCTGATCTGCTGGCCACGGAGCAGCTCCACTGGAGCGGTTGGGTATAAGGGCCTTGCTCAAGGGCACCTCAGTGGTGGTAATTTCACTCCCCCCACCCAGATTTTATCCTACCGGCCTTGGGATTGAACCGGCGACCTCCCGGTCCCAAGCTCGCTTCTTTAACCTTTAGGCCACCACTGAAAAATCTTGCCTGGGTAGCTCACCTGGTAGAGCACACGCCCATATGCAGAGGCTCAGTCCTTGCCGCAGCGGCCGCCAGATGGTTCTGACCTGCGACCCTTTGCTGCATGTCATCTCCCTTCTCTCTACCCTTTCAAGTCTGTCCTATCAACAATAAAGGCATCAAAATGCCCAAAATAAATTATCTTAAATAAAACAAAACTTACAGTACTTGCTAAATCAGGGACCAGTTTGCAAAACAAATAGGACCTCTAATTCTGATATAACTTGTAATAGTAATAAAGAGCTGCATGTGCACTGTTCTGCAGCTGAATATTGATTCTAAACTGCTGTATGAAGTTTTAGCTTTTACAGCTAAAAAAATCATCGCAGGGTCATGCTTCCACATATCCATAGTTAATGCTCCCAGTCTGTGCTGACTTGCTGGTCTAAATGTGACCTGTGCCCTTTGCCCTCTGCCTCTGTAGACGCTGCACTGTGTGAACCCAGAGAATGAGAACGCTCCGGAGGTGACTGTGAAGAGCCTGAACTGTGACACGGTGACCCAGGTGAAGGAGAAGCTGCTGGACGCTGTGTACAAGGGCACACCATATTCCCAGAGACCAAAGGCCTCCGATATGGACCTGGGTAAGGAGAGGGATAACTGACACACACACACACACACACACACACACACACACACACACACACACACACACACACACACACACCCCAGATGCACTACTGCAGGGGGTGAAGAGGGAATCGTTTCAAGGGCTCTCTGAAGCAGCAGGTGGGGGCTTTTAGAGAGAAGTGATTTTGTACAAAAATACATTCAAGTGAGGAGCCAAAAGTCACTAAAATGATACATGTATTGTACCCATTTTAATTTAGCCATTTTAATTTAGTCAATGAACTTTGCTCTCTGCATCCTTAGTCACAGCAACTTTAATTAGTGCATCTACGCAATTCATGTCCTGTTTCTCTCTTTATATTATTATATTAAACAAACATACACAACCTTACCTGTATCTCCTGTGTGTGTGTGTGTGTGTGTGTGTGTGTGTGTGTGTGTGTGTGTGTGTGTGTGTGTGTGTGTGTGTGTGACAGAATGGCGGCAGGGTAGGATGGCTCGCATCATCCTTCAGGACGAGGATGTCACCACTAAGATAGACAACGACTGGAAGAGACTCAACACCCTGGCTCACTACCAGGTACTTAAGCACATAAATCAAAAAAAAATACTGCTTACACGTTAAGTGCTCAAGCAATTTTGAAAATAAATTCTGTTTGAGCACAGTCACTGTTTGTGTGGTTGGACTATGACCTTGCTGTTGGACATTTTGTGCAGCGCTAACTGATCTTGACAATCCTGTTTCAGGTGACAGATGGCTCAGTGATCGCCCTGGTGCCTAAACAGAACTCAGCCTACAACATCTCCAACTCCTCCACATTCACCAAGTCCCTCAGCAGATATGGTACGAGAGAAGGTGTGTGTGTGTGTGTGTGTGTGTGTGTGTGTGTGTGTGTGTGTGTGTGTGTGTGTGTGTGTGTGTGTGTGTGTGTGTGTGTGTGTGTGTGTGTGTGTGTGTGTCCCACTTCAGAGCTTGGGGTTTAGCAAAAGAGTGTAGTATGTGTGCACTCAATTCAAGCAAAATGCCTTTATTTGTATTAAGAGGAATTCCCTGTCAATTCCCATCATGCATCCCACAGAGGATAGCATGTATAACAGCTGTCAGCAGCACACTTTGTCAGTGCCTTGTTGCTTGCTGGCTGTCCACCTCCTTTACTGACAGGCTCTTTTCTCTGATCCCCTTTATACTTTGCATGCCTTTTTGGTGATGATATAGTTTAATACAAAAATATGTGAAACCAACGTGAAGTAATTGAGATGAATTGGATTTCAAGTAGCTAAGAAAATAACATACTTTTCCCATGGTTTATAGCAGGAGAGTAACGCGGCACCCCGCACTGTTAAGCCCAGTATGACAGCAGGGTCAAACTGTAATGGAACCGCAGATAAATGATTGGCTCTGCCACTGTGAAAAATGTGTATGTGTGAAGTGCAGGAGCCTGTTGCATGTTGGGTGATTCTTTAAATTCCAACATGTGATTTATGCAATGCCTTTTCCAGTGCCAGGCCAAGTACATTTGAGACCATACAGCTGAGGTCATGGTTGCTCACAGCAGAGAAGAGTGTGGCTCTGACGTCCAATGCAGTCGTCACACATGGATTGTCAGGATAGACAAACTGCCAAGAAAAATATTTTAAATGAAAGCAATTAATGGTGTTCATTTTGGGAAAGAACAAAAAAAAAGAATTCTGGAATATGTCTGATGGAGATGCATTTTTACACCAAATAGACACAATCCGGATACCATAAGGCATATGTTAATGATAGGTGTAAAGTATCACCTTTTCCATCTCTCTTTTCTATTTTCTAAGTCCTTCTCTGGTGTACAGTAACTCTGTTCCTGAGCTCTGCCACTGTGACATACACATAAATACTCACTAACACCCTATCACCTTTACTCTGTACTTCCCTGGTTCACATTCCCCTCCGACATTTTGAACCTCTCAATCCTTTCCTGCTTTGTCACCGAAATGACAAGCAATCAAACTGAAAGCGTAATGCTCAGTGTCACAAAATAGGGGATCACTGTCCAACAAAGGGAGGGAGGGAGCAGGAGAGAGAGTGGCAGACAAATATATTCTCGGATGAAAGAGTGACATGCAAGTAGAAGGAGCTGTCACCTTTCAGAAATGCTTTTAATTTCACACAGAGATTTTGCTCTCTGTAGCTGCCTCAGATTTCTTATTCATGTAGGTAGCTTAATTTATAGGCACTTCCCCTTGAAATGGTGATTAAGACTTTTATAAACTACAGACTGGCATCAAGCTATGGGCTGCTTGATGTATGTAATCAGGTTATATATATCTAATAACACCTTGCCTTCTCAACCAGAGTCCCCTGGTTGAAACCCTCAATAAGCATTATGCAAAACACAGACTCTTAGTCTAACTGAGATTTCTGTAGGTTAGATAAGATTGCATTTTGTTGTTATGGACCCTATATTCCTATGTTTTGTGTCTAAGTGACTGATGGGAACGACAATCTTTGAAACTGGTCCAGTATTAAGCAAGATCGCTGCAGTTGGCAGCAGCGAAACAAGCTACAATGTAGGGCAAATGTCCAGCTTGTATTTACCTTCACAAAAATGCATGTTTTGCCACTGACAGGCTCAGATTAATATTCTAAGCGTCTGACAACATTATGGAAAGGATTTCTAAGGAGGTTGACCTTTCTGTTAAAGAGGAAGATCCTTTTTTTAAACATCCGCAAAATTGTGTTCGCTAAACCCACCAGACTCCACATAAATAAACAGTAATTTTAGCATTGTAAAACACTGCATTCAAAGTCCACAGAAACAAAATAAAACTATGAAAAGCCATTTTGGGTCATCTTTCCACTTTTCCAACCATCACAACTCTCGATCTCGCTTAATACTGGACCAATGTCAAAGATTGTTGTTCCCATCAGTCACTTAGACACAAAAGCATACGAAAATAGCATCCAGGTTGAAAAAAAAGTTACAGTAAGTAAGTTACCCCTTTTAAATAAATTTAAAAAATCCGAACTAATATTACAAAACACACGTTGAACTCCACATTTGTGTCTGTTCTTTCAGAATGTTATTTTTGTCCCATTCACTCAACTCTCCTACATGTCCTTCCACCTCCTTCCAGAGAGCATGCTGAGGACAGCCAGCAGTCCGGACAGCTTGCGCTCCCGAACACCCATGATTACCCCCGACCTCGAGAGTGGCACCAAACTGTGGCACCTAGTCAAGAACCATGACCACTCAGACCAGAGGGAAGGGGACCGAGGGAGCAAGATGGTCTCTGAGATCTACCTGACCAGACTGCTGGCCACCAAGGTACAAAGAAGCTGTATATTTACACACACACGCACACACGCACTCACTTTAATCCAAAAATTCCTCTCCAGCACATCCCTGTCATGTAGCCCACTTCCACTAGCAGCCTCTACCCCTGACCTTTGTTTAGTGGTGGTCTCAAAGCTCATTAACATTTTTCCTAACCTTTTGCACAAATACAGATATATGCACAGGAATTAGTGTTTGTGTCTTAATTAGGTGGTTGACCTTTGACTACTAAGCTGTTTGGTTGGTGTTACTGGGCCCTCTGTTGGTGGCCTCGGGGCTTTCAGGCCCAGTCCTTTACCCTGAGATCATTATACACCAAATTCCTCCATGTCCTCCAGACTACACTGTGGAACCTGTGTGCTGGTTTTGATGCAGCGTGTGTCTTCTGATGATGATCTGAAAGGTTATTTGGAGTCAAGCTGTTTGTGTTGATGTCCTGGAGAAACATCCCTGAGTATGTTGTAAACCACCATTTAGCAGAGTCAGAAGTTCCTGTCACTGTTTGAATGTTTTGTGAAATAACATTTGCATCCCTGGGACTATTTTACATTCTGGGACTGTTAAAAGCTGGTACAATGTTGGCGTCTTTATCAGAGCTGTTTCATGAGCAATTGAGAGAGGTTTGTGAATGTTTTGCAACTGGAGGGTTGGTTAGGTTATTCTTGTGTCCTACAAAGCATGTCCTACAAAGCAGGATTTAGCTGTACGTATCTCAAATGTGCCTACATTAAAGGTATAGTGGAGGATTTTCCCGAATTTTAGAAAAGAACCGCCCTCTCCACTTTTTGAAAAAATGCACATGCGCAACACCCTACATGCTCCCGAGAGGGAACGCCTATTAAACGTGTGCACGAGAGAGCATACACACGCCTAGTTCTCCTCGTGCACGCTCTGTTTACAAGTTGCAGTCGGCATGGCTCTACAAGCCACCGGTAAGTGGAAATCTATTTACGACAAGCATCTCTATAGCTAACTTCAGCATGCTACAGGCCAACAAACAAGCTATCGCCGAGAGCGGGGAGACAGGCAGCGGTTGGAGGCTTTTATATACTGTCTATGGTCGGGCGCCGTGGCCGTCTGCTCGCTGACCTGTCACGGCCTTTTATATACTGTCTTTGGTCACGGCACGTACGACGGCCTTACGTAAACATATCCCAGAATGATTGACAACTAGGAGGACCAATAGTTTTGATGATCCACCCGGAAAAAGAAAATCCTCCACTATACCTTTAAGATATTAATCTTAATTCAATTATTAAGAAGGAGATTAACATGGCATGAAAAATCATATTAGAATTAATAGGCCTATGTGTTTTTTAATCCTTCATAATCTAAAATTTGCACAGACACTTTTTGTTGTTTGATTTTTGCCTTATTAACTTAAACTATACTTCAGCACCAACTCAAGAAAGCATACAAAACTGAACAAAACCTATGAAAAATGCAGCAACAGGAGAGGTGTCTTGAGTGCGTTTGAGTCCATAGTAAATTGACACCGTCCTTTACATTCATTTTGTCATACCTTATACACAAAATGCACATGGACTCCAGCTGTTTTGTATCATACTATACACTAACAAATAGTAACACAGCAACTGCCTACAGAGTCTACTAATTGTGCCAGCCTCTCATTTGCAAGTACTAAATATCTTGGTGATAAAACTCACACTGGTACTTCCTCTCCTATCCCCTGATTCTTCAGTCATTAGCTCTAGATTTCCATTGTTCAAGCTCCAGGTAGTAAAGTGCAAGGTTAGCTGCATCAATGCTGGCTCGATTGGGAAATGATTAACATGCAAGCCGGGGGGGGGGGGGGGGGGGGGGGAGACAATGGGGGGAACTTGGAGCGCTGCAGTTTATTCTTATTTATTACAGCCCCCACAGCTTTGTCTGTTTAGGAAGCTGATTTGTTAATGTGTGTAGATCCAACTTCTGGCTGGTTTAAATAAGGTTTTGTAAAAAGTGGCCTGGGTGATTGAAGATGGAAAAAAATGCGCTAAATGCTTGTGGGAAATATCAAATCGTTTCAACTTGTGAGGATTTAGAACCTCCTGAGTTGTGTGATGTGGTAAAAACATTGCAGAACAGCCTTAGGCTGAACTCACATTGGGCCCCCATCCTAAATACTGTAAAGAACACTGAGCGCTCTGCACCATCACAAACTCTCAGAAAGTTGGAGTACTAAAAGCGAAGTACTGTCACACTCAAACACCTGCTACTGACAGCCATCAGCACCAGCCAAACCATCACAATCAGAAAGCAATATGCCAGCAGAGGCTGTTGTTTAGTGGTGTTCTAGCTGTGTTCAACTGTGTTCTGTAACTTTACCTTTCTGTAAATGTGCATAGGGCATATTCTGTCCTTCTCTGTAAAAGTTTGTGTAGTCTCACATAAGCCATTACTGGTGTTTACATTTCTCCAACTTTTAAAATACACAGAATGTGGACTACTTTGTTTTAAGATGGTGCAGTATGTTTTACAATCGGAACATAAAAGAGATATTAAATGAATACATATTCTGGAAGCACACACAAGAAACTAACCACGCCAGTGTTGGTTCTCCTGATCAGGGTACACTCCAGAAGTTTGTGGATGACCTGTTCGAGACCATCTTCAGCACAGCGCACCGAGGAAGCGCCCTGCCTCTCGCCATCAAGTACATGTTTGACTTCTTGGACGAGCAGGCAGACAAACACTCCATATCAGACTCTGATGTACGGCACACTTGGAAGAGCAACTGGTGAGTTTGTGTGTGCAATGAAAGGGCATCATTGGGAGTATTTGGTAGCTGGTTTGTGTCTCGATTAGTGTTGTGAAAAACTTGCTGTAGTACTAAAAATGTTTTGACTGTAAGCCAGCAAATACTGTATGCAACACTTTAGAGTGGTGGTGCGGCAGAATGTAGTGTTCCTATTTCTCTTGCCTCAGGTACTTTATAACTCAGACTCTTCCTTTGTTCAGCCACAGTGTGCATGCAACTTTATTCATTGCAGTGTGCAATTTTGGACTTTGCACCTTACTACTCCTTCTGATTGTGCAACTCTTCCTCTATCTTCTTCTACATCAACCATTCTATTCTCTCCCTTCTAGTCTTCCTCTGCGGTTCTGGGTGAATGTGATCAAGAACCCCCAGTTTGTCTTTGACATCCATAAGAACAGCATTACAGACGCCTGCTTGTCCGTGGTGGCTCAGACCTTTATGGACTCCTGTTCAACATCGGAGCATAAACTAGGGAAGGACTCGCCTTCGAACAAGCTGCTCTACGCTAAAGACATCCCCAACTATAAAAACTGGGTAGAGAGGTACGCAAACATATGTTAAATTGTTTTGCCTTAAAGCGGTTTTAAATAACATTCTGTCAAGATCTAAACTGTTTTTTTTTTCTCCAGGTACTACTCTGACATCTCCAGGATGCCAGTCATCAGTGACCAGGACATGAGTGCCTACCTGGCGGAGCAGTCACGCCTGCACGCCAACCAGTTCAATAGCATGTCGGCCCTAAACGAGATCTACTCCTACATTGTCAAGTACAAGGATGAGGTGAGATGTCAGCCATCTCTGAGGACACTCAAGATATTTTCAAAGATGCTAAGAAAAGCCGTGCTTAGTATAAAAAAGTCTGAGCTGATTTTTCACATTCATAGTCTTCTAGCCTGTCCGTTATTTGTAGTATTCTAATGTCAAAATTCTATAGGAAGTGTGAGTTTCATTGACGGCAACTTTAACATCGGTCGGGAGAAAACAACGCAAAAATGTTCTGTTTGAAAAGTAACAGAAAGTGGAAAAGTTCTGTTAAAAATAGAAATTCAGAGCAGTGGAGTGGCTTGATTGTTGTTGGACTGATAAAACTAGTGCTGAGGAAAGTTACATTGTAATGAATTGACCATGTGAGAGCCTGTTTTTGTAGGTAATTCCAAACTCAATGTTGTTGTTTTTTTACCAAGCTTGTATTTGTCCATGCTGGCCCTTATTTGAATACCAGCCAGGTGGCATGTTGGTGTCTTCTGACAGCCTTGTTTGGATAGAATGAATCCATGTTTTAGAAACAATAGCAATGACATTGTGACACGGACTGACCGCCTCCCCTATCTATCTTCAGATCTTGTCAGCGTTGGAGCGGGACGAGCAGGCGAGGAGACAGAGACTGAGGAGCAAGCTGGAGCAGGTCATCGACACAATGGCCCTGAGCAGCTGAGGACCATCCAGCGCCTCCGTTTCCTCCTTCTCTTCACTCCTCCTCCTCTCCATCTGTCTCTCTCCCTCGCTCCTCTCACCCAGACAACAAACAAAACTCCAACCCCCAACAGTACGACAGACGAACTGCAAAAGGACTATAGCAGTATACTGCAAAATGGGGGGGGTTCGGCAGAGATGGGCGGGCCTGTGTACGCTTACATGTGTATGTGTGTGTTTGTCTGCAGCCCCATACAGTGTGTGCGCTCGTGTCTGTGTGAGAGACTGGGACACCAGACATTTTCACACATGCATACATGGAGAAACATGTGAATGACATTTGAGCATTTGATTATTGTGGATGTTGGTGTTTGTTGTTTGCTTGACTTTGATTTCAAGAGTTTTGTCGTGATGAAGCGATGGCCAGGAAAGAAACAATGGAAGCCTGGAAAGGAACTCAATATGTGGCATCATTCACAGGATGGACGAATCCGTGATGAGCCAATGAAGAGAGGCTCTTTAGGTCATGTGACTCCAACGGGTGTCATAGTTTTAAAGGATGTTAGATTTGTTTTTGTTTTTGTATAGATGTAATCAACTGCCCACTCTCTGATCTCTCGCCACTTGTATTACTGCTGAATTTGCACAATTTACAGAAACGTTAGGAAAGACGATATAGATATTATATATAAATACAGCTACGTTTTTAAAGAAACATTAGGGAGAAAACATTTTGGTTGTTTTTCATTTAAATCAACAAACACACAAAAAAGAACAACAATAAAACATGATTTGATATTTCAAGTACAAAAGAAAAAAACAACGTAGACAAAAAAAACATTGAAAAAGAAACAAAAAAGTCGTACTGTGCCATGTTTTCTTTGAATGTTGTTTAGTGCAAAGACATTTTGTTAGATGGAATGTGCTACCGTATGATTTTAAATATGAACATGCCTAGTGACTGAAAAGAATTGTTTGAATAATGACCCATCATAAGATCCTTGTTGAAAATGACAGGAAGTGAGAGGACACAGTTTTCTGTCTTCTCAAGTTAGTACAGTTCATGGTGTCTTGGTGATAACATGAAGTTGCTGTTTCTAATTCAATCAGTGCAATCTTTTGGTTTCAGAAAACCAAATATATACTCACAGGATATTTGCTTTATCATGGCCAAGTATCCCTCGCCATGGCTGGTTCTGTTCTCCAAGGGTCAAGAAGTGACAGTTAGGTGGATCATGTTATAGTAACTGAACAATGAAGTAGCTACATTGCACTACCTGAAATATTTCCGTTTGCCCCGATACCACAAAGCCACCATATCTAACCGTCAAGGTGTGTTCACACCAAATGTGAAGTAAAATTTTTGCACAGTGCGATTACATATAAAGTCCAGGCAATCGATTATTCACGTCTATTCACGGCAAGTGACGCAAATATGCGTCCGCGCGAGTCAAAGTGTTTGAACATTTGCGTAACGCTGTGTCAGCGTTGAGATTTTCCTGACGTCACAGAGAATCAGAAATGGAGAACAAACTTATTGTCGCCGTCTGCGGTCATATGGAGCTCTACGACTCGACGTCAGTACTGTACAGAGATGGAACAAAAAAGGAGATGGCTTGGGGAAAAGTCAGAGAAGCCATCGGACTGCATGATAACATCTGAGATACTTGATTCCAGCTATCAGTTGTACTTTAATACGAACCAAATTAGCACTAACGTTAGCATTAGCCGCCTTGCCCAGTTAGTTAGCACTCCAAAAAACACTCCAGCGGCCATATTTGCGCGAGTAACTCGAGGCGAAAGTTTGCTTGCAATTTGGTCTGAACACACCTTAAGGATTCCACAGGGCCTGAGTTTGTGTTATCCACACCTTGACGGGTCATTTATTTTCTGACACAGTCCTGTTAGAGCAAAGCCTATGTCTTGTTGCTCTCAGACGCCGTTTACATTTACAATGAGGTCAGGTAGAGCTTAGCTGAGCCCCTCAGTGGTGAAACAAAGTGGGAAAAGCTGTTTTCAGCCTAAAGCCACTTTTTTCGTTTTCTCAATGTTAATACCCAAATAGAGGGACAAGGAAAATATATACTGAGTGTTTCTCTCCACCTCTAACCTATGTATTTGAGAGAGGGGTTTTAGCTTTTTATCCATGGGGGGAGACACCTCTGTTCATTAGCTACACAAGGCTGAGTAATCCTCCCCTTAGCCTGCAGCTCTTGTTTCAAAACTAGCGTATTGCCATGTGTGGCTTAAGCTTTTTTATTATTATGAAGACAGCTCTCTTAAGATGATTTCTTTATTTCTCTTTTTTTGAAGTCTTGAAGTCAGGGTTTTTGACTTTGTTGTGAGAAATGTTTTCTGATATTTTTTTCTGCTTGCCGAAAAACCAAACTGTGGTCTGTATATCATTTTTGTTGATGTTTTCATTTGTAAATTGTATACTTTTTCATGATGAACAAAAGCTGTTTGCCATTTTTTGTTATCAGGTAGTTTTTGTTTTTTGCCTTTTTATTTTCAACATGTAAATTGTACATTGTACGGTACACAGAAGACAAAATTATCTTCGGTTTGCCTGAAGTTGAAATACTTGACGGAACTCAAGGTTTATTTTCCTGATCTCAAGGATCAAAATGAAATTGTTGCATCAAATGAGCATCTGTGTCTTTGTGATGGAAATGTGACTTGCTGCTTTAACTCTTGTACCTTGTTTTTCTATCAAACATTAGGGCTGTCATTTTATGCTGATCATAAATGCTGTCGCTGTCCATTTTTACGCCAGGTTCCTTAAAAAAAAAAAAAAAAAACTTTTCTCTCATCCAATAATAGTGAGCACACCTCCCAAATTAATGTAAACCCACAATTTTGTTTACATGTCTGAGATGTGACATTGCTTTCTACAGCTGCATACATATCAGCCTAGTTCAACTGGATACCTGAAGGGACTTGATAGTTCACTCTGTATCTGCCAAACACAATCTTGAGGGACCACTCTGCTGAGGTTAGGATAGAAATTTCTCCATTTCAGCTGACCATGTTGGCTACACACATTAAATGATCTGTTAGAATCATCTATATTAAAGAGAGTACTGCAAAACCTCCACTAAAATATGCTTAGTCCACATACAATCATTATAAACTGTTTTTTTTCTTCTTCAGTGTACAGCTGAGTTTTTTGCTGTATTCATACATTTTAGTGCTCTTACTGTAGATCACAGGGCATGGAAATAGATGACTGCTGAGGCCAGAGCTCAGCGGTGCTGTTAACAGCAGTTCCTTTAATGGTCAGTATGAGCACAATGTACAGTAGGGACAAATCCACTCGCTCCCTCTAAAAGCACATAGACTGCTTTTAGCTGAGGCTACAGTGCCCAGTTGGTGATCTGTCAGGCTTTTTAAAGACGCATAAACATTCTCAATTCATTGTCAGGTTCATGCTCCATTTGTGTCCGTATTCTCTTTGTAATTTGGTTGATTAAATGAATGCTGAGGAAGATGGCTAGTTTATCGTTTGCATGGCTACTTGCCTTTTAGATTGACCTGCTTGGATGCATCTTTAGAGAAACTTCCCATTTAGCATTCTCTATCCTTCATTTTGCACTGTTTAGTGTGATAATTGACTATTAATTGTTGTGGAGGTGGTATACGGTATGTTTGGTGTCATCAGGAGGAACCAAGCATCACCTGACTGAGTAGAACTTGTCACAAGATCCACATGCCGACTGCCGGTTGACAGAGAGTTGCTGGGTTTTATGCTGTTTCTCTGTCAAATCAGAACAAATGAACAAGTGAAGTTTACTGCGCTAATATCAGTGTAAGCTGAGTCAGCACATAGTCATGTATCTCATGTTTAACTCTCAGCTCTTAAAGCAACACTAGAGGACCTTTCCCACTTCGGCCCCCCTACGGATTGTCTTATTCGAACTACAGCTCGTGCTACCCGATCTGGCAAACTTGCATAATGTAATGTAATGGACAATTCCACTTCCGACCTGTAGGGGGACCGAAGCGGTAAAAGTTCTCTAATGTTGCTTTAAGACATGCGTATTCATACTTTTGCCTCTCCAAAAAAACAACAACAGTTCAATCAGATGCAAGTCCTGGCAACATTCTGTTTTTAGTTTTTTTCCTGCTTTTTTCCAGCTTTCTTCCAATTCTGGAAAAGTTTTTTTTTTTTAATGGAAGTAACATAGAATCCAAGGTAATGCAAAGTAAATGGATTTCAGACAGAGCTGGCAAAGGAATTTTAATACTACAATAACTGATTACATTTTAGAGTTTCAGACTTGAAGCAACCGTCACAAGTTTGCAGGTTAACATTCATTGTGTAAATATTCTGTTATTTCCTATTTTGCAGATTTACTACTTGTAAATAAACACGCATCAAGGAGAGATTAAACATTTTTTGCTAAATAAAATGTGGCTTGGGATTTCTATTTAATGACTTATGCAGTTTTTATAGATGGACATAGAAGGAAGTAGTAGTCATGCAGGTTTGTTACTACATGTATATGTTCCTATAATAGCATTTAATGTACATGATTGTAGCATGGGGTTTACGATTCCACACCTCACACCCTGCTATAGCCCAGTCTACTGTGATTGTGTGTGTGTGTGTGTGTGTATATATATATATATATATATATATATATATATATATATATATATATATATATTATTTTCTCTACCTGCAACTCTCCTTCCCACTCATTTCATAGATTGTCCAGTCATCTGTGCAACCTTGAAGAAATGCTCATCCTCAGTGACCAAGGAAAGGGTAGGCCTAGCTACCCCGGTGTTTTGTTCTTGCAATTCAATAAAGAGTAATTGAAGAGGGGAAAAATGCTCTGTGAGCTAGCAAGCTTGCTAAATGTTCGGTCGCCCTCTGGACAATAAGTTCAGTTATTCAAAATTTGTATTTTTACAATTGACTCCTGTCTCATAACTGCTTTGAAAATATGCCTCTTGTGTGGAGCAATTTATACCTTGACAGAGGTTACAATTGAAGTGGATAGTGCAACACAGCTAATAAGCAACAATAGCTTCCTCCATTTTGGAGCTTATGGCTCAGTTGGCACTGTCAAGGCTCATTTGCTATTGGTCGCTGCTTTAAATAAATTTTTTTCTCCAATTTCTTAGTCTGCATAATAAGCTTTTGTATGGCTGCCTGTGTATCAACATTACACATTTGAAATTGGTTAGGGTTTGTCACCCTAAATGTATGTTACCATTAAGTATCATTTGGTATCATTGATAGCAGAAAATAGTACCTGCACTAGTACTGAAATGTTTCCATAGATTCTCAGCCCACATTAGCCTCTTAATGGGCTGTTTCATTTAGTATCAAAGAATTTAGGTACCAAAATGTTCACAGTCAAGAGAGACCTTCTTGTCAGTCTGCAGCATAATAGTTTCCCTCCTCCGTCTCCCTGCCTTTCATCACATGAGCAGCATCATTAATCATTCTTATGGGAATGTACTTAAGTGGCTGGTGGAGGTTTGTTCTCTGCAGGTGTTAATACTAACACGTTTACCGCCTAACCATACATCATGCTTGCACTTACATGGGCACCTAGATGGAAGAGTGGCTCTGAGTGTATAATACAGATGAGCGTCATCTGGCTCAGGCTAGGCCAGTGATTTTCATGGCAGTACGGTGTTCATTTTAGGACATCCTCAGATCTCAGACTCAGGTGTCATCCTCAGAAAAACCTCCATCATCCTCAGAAAAACAAAAACAAGAAAAACACTTGTGATATTAATTGTATCAAATATCAAATTACCCAATTCTTTTCGTCCAACGTAAAGTGTCCTTTTCCAAGGATTGTTCATATCGGAAATAGTCCTGAACTCTTTAGAGAATTCCACCTTAGTCCACTTACTACCGTCTATTCAGGGCTCTCAAGTTTTGAAGACAGGCAAGAGTGACATTTTTCTGCTCATGTCCAAAACTTTTGCATATTCAAAATATAACTCACCCCATGCTCTCTGAGATTTGGAGGAGTCGTGATATTTTGTGAAAAATAAAGTGATAATAGGATATTACAAGAATACAGTCACAATATTTCAGAAAATAATCCACCTGCACAATAGTCTGCTGTGCATTACATGATTGCTCTGCTGATACGGTAGACCTCAGACCTTCTGACAGACCAGATCCCTGTCTGGGTCTCTGGTCTCTGAATGAGACAAAGTTTAGTGAAGTGGCTGAACGCTGCTCTACGTCGGAGGTGGAAAACAGAAACTATATGGCAGAATTAACTTAGCTCAAACGCGACACATCTGCTGCAGCATGTCGACAGCAGAGCGCATCGATAAACCTGAAGCTGCACATCTTTTTACAATGAGAGTGGACACTAAGCGACGTTTCATATTTGTCAGTAAACGTTTCAAAATCCATTCAGGGCTACACTCAAAACATTCGAGCTGAAGCATCGGCAAAATCAGCTGACGCTGCGTCTGGTGTAACCCCTTTCTTTTTTTTTGATTGGCTGATAAGTGGCAGGCTCGACTAAAAACTCCAGGGGGAGACTCTTGATTCCTGCCGGTTCCATAGTAGTGATGTGACAACCGGCTCTTTTACGCGAGTCGGTTCAACCGGACGGTTGTTGGTTGGCAAACCGAGTCTATAGATTCGGTCACCGGTTCACGTGCCTGCGGCGGGGGGGATTTATACATAACTACCAAGATAACATGGCGTGTATTTGTTAAGATGCACGAGAAATAAAGGTTTCTGGGATCAAACTTGCCGAGAACTGTTAGACAACCGTTTGATTACATAGACTCGTGCAGTTGTTAACTGTTACATTCGGTCTCGGCAGTAGCCTGGTGCCCGGTCTGCTCATGACAGCCTGCAACATTCACTTCTCTAACATTTAACTTAACATAACTAAGATAACCTGTATTTGTATGTGATGCACTTCCCAATCAATAATGTGTGAATTGCCGAACACAATCACCTAAGATGCACCAGAAACAAGGCTTGGTTAATAACTCAAACTTGCCGAGAACCGTTAGACGAACCGTTTGATTATAGACTCGAGCGGTTGTTAACGGTTACATTCGGTCTCGGTCAGTAGCCTGGTGCACAGTCTCTACAACTCTCTTAACAACTCTTTCGGTCCAATGAATCGTGCTGCTCGAGGTAGCCCATTTCCTGATTGATTCTACCACCGCTCCAGTGGAGGCGCTAATAGGTAAAAAACAGGAGTGAGTCGGTTCATTGACGTATGGCACTCGATTCTCCCGGCTCAGTGACACGAATCGGGTTAATAACCGGCTCTTCGGTCAGTTCGTCATCACTATTCTATAGTGAGAGCGGCGCGGCCAGAGAAATTTTGGGCGCTGCGGCATATTAAATATATTATAAATAGTTTTTCCGCGTGAGAAATACAATGTGTGGCGGGAGTGCGTGACAAAAGACCGAAATGAGTGACTGTCACACTCAATGCGTGACACTTGAGAGCCCTTGAATATCACTTGATCGACTGCCTTTACAAGCAGAACTAGCCTACACTACACACCCCTGTCCATCTGCTGCATCAGCATAGTGTGGGCTACAGTTGCTTAGGCTACATCACAAACTTTCATTAGACTTGGCCAATGCCAACATTAAAATAAGGTTAATGACTATGGTTAAGTTCTGGTTATATATAAATACCTGTGCATTATGTTTGTGCTAAGATGCTTAAACCTCAAACCTAACTGAAAATATGATCCCCTAAAACTTACCATTTTCAAGTTGTTGCTTCAAGCTCTCACATTCTTTAACTCTGTCCATTATCTGGAGGTTAAAAAAAATCAAAGTGAATTAAAGATTAGCCTAAATTAATTTAAGTTTTATTGCTAGCTCACGCACTGACATTGAAACATACGTCGTAATGACAACACAAGTATACATTTGCATTTAACTTAAAATTGTATTTAGGGGTTCGAAATCCAATCAACCACATATATAATGTAACAACAACAAGGAAAATAAATTATGACTTGCAAACTCACCGTATCAGAAGGATGCACACTCACTAGGAAGCATGGTAGAAACTCGAAAGTAGGCTGTATGTGTCGCATCATGATGACGTAGCCTACATTCGTCTCGTCTCAACTGACAACTTTTTTTCTGAGGATGAGTCCGTTTTTTCTGAGGATGAGGCCGTTTTTTCTGAGGATGACAGAGGTTTTTCTGAGGATGACGGAGGTTTTTCTGAGGATGACGGAGGTTTTTCTGAGGATGACGGAGGTTTTTCTGAGGATGACGGAGGTTTTTCTGAGGATGAGGCCGTTTTTTCTGAGGATGACGGAGGTTTTTCTGAGGATGACGGAGGTTTTTCTGAGGATGAGGCCGTTTCGTTTGAGTCTGAGATCTGAGGATGTCCTAAAATGAACACCGTATGGCAGGTATTGTTGCAAGCAAGCAGCAACAGAGAGAGAAACCCAGAAGAAAGCATATTGAAATGAACCAAAACCACCTTGTCCTTTTTTCATGGTTTGCATTACACTGTCAGCACCCCGCCCCCTCCTCCAGTGGATTCAATGAGGCCAGATAGACAGAAAATGTTATCGTTCGCACCATGTGTAGCCAGCCGGGCTAATTCAATTAAAATTCCATCCAAGGAAGAACGCTGAAATTGCGTAATGGTCGTGGGAGCACTGAATCTCGTAATGATCCTGTCAAGAGGCAAATTATCTTGCAGCGCGAACATTATGATGAATTCCTTGCAAAGCACAAGATGCTCGTTTCTTCACCCCCACTCCCTCTACCACCTCCCCTTGCACGCAAAATTCTGTTGCCATAGTTAATAAAGCCATGATCTGTATTTGCAGCCCCCCTCCCCCTTTCCTCCCCTTCCCTCTTTAATCTCGTTTAGTTACAATTGAAGAGGGCTCTGTGTTTTATCACATGCTGAACCCAGTGAAATTGGAATTCTATTTTAGCTGAGGAGTCTTTTGGTATCTGTCAATGTGTGTCGCATCAAGAGCATGGCAGAACCGGGGCACCATAAGTGGCAGTGGTATCTATAGGACCCCTAAATCTGGTGTGCAGTTCAGCTCCTCCTGGCGAGGCGAAGGTGACAGCCGTGACGTGGTTGGGGGTTGCTACGAGATGGATTACTGTCACCGTTCTTAACTTATAGCACAGAAAAAGCAGTGTGAGTTTGAAGGAGAGGAGTGGGTGTTAAGTACAGGTGCTGCCAACCTTCAGCCCACCATAGACATAAACAGTCACTCCATACAAAGCCCCTCAAGGCAAGTCTGCAGCATAGTGAGTATTTAGTAAAGATGTATCTGTGTTCTGTGTTAGGTTGGCTTTTAAAGCCTCCGCCTTACTATGAATCCAGAAGCCACCTGACAACTTGTAACTTGTACAGATTAAGTTAAAGCTGCTCAATATTTTTATATTAACAATGGATCAAATGGCTATGTGTAATGTAAAAGTGTCTTTTGCTGCAAAAATCAACAGAGAATTGCAGTTAGTCACCTAACTGCAGTTTCCCTAAACTTTACAGAGCTTTTTAGCATCTGTAGCTTATTGTTTTGGTTTTGATTCCCCAAACTTTAGGTCTAATGTTACTTTCTTTGATAAACCCACTGTGCACTACCTGCTCACCACCAAGTAGCCGACATAAAGTTAGCAACCAGCTGGTGAACATAGTGGAGCTTTTAGCTGTCAATGCTAACACATTGGCCATATCATCTTTGTAAGGTGATAATATTTCAGTGTTGTGTTTACAGCTTGCTGTGATGTCCCCAAGTGGGCAAAATAATAATTAATGCAGGTTTAAAGGAAAGGTTAAGATTGTTTCATCTTAAATCTGTCTTAGTACAATTTTCACATTCCATATATTGAGAGTTATTTGTCTGTAATGGCCGTAAGTAATACCTTCCAAACACAACTACACTGTAAAAGTACAGTCCGAACATAAATTCATAATTTTTAGGGTTGTACGTGAACGTTCCACACGGACACTGGCGGACATGAGCAGATGACAAAAGTTACGTCTCGCGGACCCTTGTGGACCCTCGTGGCCATGCAGACAGGGAAACTATAAATTACCCATAAGAAGCTCAGACTGCTGAAGTTAGAATGCATTTTTGTACAGAAAGAGTACTCTGGATTTTGTCCCCCATTTCTCACAGAGTAGTCATGCTACAAAGGGATCACTACACAGCAGGAGGCATCTTTACAGCAACCATTAAATTATTCAACAGACACGTGGCAAGTAAGTGTTGTATTAAGATGGACAAAAAGTTTTTGCTCTAAACTTTTGGTTTTTCTCATCAAATTGGACACCACCAAATTAGAAGCCAAACATTACACATAGTTATTCATTGGTTATTTCTATAAAGCTGCAAGTAATTATAATTAATTAATTTCTTGTCTGATTAGTACTTGTATTCTATTTTGCATCTATTCTGTTATAATTCAGTTGTTTTGTGGAGTATCTGAGGTCATTCATTTTGAATATAACCTGTTATTAGACTAGTTGGCAGACGCTGCTACTAAACTGTGGTGTTTAGTTAGTCAGTTAAAGCAAAAAGACTATTTTATACCATTTATTTATCACGTTTCATAAATCCTTAAAACTGTTAGAAATCTATTATGGAGAGCAGAAACCAGCAGATTCATGCCTTCGACAAGAAGACAGCACATCTATGGCTCACAATCACACTTACCCCTCTCAAATAATGTCTCAGTTTGCAGCCAAAGTCACATTAGTTCACGGCCTCTAGTCTTCTACAGGCTCCATATTTGAAATGTCCTTTACAAAATCAAGGAAACTTTTCCAAACCAGTAAGTGCATTTTAAGGGCAGCTTTCACCACGTCTTTGCATCTGAGGCAGAGTGAGTGTTTGCCGGTTGATGTTCCTCTGCTCTGACTGGCTTGTTAATTTCTCCACAGGTAGAAACCATTACGGACGGTGTCTCCCTGTCAGGGCCAGAGGAAATCCATTCCCTGCTCCACTGACCTAAAACTTCCTGATGTCTGATTAACACACATGGGTTGACAATCTATATGGAGCGTTGCAGAGCTTTTGAAGAGGTTGTCTATAGTATCTTCTGGACCTAATCTGCTGAACACAACCCAGCCACTCATGAATGATGGTTTCTGAGGTTGATGGTCTGCGTTCTTATTTGATTTCCCCCATTTTCCCCTTGAGCCAAAATGCTTCAAATCGATGATGGGATGAACTCGACTTCCAAATGCCACCTTTGAGCTTCCCTTCCTCCAGAGATGCACACACACAAACATGCATCGTTCCCCGCGGAGATGCCCTGCTGTGAATGGGAAAAGGTGGTCTGCCTGATTCGCCTGTCTTCCCTGCCGGTGATGGGTCACATCCCCCTGGATCCGGAGAAGTCTGTCCGATTAGCCCATCTACCCCTCACACCTCTACTCAAGGATGGAGAGATCAACTGAGTCTGTGCATGTGGGCAATTGTGTGTGTGCAGAAATGCTTTCACATGCATGCATTTTAGTATCAGCTCTGTATGGTTTGTGTGCAGTCAGAAGGTCAGAGAGGTCAGGGTGAAGTTCAGACACAAGACACAAGACACTGTCAGTTACTTTAATCATGGCTCAACCAGCTGATGGTAATGGCTGCAGTCCACACTGGCTCCTACTACCTCTATCTGTCACACATGCAAAACACACCCAGAAAACACACAATACAGCCCCCTTTGATCTTCAAATGTGTGTCTTTGGCTGGAATTTTCCCCCTGTGTCTTACAGCTTCAGTGAACTGAAGTTGAAAGCTGCTGCTTTTCCTCGGAGAGAAGAATGAATCTCTTTAGGTCTATTGTGGTATTAAGCTTTGAGGGGCCACAACAAAGAAATCAAATAGATATGTACACATTTTTCAGTTGCTTCTTTTTCTCCAATTATTTGAAAGGCTCTTGAAAGAGCAGTTCCTTAGACAATAAGTTATATAATTACCTCCGTTATTTCTCCGCTTGGTAATTAGCTACTATGTGTAGCAGTCAAAAAAGATAAAATTGCATTCTATGTTCTTTAAAGATAACAAAACGGAACAGATGAAATGGAGAAAAAAAATATTTACATTTTGTTTCTTATTCAGAGGCGCGCGTATGTGAATCAACTTAAAACATTTACTTATAATACATTTTATGACAAATTATGAATGCTGATTAGACGTATCAGACAATGCCAGATGCTTCCTAAATCCTTCAAACATTTCATGTGAGCTCTGCTTTTTAACCCTCACATTCAGCTTGTCTGTCAGCCTTTCACGAGTGATCAACAGAGCAGTTCTGAACATGTTTCCTTTCACTCCACCTCCACACAACCGCCATCCCCCCGTGCATTCGCCACAGTCACTTTGATGTCAGAGGGACGCGGTCTGTCTTAACGACCCGGCGCTCATGAATTAATTAATCACTTCTTGGGAACGTCTCAAACACAGCAGCTTGTGATCAAGTGCATTGTGGGTTTGAGATAAGGCACACGGACATTGCCTGGCAATGGGACCGACACAAGGACCTTTAATTAGCTCAATTAATTTACCACGGGGATAAGGCCATGGTGGAGGCGTGTGTGTGTGTGTGTGTGTGTGTGTGTGTGTGTGTGTGTGTGTGTGTGTGTGTGTGTGTGTGTGTGTGTGTGTGTGTGTGTGTGTGTGTGTGTGTATGTGGTGGGGCATTTGTGCGTAAGTGTATGCATCACAGAGTTGATGGCATACCTGGAGATTGAGGTTTAACTGCTGTACAGTACTTCCCTAGGTTGTTGCAGGAAGATAAGAGAAAGAGCTAATGAATGTGTGTTGGTGAGAACAGTGCTGCTCAGTGAGGCTGTGTTACTCTGGCTGCTGCAAGTATCTCATGGCATCACTTCATGTTGTATTACTCATAGCAAAGGATATTTCTAATTGACCTTTAGGTTTAATAACTGAAGATGCCACATGAGACGATGTCTTCTTCCTTATAAACCTCAATCCCCATGTGTGTGAATTGTGTTTTGTCTCTCTCTCTCATAAACCACAGCTTGGTGTCTGTAATCTGGGGTCTCATTTATAAAACTGTGCGTAGGATCCTTACTAAAAGTGTATGTATGCCCAAAAACGCACATCTGTAAGCAGTATTCCCTTTATAAATCACAGATTACCCACGTGTGCGTACGTGAATCAGCCTCTTATCCCGCCCCGGAACACGCCCATTTTTAACCATAAATAGTCAATGCAAAGCACTTCATGAATGCTGATCAGTATGTTAATGACCCTGGCAGTTGCTCTTTCGTGCCGAATCATGACGACTGGCGGAGAAAAAGATAAAAATTCTCAGACGCTCAGGAATTGCTGCAAATTGAATTATAATTTCAGCCTGTTCTCGCACAGTGTAGGTAAACCTGATGTAGTATAGACTACCTATATTAATAATGCCTTCAAAAAGGACAGGCATTACGGCACTCTGGGACAGTGTCGATATAACAGACCTATATGATAAAATTTAACAGAACTATATATTATATCCAAACAAGTCAGCGATAAAGTCGAAGATTATATATAATATTTATATAAAACACTTAGCTGTCTGCCATTTCCCTCTGGAAACAGCCGGTTGCCCCCAGAGTGGTGAGGACCTGTATTTGCCAGCAGTGCCATCATGAAGTATTACGCACGGGGTTCACCGCAGTATTTATATGTTTATAACAATTTGTGATTGTAGACACCTTGCCAAAATCACAGCATCAACTAGTGGTATCCCCCACCCCGAGATATAGTTTGAAGATGAAAGTATAATAGGCAAACACACTTTTCTTCATGCAGGTTTTGTCACAAACAGTATTAAAGTTTGGACAGATAATGAGGACATTAAGTGTAACGATTGCGCGAGAGCTTAACGGCTGTATTTCCAGACTTTGACATTTGATAATATATATATGTACAGTATTAAAGACAGATATTTAGTTATTTACTCTGTGTTCTGCAGTTATCTAATGGTAGGGTAGTTGATGCTATCCTGCATTCCATGGAGTCGGGCCATCTCCTCCTGCGCTCCGTAGCGGACAATGTGATGGTGAGACAGCGCCAATTAAATGTTAAGAACGAATTTTGATTTGAGATTTGATTTGGATTTCACAAAGTGTTTATGGAACAAGTATCACTCAGTACAAGCGCAAATAACACTGCTGGATTTAATCTTCATGACAATGTGGATGATATGGAGTGAAGAAATGTGTGTCAGACCTTCAATACTTGAAAATATTAAGAGTAATAGTTATTCCCACCTTTACTTTCTGCAGTCTGACTTCAGTTCACCACCTCACCATCTGCGTCGCCAATTCCCATTGCCTCCAAAATGTGTGTACATGTGCACATGGGTCAGAGTTTGCGTGGAGCACCGCACATTCTCCCGTCAAGTTTGTTTTTTAATAAAACACAACCTTTGCGTGGGAAGTGGCATGTGCACATTTGCAGCCCCGTTTTGTGCGTATGCCACGTTTATAAATGAGACCCCTGGTCTGTATGTAATCATTCCTTGTTGTCTCCTGTGTGTATAAAAATCATATAAACATTTGACTAGTTGCTAGTGCACTAATACTTGCGGCATTACAGTATACGAATAGTTTAACATTTTGGGAAATACACTCCAAAGTTCCCCGTAAACCACAACTTGCCTTATGTTCCATTTTTGTTTGTGTACGGATTAAACAAACATGACACAACATGTTAGTAAGATGTTGATAGGCAGATATTTTGAAGTTTGCTTTGCTTTGCTTTGCTTTGCTTTGCTTCCCTGTGCTCCTCAGTAGCCTTTTTCTTCTAAGCTACGCTTAGCTAATAGCCTCCTGGCTTTAGCTTTATATGAAACGGACAGACAAGAAAGTTTTATCAATCTTCTCAGTAAAAAACAAATAAGCATATTTCCCAAAATGTCTCCTTTAACTTTAGAGTGGACAGTTATTTTGTGATAACCAGAAAGTAGACCTTGACAACTAAACTCTTTATGACAGAAATTCATCATTTTACTGTTAGTATGTGAAGCTGGTCTTTGGTAAAAAAAAATCTAAAGAATTCTAGTGTGAATATTCTTTTTTTCTTTTCTAAATGAATTGTTTAAAATGATCACCAACGGTAGGTCACTTTACAATTGTAAATTTCAGATAATGAACAACTTACCAAAGTGGGAAGACTTCTGTATATTCCTGCTACAGCACATGACACAATTAAATAGAACAATGCAAAGTTATTACCAAGTTTTCGTTAGCAGCATTTTAGTTATAAACTACCTACATGTATTGCAGTAGCTGCACTCTTAGTGAATGGGGAGGCCTATTTAGCTGGTTCTCATTCAGGCTGCTGCTTACTCTACTCTGCAAACTGCTGCTTGAATTACTGCATGATATGAAAATTCTGCTGCTTTTGCTGTCTACCAACCAGCCAAGCTGGCAAATGTTCAGATGTGCTTTTATGTACTGGGGACATTACAGTGTGTGTTCCCTAGTAGCTCATGTGCAGAGAGTAGGCTACATAAAAATGAATTCTCTACCAAAGACATCTTGCTGTGTCATTTGCCTTCAGTACAGTTATTGAGAATGAATGCACATGTTGGCCTTACTGAAACACATAAAGTGCTTGGTTGAGAATAATAATAGCGTCAATTTTGATATATAATGTTTATCTGATTGTGTCCTCTAGTCCTGTGTTGCATAAGCACAGTGACCTAAATCCACTTTCACAGCAGTGCAACGGTCTTCACATTTTCTAGCAGTAGTTTTTACAACAAAGAATATGCAATGAAGTTCAGAAGGCTTAGAATCCAGTAGAGAACATCAACAGGAAGAAATGACTGCAACACAGAGAGGGAGAGCCAGGCAACAAAGAGAAAAGAAGTTTACACTGCACAGTCCACATACAGTAGGACTCCCAGTGCCTTTCTATTGGCTATGAATTTTTTATAGCCCCTGTTGCTTGTCGCTCCCCCTCTCCTGCCTTTGTCAGCTGAGTTAAGTTCTCATAGAGGTTTCAAAAAGCCAACAGCCTCGACCTTCTCCTCTCTTCTCTGATTCAGAGAAGAGAGGAGAAGGTCGAGGCACGGAGTGATGGCAGGGAGGTAGAGGTGATGGCAGGGAGGTAGAGGAAGAGAAGGAAGGTTCGAGTGGGGCGAGGTGGAAGCAATTGTTGCAGCACAGATGGATGGAGAGGTGCCCTTAATGTCATGTAGTCATGGTAACCTGTCATGTTGTTTGGGAGAGAGTTGAGAGTGATGGGAAAGACACATTTCACCTTGCAAGTTTTTTGTCTTCCAGCTGAGGAGGATTTTAGTCAAGTCATTGTTGTAGAAACAAACCATGCAAAAATGCATAATAAACACATACACAGCATATTCACTACCACATAGGCAACTGATGAAGAAAAAGGAAAATGTTTTAATTTGCCTCATTGCACATCCATATGCATACACTGCCAAAATAATAAAAATAAAAGAGATATCCCTATTACCCAGGGTTGAGTGAGGACAAGGTACTTAAAACAGGCAAGAGTTAGAATATGAGAGCACGGAAGAGGCAGCAGGTGTGTGGCTGATAATAACCGGGTGGAGGTGGCTGGGCTCTGTTTCCGACCATCGCTCCACTGAGTCCTGTGGGCCAAAGAAGTGGAAGGCAGAGGGAGAAAAAAGGAAGGACCGGTGGAAGGAGGTGAAGGGAGCCAAGAGTCCAGGGAGGTGTTGTCAAGATCCTATCAGCCTTTTCCTCAATTTCTGTCGCCCCCCCCCCCCCCCCCCTTCCATAGTTTCCTCCACCTGAGCTCTTGTCAAAGCCAGATTCCGCAGCCAGATCGATGACTGGACTGTCGGCGTGCAAAGATGAGAACCAACCTGCAACATGATGCCACAGTGAGCCATTTTCACTATAAGGGTTAGTGATAATTTACTTGCTTGATATGATGCCCTGAGTGTCACAGTTTATTACATATTCTGCATATCTGTGCCCCTCAGGCCCTTGTTATGCTCCTTATTTACACCCATCTTACCGCAGATGTTTTTGACGTGTCACAGCAGGAAAGCACAGGTGTAGCTAATAACATTAACGATGACACTATTCCATTTAAATGTGTCAGCAAGCCATGTCAGTGAGACAGCATGCACAATATGACGGCTCTGTAACTAGAACACCCGAATAGAAGGTAGCCATCATTAATGTTCTTAGTTATACCTGTGTTTGGCTAGTCAACATGCCCACTCTTAGAAAAGGTCTATATTCTATTATTCCTTAAAGATCCAATGAAATGAGCACTTGAAGTTTCTGGAAAACGTATTCTGTTATGACCTCTCACTGCTCGAGTGGATGGGGCTAAAGAGAGCTGATGGGGCGAACGCTAGCTCACCTGGTATAGGGTGCGCCTGAGTCCTTGGCAGCGGCCGGGGTTCGAATCCCCTCTCTCTCACCCCTTTCCTGTCATTCTCAAGCTATCATAAAGGCTAAAAAAGCTCTAAATACAGTATAATAAATAAATACATTTAAAGTGCAGATAATTAAGATAATGCGTTAAAATGGTCCATTCTCTACAAAATACAAGCCTATTGTTTTACACTTTACATTGATCACTCGTCCTCTTTCAACAGGAAATTCATGACATTATTAAAGCAAATGCATAATTTAATGGTACTTCATGTAAAAATCTCCAAAAAGCAAACGCGCATCCTTATAGCCCGTGAAAGCAACAATCTTTAGGTATTATTCATTAAGTGTTTAACAGTCAAAAACTCAGCTCATCTGCTTCATCATGCCTGTGTCAGTGTGGTGTGGTGTGTGTGATCAGATTTGATTGACAGTGACCAAACAACCCACCAACTGTCATCAGCTTTCAGATTGAAATGTCTCCTGATTGGTGCATGGAAATAAGCTTTTTCCAACCAAATTCCAACCAATGAAAAGAACACCGAGAAGAACAGAAAAGCTCATGTCGAACCCCCTCACTCATAATAAGAAAACTAATTGAGAAAATAAGTTTTGAGGGTATTTAAATTGTTTGCAAGTGCTGGGTAGTAATTAAATTAAAAAGAGACCCACACTGCTCTAATTTTTTTTTCTATATAGACACGACTGACAACATTTTGATGTCAGCAGGTGGTCTTCTTCAGGTGACCACACCATTATATATATATATATATATATATATATATATATATATATATATATATATATATATACTGTAGACTGTGTGATGTCGCACTGTCATCTCTTAATTACGCAACTAATAAACTTTGAGAACATTTTGCCCCAGTTTCTTTGACTTGAAACTCAAACGTGTGTGTATTTCTCAAAATAGAAACACATATTTGAAGCAGTAGGATGGAACTTTACACTGAGGTAGACCTAACAGACTTCATCGCCCAGAAATGTTTCCGATGTGTCAAAGTTGTCTGCTAGTAATGAGACTTGACAGCTAAAATAAATTTGGTCTTAAAACTGACGTGAGTTTTGAGTGAATCTGTGGGGTCTGAAATGGGGATGGGCATGCTGCAGTCTCACTTTGTGAATCAGGCTAATAAGACAGGTACATTTTAAGGCCCAATTCTTACCTCACGCAGCTCTATACAGATGCAAAGGAGGATTTCATCTACTGCAGTGTTATGTATTGCTAATAATAGCATTCTACGCTCTCAATTAATTGTTATGGATAATATCAACTTTTCATGCGGTGTGCCTGATGTGGCATTGAGTTGTGACTGTGTGACTTCACAGCGTGTCTGAGTGGTTGAGGCCCCTGTGCCGCCACCTAAAGCAAAGTATTTACTGACTGGGTCCACTGCTTCAGCCACGGTCCATTTAACTGCATCACCTCCACAATCGTGTTCAGGTCACTGCCTCTGTGGACCCAAACACACACACACACACACACACACACACACACACACACACACACACACACACACACACACACACACACACACACACACACACACACACACACACACACACACACACTGCACACATTAAGACATTTCGACCCTGACAAGATGTATGTCAATCAACTGTGGTTTCTGAAATGCTTTAAAAGAATTGGTTTATTTTTAGACATGGTTTAATGAACTACACAAAACAGAGAAGAAACAGTACTTATCTATATTTGACACTCAACTCTGACCATCAATCGCAAATCGATCACATTTCGAAACAAACACAAAGATAAAAAAACAATGCACCATAGCATTTTGACAAGACACAAAATCATAACTCCTTACACAGAGCCTCAAATATACAACTCTAATACAAAACAACGTAATGACTTTTACTGTTGGATGTGTTCACACAGATACACCGTTTATAATTGCTCATACTTAATGCACTTTTAAACACATTAAACGTGAGATCTGTAGCTTTGCTAATGTGAAGTAAACAAGCCACACCATCTGACTTTAAAAAGGTCAAAGTAGGGTAGTTAATACACTTTGAAAAAGGAAATACGGAGAAACAGTTTAGTTGGTGCACACCTACAGAACATTTACAGCACAAGACAATAAAGCAAGTGACAGTATTTACACATGAAATGCCCACTGGTGTAATTTTATTTCCCTGTCAAATTGTCATTAGTCATATATCTATGAAGAACATTTTATGCATTTCTAGTTCCTCTCTATTTCTCATGTGGTCATCATTTGCAGTGCTCCTCTGTGGGTTACACTTCTCTAGTCCACTTCCATTATGGATGGGCCATGCAGTTGCAGAGTCATGTTTACAAGTCCTGATGATGATGGCTTTGGAGTTTAGAGAATGGAGTCAGTTATGTCACAATCTAAAGAGTCGAGAGTAAAATTGTGTGGCAAAAACAGCTTGCCAATGTAGACTGAGTCTGAGTGTGAGGCAAGAAGATGAACAAAAACTTGAATATGACTGTAACTTTTGTCTGACTGACTGTCATGTAAAACATTTCTGACATTCTTGGCTTCTCCACTTCTTGACTTGACACCATTTGAACTGTCATTCACCAAGTTTGAATCCAAGTTGCCTCCATGCTTAGTATTCTGACAACAATGTCATGACCAAACTTCAAGTAAGTGCATCCATTAGCCTGCCAGCATTAAGTAAATTTATCAGAAAGGTTAGTGTTGCTGCATCTTGGAAACATTAGTTGCAAAATTCAAAGTTAGGTTCAAGTAGAGTAAGAAAAGATGAGCATAAAAACAAAGTTTGTAGAGAATGCAAGCTTTTGTGTCAGTGCAATGTTTTCATTTTCCCAGGGTGGGACCTCAGTGTTTTGGCAGTGTCACACTCTTTGACAACTCAGTGCTATCTGCCTTGATTGTTTTCCTGCTTGGCAGATATAATGTCTCTTCCTCCCTATCCTGCCCCCCACACAATCTCTTTCTAGAAAGTTTGTTATGTATGCTTTAAAAAGAATAAAAAACACTTGTCAGAATGATTTTGAAAAAGTTTTTTTTTGCTTTTTCTGCAGAAGAGAGAACAAGTTGGTGACTGAAGAGAGTGTGAGGAAAAACAACCCTGTGATGGATGGTAAGGCACAGGCAATTACAGACAACATGTCAGACACTGTGCATATAGAAGATATCACACAAACACTCACTCAACATTATATGCATATATGTTCAAGACTCTGGCAATGTGAGATAATCTTGAGTTTCTTTCTTTCTGGAAAAGACAAAACATTTCAGCTAAAATCCATTTAAGGCTCCCGGCTTGGCATACTGATAAACATACTGTACAGAAAGTGCACACACACACACACACACACACACACACTCACACACAAACACGCACACACACACACACACACACACACACACACACACACACACACACACACACACACACACACACACACACACACACACACACACACACACACACATCCATTGCCCCCAACAAACTAGCTCCCACATGAAAACAGAGATGAGGCATAGCCAAGTCCAGTGCACTTGTAGCACTAGCTCACAAAGGCTGGCTTCCTTATCACTCCAGGTTCAATTACATAAACATTTACACTCATACACACAAATGAGGGCATGTGAGGCATGGTGGCAGCCACACTATTGGTTTTTGGAGGTGTTCCTGAGCTGCAGAAGGGAGGGGCTGTAATGCAAAGAGACAGATTCAGGTCACTCACTCATTGCTGGGATGAACAAAGAAGGAGAGAATATGCTGCATATTTGAGAGAAAGAAGAATGTGTGGGATGAGGCAAAGGACGACAAGAAGGAGGAGAAACCGAGGAGGTATAAGACAGGATCGCCCTGCAGGAAGATGAAATGAATATGGTATGGTTTTAGGAGAAGAGAGAGAATGAAGAAACAGACAAAACAGAGGAAGGAGAAGGGAAGCGGCATGATGGATGAAGAAGTAAATGACAGAAATGAAGTGTCAATAAAGTGAATGGATGAGAAAGAGGAGGCAAAAGATGAACATGGACGCTTTGCATGCAGGCCGGAAGATTGTGGAATTAAAAGAAAAGGAGAAAAAAAAGTTAAAAATAAAAGGAGGAGGGAGGGGAACATAAAAAGGAAGGGTGAGAAAATAGTGGGATACAAATGGAGAAGGTGTTAGAGAGGGCAAGTGGTACCAGAGAAAGGAGAAATGGAGGGAGATGGTAATTGACATGAAGGTAAAGTGACAAGCGAAAAGATGAGTATGTAGAGAGGAGGAGAAGAGTCAGAGACAGAGAATTACTATTGAATGAGGAATGTAGGGGAAAAAGCTGTGGAAGGAGATGTGGAGAAGAAGGAATAAGAACAAGCTGTCATACAGGCTGACATTCAATATACACTACTATCTTGAATCATTGAACAAAATAGCCTGTGTAATAACAAGGGATTGTACTCTGCTTACACATAATTCATGTAACTGTGGAGTGGCACATTTAGAGAAGCAGCCACACCCAAGTCAAGTTCAGTTTTTTGCTTCTGTTTTAGACATTTCTGGTTTTATATTACAATAATGATGTGAAATGTAAAATGAACCTAAAAAAACTTCCATTTAGCTTTTCTTGAGTTTTGATCTGTAGTATACTTTAAAAGGTTTGTGCACAGACAAGGCTGCACACTATTAGCTCAAGTGCCTTCCTTCCTTCTTCTCTTTTGTCTCCTGAGATCTGAGTGAGCAGAGATGATGTGCAGAGGAAACAATACAGGCCAAAGTCTCTCTGTCTTTATTGCACTCCCACTCACTGAATATTTAAGTCAGAGAGCTTTTATGAGGATACCACAGGTGTGCCACACAGGGGGTCTTTGTTCAGTGTAGGTGCAGAACAAGACAGGTGGGCAGAAAACTCCAACACACTTTCCTATCCCAGCAAGACTAGAGAATGACTTAATAAGTTCCACACCTTGTATCATTGCAAAGACCTCTGATATGCACGGTAATGGGCTAAGTCCTGGTGTGGTTGTGTGAGGGACATGTTTTACAGAACAGCTTAAATGGGCAGGTCACTGTTCTTACTGATAACATAATGGAGGGATGTTTGAAACACTGACGCTGTGTTAATTTCAGCACCTGATTTTGTTTTTTGTCTCTAGTCTTTATGACTAAAGACATTTCAGTCTAGGTTTTGTCAGTGAACTTCTCACACAGTGCTCATGTCACTCTCTGCAATAATACAACAGACCCTCCTCAGCAAATATGAGGCGTTATTCCAAACTGGCCGTTTAAACAATGCAGCTCACTTACTGTCACTTACTTCTTATTGCAGCTATCTGTGCTCTGTACTGCAGAGCAGGAGCTGGAATCATTTACTTATTCACTAAAATACAGTTCACTGTCTGGGTTTAGCTTGTGACAAGCAGCTAGGGCCGTGCATGAAGTATAATTCATCTGCAGTTGTTTACGTTGTATAATGAAAAATCTCATTTTTCGTGGTATTTCCTAATTTATTTTCCTCAGACGAGATTTTTCATTATAGGCTACAATGTGCACAACTGCAGATGAATTATACTTTGTAAATAACCATATGTATATTTTGTCACAAAAATATAGTGACTGTCTTTTATTTTGACATTTCTGTATTGAAATGGACTTCCAGTCTAAAGTGCGCTTTGTCTTCATTATGGAAGCACGCACGCGCCTGGCTAGAGCAGTTCATAGCAGGTATCTTATCCCAAATATGGCAATGACTTCGACACGGAGCCGTGATAAAACGTTGAATTCATACTTGCAGCCCTTCCGAAGAGGCAAAAGGTTTGTTTATTCAGTTGAGAATGAGTATTTTGTCTGTTAATGTTCGTTTTTGTACAAATGTAAGACAGCATGTGAATGTGAACAATGTTAGCTGATCAGTTACATGTTTTGTATACATTTCAGCTCTTATGTTGGTGATATGGTGAACGGATTATGGTTCATAAAGGATTAAACATCATAAAACCATCAGTAAAGGTCTCATCCTTGTTCGGGGGGCATGCTACATACTTCATGCACAGACCCAGCTAACACCAACAACTGTTTCTTTCAGGAACCTCTGTGTAAACATTTGGCCTCAACAAACTTTAGCCAGATGAAACTAACATTACATGCACAGCCGTAATAAATAACATTAGCTTACCTTTTTCTAAATATGCTGGCTGACAAAGTCATTTTTTTGTATACTGTCTTTTTAAATCAGCAATTTTACTTTTGTAGACTACTTTTATCACAAGAATGGTAATTTGCTACATTTCAAGTGTCATCCAGAGTATAAACAAGTCACATGAAAAAGTCCTGATAAACTGTTTGAGAAAGGAACAGAAGAAAGGTGATCAATCAGCTGGGTGTCAGCTGTGTCTGCGGCGTGCAGAGCTCCAGAGAGGTGACACTCTTAGCTGACACTCCAGCTTTATTCAGTTACTTTACATTGTTTCCTTTTCATTTACAAAAAAAAAACACTTTCTAGAAGCTTAATCAGTATTCTAACCAAACCAGACAAAAGTAATTTCTTTTTCACAAAAGCTGCATGTCAGACTTGTGACTTTTGCATTTCTAAAGTCCTGGTTCCAGCCCTATAACACACGCACCCGGTAAAAGCAAATCAGATGGAAGAAATGATGTGTCCTGAAATACAGTCATGCTGAGTTTAAACAGAATAAATTGTATAAATTTACATTATATCAGCATAGGTAGTACATACTCTAGAATGTGCTTTCAAATACACAATCAATATCATATACACACACACATAGAGTATTATAATGCAGCTTCACAATCAATCGTCAAGTCTTTCAATGTAAAGAAGAGCATAACAAAGAAACCTGGAATTAATATGACGACAGCTCCTCTACTGAAGAATCTCATTTATTTTCGTTGAAAAAGAAAATTTAAAAAGTAATCTTTCCTTGTCCAAAACCTTTATTTACGCTGATGGTGGTTAATATGACCTGTCCTGTCGCTGAACAGCACAGAGGCAGCTTTTGATCCCGACAGGTGAACTCATGATGAAGTGTTGTTTAAATAGAAATGATTTTTTTGTTTAACATCTGCCTCCACGCAGCGCATGCGTGTGTTTTCCTGTGACAAGCAGACACACATATTTCACGACACATACCTCCACATTTCTTCCTTTGTGTGTGTTCCTGTCTGTTTGGATGAAGATGTGACCTCTGGCTCCTTCGACAGAGAGGAGGGAGAATTAGAGAAAAGAGAGGGAGCAAGGGACAGAGAGACGTATAGAGGGCTTGATGAATAGAGTGGTGTGGAAGAAAGTGTCTCTGCAAAAGAGAAGAGCAATGAGGTCATTATCTCTGTCCTCACCTGTGGCCTCCAGTCCACACAGACACACACACACACACACACACACACACACACACACACACACACACACACACACACACACACACACACACACACACACACACACACGCTGCACCTCGCACAATACACATTTCATCGACAACAGCAACAACTCTGCTCCTCCCTTCTTCTCCCCAAATCCACCTATCGTCTTTCCTTTCTCTTTTTTTTGACTCTACTTTGGCCTCTCTTTTTAAAATCATATTCTGATTTCTTCTTCTTCTGATCCCTGTCAATCCTGCATCATTCTGAGCTTTTAAACTCCCTCCTCCCTGATGCATCTCTGTCTCCGTTTCTCCTTTTTTTCAAAAAGTGGAATCCAACCATCACATTCATCATAGGGATTTCTCTGCCCCTCACATCACTATTAGAATCGCTCACACCAATTCCCTTCCCTGCCCTATTACTGTTACATTTTTTTGCCTCCCTCCCTTCCACCCTGTCCCCCCTTTACAGCACAGTAGGCTGTAATCACATCCACTAGACCATGATCACCCCTATCCTCCTCTTACTCTTACTCTTCCTCTTCTTCCTCCTCTTTGTCATTTTTCCACCCACCTCGCCTTCCTCCCTCACTTTCGCAAGGCAGGTCACGCCTCTTGAGGCGGCAGAGCAGAGAAATTGCCTGTTATCGAGGGTCGATTTTTCATGCGCTTGTAAATTGCTTTGTATTGACACTCTGTCAGAGCGGGGTCATCACACCGGCCCAGGCCACTCGCCACCCCACGGTTGCGCTGCTGATCCTGGGGTGCTTCCACCGGGATTGAGGGGTCAGGAGGGGTCCCGCCTGGTGTGTGTGTGTGTGTGTGTGTGTGTGTGTGTGTGTGTGTGTGTGTGTGTGCGTGTGGGTGTGCGTGTGGGTGTGTGTTAGCTGTATTCTTTTGAGTGCATATTGAGTGTGTGTTGGAGTCGGCACCTAGAATCCATGATTTCGTTGGGATGGGACGAGGCTTTTATTCTGGGTCAGTGAAGAGACCTCGGGGTGGTAATAACAATACTAATGGTAGCTGCCTTGTCCTTGTGCTGATGATTGTTGTGATGGTAGGCTACATTTATCTTTGAAGTGTGTTGCAACCAAGCTTCTGCAAGTGGTTGTAAGATACAATGTCCAAATGTATTATATATCGCTTTATTTTATGAATAAAGTATAATTGACTTTTTCACTTCTGTATGAGTCCTTCAACTTGGATATTGTTAATATGCTGGTTAAAAAACGTTTGCCTTCACTTCCTTTTCTGTCACTGACATTTGCCTTTTTCAAAACGGTATTGACTGCATGGTGACCTATCAGAACTGAAAAGACATTACATCATTTACAAGACTTAACTGACATGATCTGTTTTGAAATTTGTTGATGACAGTGTTACTAAAAAGCCTTTTTCACAATGAACAGTTTAACAAAATGTACATCAACAGTGCCTGCTGCTTCAAAAAAAATTGTCTTATTGCATCATTCTTATCAGTGTTTTATCAGTGTGACACAAAAGTTATCTACAGTATATTGTGGGAAGTATACTGGCAAGTTGACCAACCAGGTTTGACCATCTCCTGCTGTATTATTGTGGCAGAAATAAGGACAGAACATCAGAAGGTTTTATATGATATAGAGTTATTCCTTCAGATTTAAGTGAACCAAAGGGATCAGGTTCTGGATGAGTGGGTTGCAGCAGACATATATTCATGTTTCTCTGCAGCCATTGGCTTCAATGTGGTGCCATGTCCCTGGCAAGCTGTGCTGATGTCTGTGTTTGACACCCACTCTCTCGTTAGAGTGGCACAATCTAGACTGCACTGGCACAGATCTCATGCCAAGCTCTTTCCCTGTGAAAAGATGGAGCACAAGAAGATGGTTAAAACACACACAAAGAGGAAAAAGTGGAAAGAAGGTGCAGAGGAGAGATACAGAACCATGAAAGGAATAAAAGAAAAAGGGCGAGAGGACATATAGAGCCTGGACAGGAAGGAGAAAGAGAGTGAATGTGAGAAATCCAACAGTGGTATTGAAAAGGAAAAAAAAGATAGAATGAGTCCAGATGCGTTGTGAAAACGGGGAAAAGGAAAAGGCAGAGACTGATAAATTGGTAGAGAGAAATGACGAAAGCCTGAGAGACTCTTTCTTTCTTCCTTCTGTTCCCCCCGATGTAGAGCCAAGCCAGCCCTCCTGGCAGACGTCTCCTCCTCCACCCCGTCCGCCCCACCTGCTTCTCCTCCCGTTATCCTCCCGCTATCCTCCTCCTCTGTCCTGTATGGCACACAGCTGCTCATCCACTCCCCATGCATTAAGATTCATCTGCCATGAGTGTGTCCTGAAAGAACCCTCCAATCTGCATTTAGCTTGTCTCAAAGTGCATTAAAGCTCCACCGGGCAAGACACTGCATTTGAAAATGCACCTCATTTATTAATCTAACTCATAAATTGGGACTGTAGCTGATGTACAGGATTTCTGTAAGTATTAGCGTGGGAAGGGGGGTGCTGAGGGGGATGCAGCCCCGTCTTTTGGCACATTGAGACACATTGAGGATTTTTTTTACCTTTATAAATAATCTCTGAAAAAGAATTGGCACATGGCGCACATTTCTTCACTTTAAATAGTCCAACAAAAAATAGGCTATATGGAAAAAGGGACACAGTATCCAGTGGTGAGAATGAGGCTGCATGTTATCTGGCGCATTATTGTGAAGAATTTACAATGGTTTTTTACGTTGTCTGTCGGGTTTTCCCCTGTTAATCCAGTGTTTTCTTATTTTGTTGAAACGGTGTCTCTATGTGCACAGACCAGAAACCAACCCTCTATAGATTTGTGGAAGTAAGGAGATAAAAACAAGCGCTCAGCGCAGAAAAAGTATTGACAACTGCTGATTCTGAGGACAGACGGGTCGGGCATCTTCAGTAACTGAAACATAACGCATCATATGTCACATATCAATCATATCGATCATACTGTTTATCCTGCTATAGTATTATTCCCACGGATTTCAGATTTACAGAAATAGTACTACAACTGTCAGTTTTGTTTAAACATGAATATGTGCTTGTGTGTGGCAGCGTGTGGGAATGTGTGGTAGAGCAAGTGAGAGAGTGACAGTGAATGCAGAGCAATCGGTCTGAGCGGAGGAGAGTTTGAGTTTATAAGCCAAGATATCAAGTGAATTTACAGCAGTTTACAGTTGTGTGCACTGTATCAGAAAGCTGTAGCAGGAAATGTTTTTCAGGCGTGTCTGTGGCTGAAAATGCTACCATGGGTATTTTTGCATAGCCAGCCTTATCAGACATTAAAAAAGAAGGAATGTAGTTTTAGTTTAGTTAGAGAGTTTAATAACACCATATTACATAATACTTGAATAATGAAGCCATTCGCATTTTTGAGAAATTCAAACTGTTATCTCTTACTGCCACTTGGGACTACAGAATTGCAAATTAGGCTTGTTGAGTCTTTAAATGTACAAAAGTTACATGTTTTCGTAATTCCCTTAACAGGTTGCTGTGCAGAGTTAAGGAACATTCTGCTACTTGGAGTTAGAGATTTGATATTCCATTACTTGTGGGAAAATGAAAAAATCTACCTCAAAAGCTGGAAAAATACTTGACAGTGTACAAGAGTGTATGCATTCAGCTATTTGGGGCCACTTAGAGTAGAGGCTACTGCCAGAAATGTAAAGTCAAATGGTTATGGATGCATCTTTATCCTGGTTAAGATGTGAATGCCATTTGTAAATGCAGTTGGCTGTGATTTGTTGAAAGAAACACAGTAGACATGATAGGAGAATTGAAAAGTACTATACTTCTACTTTAAAATGTCAAACAAATCATCTGCAGTAGTTCACAAGCTCCATTTCCTGAATGTGTGTGTGTGTGTGTGTGTGTGTGTGCACGAAAGAGCAAAAGAGAAAGGAGGTTGTTCATAGTAGGTAAGTGATGTCATTATTCACCCTCCACAGTAGAGTGTGCACTGTTCTGCAGCTTCCCATTACTTGTCAGTGTTATATAATACAATAGTTTAATTTTTAACAGATAGACATGAGTTAAGAGACAAAAAACACCAAGTCATGACAGACTGAATGGGGGATAGAGGAAAGGTTGTATACGAACCGAGATGGAAGGGAGCGGTAAAACCAGGACACATCGTTGACAGCCCCGGAGATGGATGATCTGTTTACGTTAGCCATCTCCCGATGTCCGGTGCTACCTCGTCAGGGAGCATTGCCGATTTTAGACCCTTACATTTCATCTCATCTCTCTTACAGGTTCAAAGGGCTTGAAACAGGTTTAATATCCTGTGTCGCCGATGCTATGCACCTGTAACCCAGTCAAGGAAAGGGTTAACGGAAACGTAGTTTTGGCCAATCGGAGGTGGTTGTGCCAGACTCCCGCCACTAAAATTGCTGAATGTTAGAACATTGTGTCAAATTGGTCGTTACTGTGACTTATAGTGTCAGGTTTAGTTCCATCGTAGTGTTAATAGTGTCCAAAAACGTTGACGTTGTTGTTCAGTAGCTAGCTCAGAGATTATCGGCTAATGGAATTACTGATTTATCAGGGGGGTTAACACTTTTGCAAAGCACTGTATCTGTGTCACATTCTCATTAGGGGCTGAGCCCCCCTAAAGGTCTGATCCTAGAATCGCTTAAACCGATCGTAGCCTGGTTAAGTTGTGCAGGGATACTCCGGTTACTGAAGGAGTTCTCTACCTCTGTTAACCGGGTTATGAAAACTCCGATTTTAAGTTTACATGGCGTTTGAGAAATTGGGGTATTGCCTTAACACGAATATAATCGTTTTTTAAATTGCACTGAGTGCTGCCATGCTGGACTGGAAAAGAAACAAAATGGAAATAAATGTTCTTATTCACTTAGTTTTCAATTAAGTTTATATTGATCAGAGAATGCATGCTGATGTCCCATTGAAGTGCCTATTAAGGTGCTACAACTGGATTGAAAAGAAAAGGTATCACGTTAATATTGGCAGTATAGGCATTTTTTTTGCCCTGGTCTTTACTCACTAAGACCTGTGTTCACATAGACATCTCGGAAAACATTTTATTTGGGCCTCCCTCACTGTTCTAGCTTCATAAATATATAATATATGCATTTTCTAGAACTGAAATCTTTTCACTATCCACAGTGGATAACTTAAAAGAAAGATGTCCGTTCTTGCCTTCATCAAACATACAGCATGTCGTTTTTCGATCTTCTCTTTTCAGCCAGAGGTCTTGCACACAGAAAGGCATGTGCTGGTAATTAAACCAGAAAAGATCTTCTTGCTGTGAGGTGAGAAAGCTAATAGCTACGCCACCTGATGTTGATTAAAATGATAAATCCATGTTATATGCATACAATAATGTAATCATGGTCTTGCTTTGATTATGAGAATGCTTTGATAAAATTGTTAACATGCATAACAAAGGAGGCTTTGATAGTATGCACAATTTCATACATGGATGAACATACTCAAAGGCAGCAGCCATGAAAACAAGGTGGGCTCTGGCGGGGAAGAGATGCACCTTGTGAAACTGAATGATGTGCAGGTTATCCGCTATAGGAGCACCCTACCTGGAGCAGTGGGAGAGCCTCTGGTAGTCTATAAAGGTTGTCCATCACCTGATGGAGCCAGGTTCATTATCCTGTTCCCACAAATATGCTAGGTTCTGTGGGTGTCAAACATCCTGGCTGACTTTGCGCCCTAACCAGAGAAAAGAGAAAATGCTCCCCTTCAGAATGATGAAAAATGTATTTTTCAAAACAGGTAAACTTCCAAAACTGTTACAACTGTGTGCCATTGCTCTCTTCCTTGTTATTTACATATTATTGTAACAGCAGCAGTATTATTGCTCCAGATGAGATTAAAGGCAAGTAAGCAAAATATTAAATATGTAGTTATACTGATTATTTCAGAAATTAATTGTATTACTGTAAAAAATGTGACAGGACAAATCTACAGAATGTACCCTAGGAATTTCCACTACAATTGCCATCCTCCCCACCAATTTCTCCTTTAGCTCCGTAAAATAGCTAACAAATGGGGGAGAAATCCATAATTCATCAGCCCTGTGATTGATGTGTAAATTTGATTGAATTTTAACCTATAAATCACATTTACAGTGCACAATTGTCATTGTCATGTAATAATTGCAGATCAGTTGGAAATAATTTTTGCAGTTGTTAATGAACCCAGAAGTAATCATGATATGTCATCTATTTCAAAAAGAGTAAATTGTCTTTAAAAGTTTTAGTTCAAAAAATTTGATTTTGGTGGGTAACCATATGCAGTCTGTAAGCGTTCCTGTAGCAGCCAGTAGCCAGTTGTCTGTGCAGAAGAAGTTGAACATGTTGCCTTGATATGACCAGTTTATGCCTATTATGAAGACTGGGCACTGTTGCCAGCTCTTGCAAATAATGCTGGGACTGTTTGAATTTGCAGTTTCTGCAGGGACTGATTTATCTGCAGAGGTAGTGTAGCGGCATGGGGCATCAATCCTATCCAACCATACAATCATATGCTGGCTGATAAATTGTTCACAAGTCACCAAAATTACCTCTTTGTTTTGAGAAAAAGAAAAAAAACAACTTAATTTATGCCTGCTGTCCACTGGCCTCATGTACAAATTGCTACACTGTTTTTGGCCAAATCATCAGACCCATCTTCTTAGGTTGTCACGTCTAAAGAAAGAGCAGGCTTGTAGCCAAAATGCAGAGTGTGGAGACAAGGAAGCAGCAGGCAGATTTAGAAGATTTATTAAACAAAAGGCTTACAACTAACGGTGTCCGGAGGCAGGCAGGTATATCTAGAAACATGTAAATGAAAGATCCAAACAAAATCCGAAGCACACTTGGAAACTCAAAAACATTTTGAAGCGACGATGCACGAAGAGACGCAGGGGAATGACGCATAGAAAGACGACAAACCAACACCAGACACAGAAACCACAAATACACAAGGTACCAAGGGTAGAAACGAGGGACAGGTGACAGATGAACAGGTGAAATGAGGGCTGATGAACAGGTGACATGAGGGCTGATGTACAGGTGAAACACATCAGGGCGGGACAGATAATCACAGAGGCGGGAAAACACAAGGCAGGAAGTAAAGCAAGACAAGACACAGGAAAAAACAGACAATACAAAGTAAAACAGGAAACTGAAGCATGACACATACACACAGATGGAACAGGGTAAACAACAAGGAAAGAGGGAATTACTAAAATAAGCAGAAAAACACAACCATGACATAGGAGGTCAGAACCAAAGTTTGAGGTCACATTGAGGCAAAGTATTTTTCTCTCTTTGCCTCTGTTTGCGATGCCACACATTGAAATTCAAAGTTTGCATTTCTTTCATTAGCTGAAGACTAATTAACTCTTTTATCGATCAAATACATCTAGAATTCTTATCATACTACAAGCTTTTAGTTTTGGCTGACCTAACGAACTGCCCATCGACCAGTTTTTTTTTAATTCAAGTTATCAGACAGCAATAACTTCTCTGAACTTCCGACCTGCTGCTGCATGCCTTTGAGAAACACTCTCTGAAGGTTGTTTCAGGCGAGCGCCCTGGAATCACATTTTTGGCCATGAATGTGTCAGTGTTTGGGTATCATAGTGTTATGTCAAAAGATTGTGCTTTGATCAAGCATTGCAGTTCATCAGATGTACAGATAAGCAGAAAGTCACATGTCCATCACCTATTTTCACAAATGTTCTTGTACACCAGTCTGAGTGACAGGTGTTTAAAACCAAAACACCCAAAAGAAGCAAGGAATCTAACACACTGCCTATTACCAGTACTTACTTCCCATCTTACCTGATGATTAACTATCTTTATTCAGTATTGAATAAAGAGAAAACATTAGATCGGTAATGTGTAGGATTCCGTCCTTGTTTTGGGTCTACAGATCTTTTGTGCTATGCACCTTTCGTTAAGTTGTGTGGTGTGCAAGTATGATTCACTTTCCCTTAACCACCAGATAACACACAGCTGACAGTTGAAATCAATTCGATGGGCTTACGCTTTAGTTTCATCTACTGGAGAGGGTTGCACCAGCTCGTACTAATTTCAAACTTAGCCTAGTTACTTCAAGAGAAATTATTTACACCAAGTAACTGCCAGGTATAACTGTTGCATAGCTTACCTAGCTGATAAAACTAACATTAGCTTGCTACTACAATATATGACCCATGTAAAGCAAAAGAGATAATAATGAATATAATTGTTACATAATAATTGTTACCCCAAACTTAGTCTCGCTTTGCCTTCCTCCACAGCGCTGCGTAGGAGGGTCTGGCTAGTCCACACGGCATTCTGGGATTGTAGAAAAACGTGCTCTGGTTCATTGGCATTTCTTTAAACCAATCACAATCGTCATGGGCAGAGCTAAGCACCGGGAAGAGCCACGGTGCCGCTGCAAAATAGCCTCGGCAAGGAACTTGTTTTGGTGGAACGTTTGTATGTTCAAAAGTTGTTTTAGTCGTGCAACAGACAACTCAGATTGGGCAGATAGTCTAGCTAGCTGTCTGGATTTACCCTGCAGAGATCTGAGGAGCAGTTAATCAGAGTCCTCAGAAATCCACCGGAGTTTAAAATTCCAACACAAAGAAAGAGGAAGGTACCAGACATCCGGCCGAAAAAGAGTAAAATCCGGCGGGAACGAAGCAATCCCGGAAGTGGAACGTTGTGGATATAGACTTCCCCACACTTAATAAAATGCTATTTAGTAACATTGTAAATTGGGAAGATTTTACATTTCACAAAATAACATAACGTACCTCAAATATAGCAGAATCGTATGCCATTAATCTTTCTGCTAATTGACCAAATAATCTTTGCTCAATTAATTGGATAGTTCCCTCTCATGCTTAACTGCATAAATTCAAACTCTAACACACACATATTTCTGTCTAAGTAATATAATACTGCAAATCCATTCACTAAAGACGTGCAGTTAAGTACAATACATTTTCAATATATTGTTTTTAAGGGAAAATTATAATTTTTGTTAGTTATGCTTCAACCTGTGATGCTACAGTGACTTCCCATTTAAATTCTGATTAAACAGATGCTTCCAAGAAAACAATTTACACATTACTACAGTAAAGAATTTACTAGCTCAAACTTTGAATGGCCGAAAAATAAATTAAATCACTTGTTGAAATTAGCTAAAAATGTAGGAATGACACGCACAAACTTAGTAAGGTAAGAAATCCAGACTGAAATGACGTCAAAAAACTTCTCCTCTTATTTTTATTTATTTATTTTGAAACTTTTTTTACTTCATCTACTTATTTCAGTATTTTCCTTATTTATTGATGTGTCGGTTTTGTTTTATGTACATTATAAGGTTCATATGTCAATTTTGGATTTACCTTGAGAATTGCTCTTTCTCGGGTGGGGTGGGATTGTGGGAGGGATAAAAGGAATAATGGGGGAAAAAATGAAAGAATGGGAGCCCTCTCTGTTAAATGGATCTGTAATGCTGTTGCCTGTGAATTTACTCCCAATAAAGAAAGAAAAAAACTTCTCCTATTTCTCTCTTGAAATACAAGTTGTTAATATAGCATACTCTTAATCAACTCTTAATTTGAACTCCTCTCATTAGTATTGGCCTATTGACAAATATAAGTCATAACTAATGGTAATGGCAGTAATACATATAAACTCAAAACTGATTTGGCTGGTTGTCCTTTTAATACAATATTATCTTCATGTCTGATCACCCGGCCAATGATCGTCTTAAAACAAGAGGTGGAAACGCACACACACACACACACACACACACACACACACACACACACACACACACACACACACACACACACACACACACACACACACACACACACACACACACACACACACACACACACACAGAGTCCCTAATGCTTTTTTTATTTATGTTTTCATTGCTTATGGATGCGGAAAGAGGGGTGCAGAGGGAGCAAGAGAGAGGTGGCGGGGAACCATGTTTTTGAACAGGTTGGCGATGATCACAGAGTCTGGGGGGCCAGTGTTTATGACTTATTCATAGAACCTTCTGGCCCCTCACGGCCCCTGGGAATACACCAAACAGATGCAAGAGGGAAAGAGAGAAGGATGGGGAGGAGTGATGTGGGACAGAGGAGAGAAACACAGCATTAGGACAGTGGTGGAGGGATGCAGAGAAGAGGGATAAGCTTAGCATAAAAAGACAAACACAAAAGCAGGATGAAAGAGGGGAAATGGGGTGTGGAAGGGAACAGTTGGAGAGAGTACTCACACTGGTGACCACATCCTAACCTTGGTATTAGTCCTGGGACACAGTTGAGGCAGCCAGAGGTGCTGAAAGATGAATAACTGGCTGGCTGAGTGGGTTGGGGGGGGGGTGTTGCAGACTTTTATGTGCCAGTGAGATGTAGTCTGCATTGTCTCTGTTGATTTAATATATTGAGTTCGTATACAGTCCACAGAAGGACTTTGCACTCCCTCCTGAATATAAAGTGTATGGAAGAATGCAGCCTGAGAAGTAAATGGAAATCCATCATCATCACATGCAAAATCTTTGAATAAACCAAATAACAGGACATTTAACAGTGAACATGCAATCTAATCACAGTGGACTTAATTGCAGTTTATGGAGTGCACAGCTATATGCAGATGTTCTACTTCAAAGATGAGCACTGACAATTAACGTATCTGTCAACACTGTCTTTCCATCGCCTCATTAAAACATGACCCTAAAATAGTTGCAGCGTCTTAGTAACTCTTTCATGCAGGCCCTGCTAAGAAATGACAGCATTTGAAAAATTGATCAAAACTACTTTTGATTTTTTTTCTTGTCTCAGTGTAATGAAGAGATGACTTCATTATCAAAAACACAGATGGGATTTTTGAGGCCAAGTTGATTTCTCAACTCTCTGCAGAAGTTGAGACCTTGTGATGTTTCTAGACTTTTTGTTCAAGCGCTTGTTTACAAGTCTCCAATTTCCAAAATACCTCAGGTTGTTTATCCAAGCCATCATAAATCTCTGTCTTAATCAGAGTTGTGTTCAAAGGTAAGATGAGGGCATGGCAAATCCTTCTTAACCCACCAGTGACACACTTCACAGCAATTTTACAATGTGTCTTGTGTTGCTCATAAAAAAGAAAGTGGCAATAGAGTGGCAGATATCCACAAAGAATTGTGGGTCTTCGTTTGTCACTGAAACATCAGACCTTAACATTTTTGAAGCACGTGGCAAAATTTAGAATGCCTGAGATCTCTTTTTGAGCGGTATAAGTGGAAATCAGATGAAATGTTATTGACTGGCTTTGGTTTAAAACTTACCCTAGCATCTGCATAATTTAAGACAATGTTGTCCCACTTTTGCAAACTCTATTTTTGACCCTGAATTAAATTTGATTTCATTGCTTATGGCAGAATGCTCCCTCTTTTGGACTGGTTCTGAATCATCCCCAGTTTCCCTTTTTTCTTCCTCCTGCATCGAGTGTTCATTGGTGATTACTTGGTGAAAGATGTCCTATAGTAGCCATCTCTCTCTCTCTCTCTCTCTCTCTCTCAAACACACACGCACACACACACACACACACACACACACACACACACACACACACACACACACACACACACACACACACACACACACACACACACACACACACACACACAGCTACATTGCTCCCAGAACACTACTATTCTAAATCATATCATTATAAAATTTGAAATGAAGCTTTTCCGTTGATGCTGAGTGAGGGGTGAAATCACTCTCTACCCACACTCCTCCTCACCTCCCCATCACTGCAGCAACTTTGATGCAAATCCTTAAAAGGGCAGAACTGGCGGGGAAGCTGTGCATCGCCATGGCAATGCGGACTGGGAGAAATCCATTTTTCATAGACAGGCATTGCCAGTTGGGCTACTCAGAGTGCAATGCATGTGATATCAAGAGAAAGGAGAGCCAAGGGGAAAACCAAACACACTCAAACAACCACAAATCTGACATAAAAGCTCCAAGACAAGGCTTGAAAAGACTGTACTTTCCACTGTTTTAGGACTGTCAGTTGGCCCGTTAAGCTCACAGTATGCTGTAGTTGATAATAGGAGAGTTGCCACTCACATATCTGGAGAAAACTCAATTACACACACACACACACACGCACACACACACACACACACACACACACACACACACACACACACACACACACACACACACACACACACACACACACACACACACACTGATACAGATTATTGCTTTTACATGATCCCAAATCTGTTCGTCCAACTCCAAACTAAGCGAGTAGCATCGCTCTTCTCATCTAACTCTGGGCAAGAAAGCAAATAAGCATATTTCCCCAACTGTCAAAGTAGTTTATTTGTATCTTTAGTCAGATGTAAACAAGTGAGTAGGGCATAAACCAGAAGCAAGAAGGATTTACCGTCTTAAATTGTTACCATACACTTTGTTGGATTATTTAACAGTTTTTAGTCTGTCAGAATATTAGACATACCCATTCAACCTCTATTTGTGTACTCTCCTGACCACTTATGTGTTTTTTTTGGGAATTAAGGCAAACATTAAATTGGTTTGCTTAATATTAACATTGTATTATTTTAACCAGTGAATTGGAGTTTCTCAGAAATTGGGGTTATCATTTATAAATAAGAACCTTGCTGACTTCATCATTTTTCAGTATTTTTAGATTCATCATTTTCTTACACAAACACACAACATATAAATGCAAGTGATTACTCATTGGAAAAGCAGAAGGGAAGTTGCCACGACAGCTTTCTTAACTCTGGCAATAAAGTTGAAAACACTGCTGAGTACATTTCTAATTTATATCTGACCCAGCATTTTTTTAAACATTAATAACGTTGAGGGACTTGCGAGAGACAGATTAAAAAAGAATGGTTAAAATCAGTGGAGCAAATATCCTGACTTTTAGTCCCTAGTATGAATCAAACTTCAATAAACTGCATTCTGGGCGCCCAGATAGCTCAGTTGGTAGAGCGGTGCGCATATATAGAGGTTTACTCCTCGACGCAGCGGGCCCGGGTTCAACTGCGACCTGTGGCCCTTTGCTGCATGTCATTTCCCCTGTCTCTCCCCTTTCATGTCTTCAGCTACCCTGTCAAATAAAGGCCTAAAATGGCCAAAAAAATATCTGGATTCTACAATTCCCATAATGCATCTGTCATTAGGCTTTCTCTGCCTGTTAAATGTAAAATACATTTTACAAGCATTATGAGATAATTCTGTTAAGGAGTGCAGGATGTGCTACAAGGGTTTTCTGCTTGCACCAGTTGTCCATGCAGTGAAAAGAAGAACAAAACACAACAACAATGTATATTAACGCTCAATTTGGATACCATTCATACAATATCTGTAGTATCATAGTTTATTATCTGTTCATAATAATACATCTATGTTTTTTTGCATCCATACCACAAACACACCCTTTCAACAGCCTTCCACATGTTCACAGACGCTACATTTCCTCCAAATACACACACAGACACTCAATGTAAACACACACACACCACTGTAGCTGTTAACACCTGCTTATATACACACATTAGTTTTGCATGGGTACCTGTGCAATGACTATAATCCATCATGGGCTGTGCCACCCTGGTATCACAGCGGAGCTACAACACAGGCCTGCCGATGTTGGGCACGCTGCCAGGGCCAGAGGAGGCAAAGACGATCCACACAATCTCCCCCACTGCTTAACAAATGCTGCTGCCTCCCCGCTCTCTTACACACAATCAAACACACACAGGCAGATGCAAATCGCATGCACATGCAAGCTTGATCATGGTCACATGCATATCCACACACAAACACTTATATGCACAAGTGCATGCATTTACACATAAACCCATCGCTGCAAACTGACAATCACAGATGTGTCTTTATTATTCATTGTTAGTTTGCCCTGTAACAATGCTGGGTCACTTTCTGCTATAAATTAGGCAAGATTACTTAGAACTATTTAGAACTCCATTAGCTGCCAAAAAGATAATTTCCCAGGCAACTTGAGAGCAAAAGCTCTTATGACATATTTTAAATGTATGCTGTGATGAAGCAGATGACAAAGATATTTCCTTTTTTCCTGTATAGTGTTTGTTCATATTCCTCTTTTACCCGAGTAGGCAGGTAATACATGTAATGAAAATGTATTTCAAACTTGAACTAAAGATCACAGAGTACCTTCCCTCCTCCATGTTTCTAATTGTTTTCCAGATTACATGACTCAATGTACTGATGATATTACTTATTAAAGCACATTAACAATCAAACATGCTTTTATTTGAAACTTCAGGAGACAGAAAAGAGGCTTCCCTCTTATGCATTTCTATACATTAAAGCCTAGGAGAAAAATCCCGCACACTGACCATTACGCAAGCAAACAATTTATTTACAACGTTTCGGTCCTAGACCTTACATGGACCAAAACGTTGTAAATAAATTGTTTGCTTGCGTAATGGTCAGTGTGCGGGATTTTTCTTCTAAACTTCTGATCTGCCACTTTGGATCACATCCTACGCACCTGCCCGACCAAAAGAGGTGTGCAAAAAAGCTTCCTTATTATACATAAAAGCCTGAAACATAAGTACCATCTGATCCACATATCAGGTGTTGGCCTCCATTCATAGTGTATTCACACTGAAATCAAAAGAGTAAAAAAGAGTAAAAAAAATAATTGGTCTCTGTGCTCTCACTCTTTTTTCTTTCTCACCAGTTCCCTTTTTCTTTTTCTCTCCCCATTACATGCATGTTACACACACACACACACACACACACACACACACACACACACACACACACACACACACACACACACACACACACACACACACACACACACACACACACACACACACACACACACACACACACAAACAAACTAAATTTGTATTGCCACCCACTAGCAAACTGGCAGCTCTTCTCATGCATACTCACACATGCATACACACTTCTGTCGCAATCATTTGTATGCAAAGTTGGCTGGCTTTGATGGGTTGCTATGGTTGCTGTTACCAGGTTATGTGACAAGAAGCAGCAAGTTGCTTTACCTCTTATCTGTACCAATGTAAAGGTGTCAGGATGGGGATGTATAGCGCTAAAGAGGCAATAACGCAACACAAGTCGGCACACAATGGAAGCAGGAACACTAGCAACGGACACAGCTGCGCAGGAATAAAATATATCAAAGTAGCACAGTTGTGGACAGTTAAAAAGCGTATAGGGTATAAAAAGTGTTGAAAACACCTTTAAACCTCCAACCAACATCAGTTACAACAAGCAAATTGTTAGGTTTGTGTTAGTTATATGGGCTGTAAAGGTAGCAATCATGCTATCTCCTCTGGAAAAAAGGACACACTAACAGGATTGTGAGAGGGGAGGAAAACATTTGATAGCCAGCCAACATGAAGGGCTCAGCTCTGTAATTGCCTCCATGAGATTCGTTAGTATGCGTGTGTGTGTGTGTGTGTGTGTGTGTGTGTGTGTGTGTGTGTGTGTGTGTGTGTGTGTGTGTGTGTGTGTGTGTGTATTTGAACCAAAGTGAGTTTATGGGGATGCTCTGCGTGTGTTTGTGTTTGTGTTTATGTCTGGTGCAGATAACACTGACAGCTTAAGGTCATGAAGAAGGGAAGGGCACAACTGAAGACAGCATATCTTTGATCTCAACACAATGTGTGACTGTGTGTATGAACCGCTGTGTGCCGTACATAGAGGAGATAGATGGCAGAGTCAGCATGCTGTGTGTGTGGGTGTGTTTATGCAGTTCGTCATGCATGCGTGTTCATGTTTAATGCATGAAAATGTTTGTATTACATGTTTGTGTGTGTATGTGAGAGTGAGAGAGAGAGACGAGAGGAGAGAAGTTATTTTTCCAAGCTTTTTCAGCTTTTGGAAGTGTTTGTGTATGAATGCGTGTGCTTGTACATAGGTGTCAGGATATAGTGGAGACAATGCCTAATAGGGTGAAGTCACAAGGTTACAGGTTCCCATGGATGTCGCTCAATTTCTTCTTTCTACCTTCTGCATCTGCAATTAATACCTATAATTTAGTTTGGTTTAGGTTTTTTTAAAGATTATTTTTTTGGCACTTATTTAGGCCTTTATTTGACAGGAAAGCTCAAGACATGAAAGGGGAGAGAGGGCCACAGGTTGGAGTCGAACCCTGAACAGCTGTGTTGAGGAGTAAACCTCTATATATGGGCGCCTGCTCTACCAACTGAGCTATCCGGGCTCCCGCCAATGTGACTTTATGAAACAGATCATGGAAGGGATTGTTAGTTTTTAAAATACCTCTCAATATGGTATTAGAACTTTTATACACGCTTTAATCACATAATACCAATCAAAAACTGTGGATTGGTGTAGATAATGGAAGGCAATCAACACGGTGTCTCTGGACAGTCTCCTAATGGAGCGTTTGACTAATTGACTGAATCTATCCGTGAACTGTGTTGGCCCCCTCAGCTTCTCCGTCACTCCTTAATTGGCTATTGTTCTGTTATTACCAGTTCTCTAGGGCAGGACCATCTGCCAGCTCCAACAGGTAAGTCGTGAAAGACTCATGTGTGTTTGTCTACATCTGTCTTAAGGTCTGTGCGTATTTATCTGCATTTGTTGTCTGCATTGCTACAATATTGTCTGCTTTTTATGAATGTACTTCTGAAAAATTTAATTTGCAACATACTATAAAATGCAGATGCTTTCCTGTGCGACTACATCATCCTATTTTCCCTCGCCATCAGAAAAAAAGGCAAGGGGGACAGCAGTCGGGTAAAGGGAAAGGAAGAAAAGAGGAAGGAGCTCCAGAAGGAGGAGAGGGACCTGTATCATTCATCAGCAGTGCAACAGTGCATGAACCGTGCTGGCTACGGTATTATTTTAACTCTCCCTCTCATTTACCTTATTATCTCCTTATCTATGCGCATCATTACGGTGGATGTAGCCTGTGTGATTAATAGTTTTTTTGATAAGGGATGCATGCTTTCTTTTGTTTAACATATGGAGCTAGCCTTGTGTGTGCTGCTGCACTCCAGCTTCTAACTTTGACTGCATGATAATAATGTATATTAATAGTATGATCTTTAACCTTGTGTAGCAAAACATGTTTGCATGTAACATGTAATGCTCCTCACCAGGTGAGTAATGCATTTTCTTAAAAAGGGGTGAAGATGAAAAGTCTAAGTGCTGCTTAGTTGGAGTGTTAAAAGCAATAAAAAATGTGACCAGAGTGACTCAAGCATCTGGATCCAGTAACATAACCTGGAGCTTAACTGTACTGTACAATAGTGTATTAACTAAAAGAAAGACATCCAACATTGACAAATTAGCAATACACCTTTGGTACATTCCACTATGTGTACTGATAAATAACTGTATTAGGATTTATTAAAAAATAATGTTCAAGCTAATACAGAGTAACTTGATCAGCCCTTATTTACACATTGTGCTGGAGCAATCCTTTTGGACTGTACTTCATAATACTACACAAAGAACAACAAGATGACGTAACAAAAGTAACATGAGCTTAGCTGTTGGAAGACCATATTAAAAGTACAATGGCCGGATTAAAATGGATTTTGTTCAGAGACAAATGTGCCCACTGGAAATATGGATCATCTAATAAGAGAGTGATCATCTAATAAAACAAGCATCCCTGTTTGTGTAACATGCAGTCTCGAGCACAAACTCTGTAGTGATGTAGCATCCTCAAGGCAGGTTTCTGATCTACTGCCACCATAGTTAAAGTATAGTTCAGTTACGTGAGTTAAATTGAGACAAAACTACTCGATTAAAGGATACCTATTATATACTGTTTTCAGGTTCATATACCTGTATTTTGTGTTTCTATTAGAACATGTTTACATGCTTTAATGTTCAAAAACACTATTTTTCTCATAATGCCCATGGCTGCTTCACATGTATTCACCCTCTGTGTGAAATGCTCTGTTGGAGCACCTGTTTCTTACCATATATATAAAACGGAAAAAGAAAAGAAAAATATTTCTATTTCCTCATTATTTGAAGCTTTGGCCTAGTTTAATATGAACATCCGACATTGTAACATTACATATAAACATGACAAAACATAATAGGTCTCCTTTAAGGTTGATGAAAGATCACTGTCACGGTTTAAAGAAAAAAATGCTGGCTGTTGGTAGAAGACAGAAAACTGATAGCAAATATTTATACTCTGGCGTTTTGCTGCCCTTTAAGAATCTCACACTCTCTGATTTTGGCTCTGAATGCATACATCGTTTTTTTTTAAACCTTCTAATTTGGGGGCTTTTCCCTTTATTATGAAGTGACAGTGGATAGACATGAAGGGGGGAGAGAGCTGGGGATGACACGCAGCAAAGGGCAGCAGGTCTGATTCGAATCCGCACCGCTGCAGGACTCAGCCAACAGGGGGCGAACGCTCTTACTGGGTGAGCTAGAGGCTGCCTCCACATCGTTGTTTTTTTACATGTTTGAACAAATTACCAATCCTGTCATTTTTCTGGAGAGCACAAGAAGCTGTTTAGGGGTTAAAACACACTCTAACTGAAGGTGTACCCCAGGTATTCCCAGTTGATGCAACAATAGTGCAAGCCTTAATTCAAAGTAAGGGTGCTCCGATCGATCGGCCACCGATCGGTATTGGCCGATAATGGCTTTAAATAGTTTGATCGGTGGTCTCCATAAAGGCCGATCAGATAGGCCGATCAGATGACGCACTACCACGGATGTATTAAGAGCGCACTACTCCTGAGAACATTTTCAACATGGCGGCGTCCCCACATTCACCGGTCTGGCAGTTCTACAAGGTGTCTGAACGGTGGCAGAACAGCAGTTGGCCCGCGGGCCGGCTGCGGAACGAAGACGCTAGGAAGACGGCTACCGCTTTTAAAAGCGTCTGCCACCGGTGGTGCTCTGGCAAACGTGTTTGTGATTACACCATTCTGACGCTTCTACTGCCTCTGGAGCACCGCTGGTGGTCCGCCGACTCATTGCTATCTGGGAAAAAGACGATACACTAGCGATTAGCAACGTGTGTACCGAGGAAATACCACAAGGCGGAAAGCTCCAAAGACATTTCAACACCACCAACCTCATCAGACATTTGAAGGTTAGTCACAGAAAGGAGGATGAGGAGTTTTCAAAGTTAGCTAACGCTAAGGCAGAGCGGAGTCGTGTAGCTAGCAGCTCCGGCGCCGCTCAAACAGCTGTTTCCGTGTGTGTGTGTGTGTGTGTGTGTGTGTGTG